>OY787678.1:1212500-1590000 GCA_963678985.1 Spisula subtruncata | reverse complement strand
CACCAACACCAACACCAACACCAACACCAACACCAACACCAACACCAACACCAACACCAACACCAACACCAACACCAACACCAACACCAACACCAACACCAACACCAACACCAACACCAACACCAACACCAACACCAACACCAACACCAACACCAACACCAACACCAACACCAACACCAACACCAACACCAACACCAACACCAACACCAACACCAACACCAACACCAACACCAACACCAACACCAACACCAACACCAACACCAACACCAACACCAACACCAACACCAACACCAACACCAACACCAACACCAACACCAACACCAACACCAACACCAACACCAACACCAACACCAACACCAACACCAACACCAACACCAACACCAACACCAACACCAACACCAACACCAACACCAACACCAACACCAACACCAACACCAACACCAACACCAACACCAACACCAACACCAACACCAACACCAACACCAACACCAACACCAACACCAACACCAACACCAACACCAACACCAACACCAACACCAACACCAACACCAACACCAACACCAACACCAACACCAACACCAACACCAACACCAACACCAACACCAACACCAACACCAACACCAACACCAACACCAACACCAACACCAACACCAACACCAACACCAACACCAACACCAACACCAACACCAACACCAACACCAACACCAACACCAACACCAACACCAACACCAACACCAACACCAACACCAACACCAACACCAACACCAACACCAACACCAACACCAACACCAACACCAACACCAACACCAACACCAACACCAACACCAACACCAACACCAACACCAACACCAACACCAACACCAACACCAACACCAACACCAACACCAACACCAACACCAACACCAACACCAACACCAACACCAACACCAACACCAACACCAACACCAACACCAACACCAACACCAACACCAACACCAACACCAACACCAACACCAACACCAACACCAACACCAACACCAACACCAACACCAACACCAACACCAACACCAACACCAACACCAACACCAACACCAACACCAACACCAACACCAACACCAACACCAACACCAACACCAACACCAACACCAACACCAACACCAACACCAACACCAACACCAACACCAACACCAACACCAACACCAACACCAACACCAACACCAACACCAACACCAACACCAACACCAACACCAACACCAACACCAACACCAACACCAACACCAACACCAACACCAACACCAACACCAACACCAACACCAACACCAACACCAACACCAACACCAACACCAACACCAACACCAACACCAACACCAACACCAACACCAACACCAACACCAACACCAACACCAACACCAACACCAACACCAACACCAACACCAACACCAACACCAACACCAACACCAACACCAACACCAACACCAACACCAACACCAACACCAACACCAACACCAACACCAACACCAACACCAACACCAACACCAACACCAACACCAACACCAACACCAACACCAACACCAACACCAACACCAACACCAACACCAACACCAACACCAACACCAACACCAACACCAACACCAACACCAACACCAACACCAACACCAACACCAACACCAACACCAACACCAACACCAACACCAACACCAACACCAACACCAACACCAACACCAACACCAACACCAACACCAACACCAACACCAACACCAACACCAACACCAACACCAACACCAACACCAACACCAACACCAACACCAACACCAACACCAACACCAACACCAACACCAACACCAACACCAACACCAACACCAACACCAACACCACACCAACACCAACACCAACACCAACACCAACACCAACACCAACACCAACACCAACACCAACACCAACACCAACACCAACACCAACACCAACACCAACACCAACACCAACACCAACACCAACACCAACACCAACACCAACACCAACACCAACACCAACACCAACACCAACACCAACACCAACACCAACACCAACACCAACACCAACACCAACACCAACACCAACACCAACACCAACACCAACACCAACACCAACACCAACACCAACACCAACACCAACACCAACACCAACACCAACACCAACACCAACACCAACACCAACACCAACACCAACACCAACACCAACACCAACACCAACACCAACACCAACACCAACACCAACACCAACACCAACACCAACACCAACACCAACACCAACACCAACACCAACACCAACACCAACACCAACACCAACACCAACACCAACACCAACACCAACACCAACACCAACACCAACACCAACACCAACACCAACACCAACACCAACACCAACACCAACACCAACACCAACACCAACACCAACACCAACACCAACACCAACACCAACACCAACACCAACACCAACACCAACACCAACACCAACACCAACACCAACACCAACACCAACACCAACACCAACACCAACACCAACACCAACACCAACACCAACACCAACACCAACACCAACACCAACACCAACACCAACACCAACACCAACACCAACACCAACACCAACACCAACACCAACACCAACACCAACACCAACACCAACACCAACACCAACACCAACACCAACACCAACACCAACACCAACACCAACACCAACACCAACACCAACACCAACACCAACACCAACACCAACACCAACACCAACACCAACACCAACACCAACACCAACACCAACACCAACACCAACACCAACACCAACACCAACACCAACACCAACACCAACACCAACACCAACACCAACACCAACACCAACACCAACACCAACACCAACACCAACACCAACACCAACACCAACACCAACACCAACACCAACACCAACACCAACACCAACACCAACACCAACACCAACACCAACACCAACACCAACACCAACACCAACACCAACACCAACACCAACACCAA
The DNA here is from genome assembly GCA_963678985.1 of Spisula subtruncata. Lineage (NCBI taxonomy): Eukaryota > Metazoa > Mollusca > Bivalvia > Venerida > Mactridae > Spisula > Spisula subtruncata. The sequence continues at coordinate 1,587,001 of OY787678.1, read as the reverse complement.
CACCAACACCAACACCAACACCAACACCAACACCAACACCAACACCAACACCAACACCAACACCAACACCAACACCAACACCAACACCAACACCAACACCAACACCAACACCAACACCAACACCAACACCAACACCAACACCAACACCAACACCAACACCAACACCAACACCAACACCAACACCAACACCAACACCAACACCAACACCAACACCAACACCAACACCAACACCAACACCAACACCAACACCAACACCAACACCAACACCAACACCAACACCAACACCAACACCAACACCAACACCAACACCAACACCAACACCAACACCAACACCAACACCAACACCAACACCAACACCAACACCAACACCAACACCAACACCAACACCAACACCAACACCAACACCAACACCAACACCAACACCAACACCAACACCAACACCAACACCAACACCAACACCAACACCAACACCAACACCAACACCAACACCAACACCAACACCAACACCAACACCAACACCAACACCAACACCAACACCAACACCAACACCAACACCAACACCAACACCAACACCAACACCAACACCAACACCAACACCAACACCAACACCAACACCAACACCAACACCAACACCAACACCAACACCAACACCAACACCAACACCAACACCAACACCAACACCAACACCAACACCAACACCAACACCAACACCAACACCAACACCAACACCAACACCAACACCAACACCAACACCAACACCAACACCAACACCAACACCAACACCAACACCAACACCAACACCAACACCAACACCAACACCAACACCAACACCAACACCAACACCAACACCAACACCAACACCAACACCAACACCAACACCAACACCAACACCAACACCAACACCAACACCAACACCAACACCAACACCAACACCAACACCAACACCAACACCAACACCAACACCAACACCAACACCAACACCAACACCAACACCAACACCAACACCAACACCAACACCAACACCAACACCAACACCAACACCAACACCAACACCAACACCAACACCAACACCAACACCAACACCAACACCAACACCAACACCAACACCAACACCAACACCAACACCAACACCAACACCAACACCAACACCAACACCAACACCAACACCAACACCAACACCAACACCAACACCAACACCAACACCAACACCAACACCAACACCAACACCAACACCAACACCAACACCAACACCAACACCAACACCAACACCAACACCAACACCAACACCAACACCAACACCAACACCAACACCAACACCAACACCAACACCAACACCAACACCAACACCAACACCAACACCAACACCAACACCAACACCAACACCAACACCAACACCAACACCAACACCAACACCAACACCAACACCAACACCAACACCAACACCAACACCAACACCAACACCAACACCAACACCAACACCAACACCAACACCAACACCAACACCAACACCAACACCAACACCAACACCAACACCAACACCAACACCAACACCAACACCAACACCAACACCAACACCAACACCAACACCAACACCAACACCAACACCAACACCAACACCAACACCAACACCAACACCAACACCAACACCAACACCAACACCAACACCAACACCAACACCAACACCAACACCAACACCAACACCAACACCAACACCAACACCAACACCAACACCAACACCAACACCAACACCAACACCAACACCAACACCAACACCAACACCAACACCAACACCAACACCAACACCAACACCAACACCAACACCAACACCAACACCAACACCAACACCAACACCAACACCAACACCAACACCAACACCAACACCAACACCAACACCAACACCAACACCAACACCAACACCAACACCAACACCAACACCAACACCAACACCAACACCAACACCAACACCAACACCAACACCAACACCAACACCAACACCAACACCAACACCAACACCAACACCAACACCAACACCAACACCAACACCAACACCAACACCAACACCAACACCAACACCAACACCAACACCAACACCAACACCAACACCAACACCAACACCAACACCAACACCAACACCAACACCAACACCAACACCAACACCAACACCAACACCAACACCAACACCAACACCAACACCAACACCAACACCAACACCATTTGTAATTACCTCCCTTTATAGCTCTTCTTGCACAAAGTCACCAGTGTGTCATTCATTGCGGAGTGAGCTTAATAGGGTTGGCTTGAAGCATTCATTTTTGGGGATGTAGTTAGTACTATGTCTGAGCCTTGGCGCTGCCGCCGTAGCTGTGTGGCTTTGCTTTGTGCCCTACTATTTAGTACTTACGTACTTTATATTATTTCTCAATTGCAGTGTCACCAAATATGTAAATACAAGTTGCTAGTACCTCATGTTTCGGTGACTTATAACTGCCAACAACAACAACACGATGTATATATTGGAATCTGTGCTTTATTGTATTTTATCAAGAAACATCAAATACAACAATAAATATAGAAATAAAAGTCATAGTAAAAATCGAGATTCAGGTTTGAGAAAAAATAATTTCAAATATTCATAGTATTATGTACATACATCCAATGAAGAGTTGCCCCCTTTAACAATAAAGTCCGACCTATTATAATATAACATTTTGTTTTATTTCTTATTATAATATAACAACGGTAATAAGAGTTTTTTAAAATAAGTTTTGTTTATGTTTCGTTTAAGAAATACTTATTTCGGTTTTTGTATAGCTTGACCAGATTTAGTAGGCACTCATTAAACTTCGGAAGCGTGTATTATTTTCCGTAAGCGTAGTCGGTACTTATCGAAAATAGTTGTTTATTCTTTCACCGATTTTGTCCGAAATATGCACGGAATATGTCCGGAGTGCCTACTAAATCTGGTCAAGTTATACTCCATTTTGTAATTTACATGGTAAATGTGTTTACTTAAATTTATTTTGAGCAAAGATAATTTAATAATTGATGCATGTCTATTATTAAAAATGGTAATCAAAACGTTTCAGTAAAACAATTATTGAAAGCTTCTTAGGTATTTTCAGGATTCTATAAATTTCAGGTATATATTTTGGTTAACGGATTATTAAAAAATACATAGCAAAACAATGTTTCAAGTATACTTGTAAATTTGCTTAATGCAAAATTTGCTTTTACATTTGTTCAAAAAGAGAAATGAAATTTCAATCATAAAATCATTGTAATAATGTAGATGTACTCTATTTTTCTTTCATACTTGATTTAATGAAAGATGGATATTCTCTAAAAAAAACTTTCGTCATTCATGACGTCATGCAATAGTATATGGAATGGGTTCAAGCATTACCTGAATAAAATATAAAGGGAAGTTACTCTATGTTCTTGTTACAAATCATTTGGAGTAGCCTCCCTTGATGTAAATAATAATGTTCTTTCAACAAATTTTGGAGTTGCCTCCCTTTGTGTGATTATGTAAAGGGACGTTACTCTATGTTCGATCAAAAACTCATTTTGAATAACCTCCCTTGGTATGACTGTAAAACAACAAGAAATGTTACTCTAACTTCTTACTTACTCGTTTATTACGAATCGTGTGAATTAGCCTCTCTTGCCTTCAATCTGTAACAAGGGATGTTACTTATTTACTATTGGAAATTTAGTCAACAATAACACTTACTCTTAATCTGTGTTTAGTAACAACTTATTTGGAGCAGACTCCATTGATGTAATTATGTAAAAGGAATAATACTCTATGTAACTGTAGCAATTCACTTAGAGTAACTTCCCTTCGAGTGGTGATGTAATATCAAGGGGGAGCACTCTTATTATTTCAACTATAATACAACGAGAGTAAGCTCCCTTTTATAAACAAAATGACGTAAAATACAATAAATCTTCGTTCATCCTCTCACAGCGGGGTAATCATACGACATGAGAGCAACATATACTCATGCTTAATTCAAAAGGTAGATAAATATGAAAGACTAATGCTAACAAAACAGATAATCACAATGTGTCACATATATAATTTAAATGATCTGAACTCCAGTAATTACGTTTCAATTGTGTAAAAATGTTGGTTGGTAACGTCAGTACTGTACATGTAAATTCAATGCGAAAGAGAAAATATCTTACAAAAGTTCCCAAAGTATTCATAAAAATGGATGTCCATTCATTGTAAACAATATAGACCTGATGTGAAATAGTTATGCTGGCTTTATCATTTTAAGTGTTTGTATTATGATGGAGTGCAGTAAATTTATTATCATTTTTCCTACTATATACGCTATTATTGCACTAATCCGTATCACATAAACGCCCAATTCCACGTGACATATTTATAAAAGTAATAAAAATATCCCATTGCAATTTAAAATATATTATAAAGCAATGTTTTTTTATTCTAAATGAATAATAATTAACAATATGTAATATCAACCACCACATTTGGTATTTTTATGGTTAAATGGTTTAACAAGTACATAAGAACATTGTTTCAAACATCACTCATACTATCAAAGACATGAATAAAATGCACAATGACTTGAATAATTCTTCATTGAGAAAAACGCACATTTTTATGGTTCAATGTTTTAACAAGTACAATGTTTGAAAATTCACCCATACTTTCAAAGACATGAATATATATTAAATGTACAATGACTTTAATAAATGTCGATTGATAAGAAACACGTTTGGATGAATGTGATTAGAAAGGAAAAGCACGTGCATACGTTTAATGGAAATTCAACTCATGGAAATAGGTCAAATAATATGTTTAAAATGGTGTCCATGTTTTCACCAATTTGTCACTTTTAATAGCACAATCACTCAGTAACATATATTACATAACTCGTACAGTATTGCTAAACCTTGTAACCGTCATATTCGCACACAAGTTGAATACTTTTCCAAGACGTTCTTCTATTATTAACAAAACCACCCGATGTAAACTCAAATTCTAAACAAAAAACATCAACTCATAAGATGAATCTTGCAATAGAATTCGAACATTTTTAACAGTCTGTCGTGTACATTCTGCGGTTCACACAAATCCCCAATATCCACCATAACACCGAGGTTATTGAAATGTAAATATGCACAGTTAACAACTCAAGCATGTAATGTTTGTGTACATCGGCATCGAGTAACATGAAATATCGTAAATATTACGATAATTGAGTTCTTTCAGTCACATGACCCGATATCAACCAATCACATCAGATAACACATACGAACGTATGTCACATGACCCGCAATTAACCAATAACTTCAGTTGTAACATCTAAAAGAATGTCACATGATCTACTATTAGCCAATCACAGCGGATATGTTCTACAATGCTGTCACCTGACAAACTGTTATTGCCCAATCGCAATTGTTGATACATCTGAAAACTGTCAGGTGGTTTAATGTCATTAACCAATCGCATCAGCTCAATAGCCAGTCATACCGTCACGTGACTAATATAAACCAATCAAATCAGTCGTAACATGACTACACTCTCGTTGATTTCAATGTATGTAATTGTTCAAAACAGCACTTTAGCCCTGCATCGAGCATAGTCTAAACCCGAAGTTATACGATATTGTCCACGTTATGGTAATAAATTGACAGGTAATGCATCACACATTCTTCTCCAATTTCGTTGAACGATTTATTGAACGGTGCAATTATTTCCAAATTCCTTTGAAATTGACCTTTTGCCAGTACCACACCTTCGGAGGTTTAGAAATAATTTTATTGCACAGAGCAACCATTTACCCTTTGCAATGATTTTATTGCCATAATAGTGTCATTGGTAAGTTCTCCATTTACAACTGGCGTAGGGTAAAATAAATGCATCATGACAATAATGTATGCATATTTAGATCTTGTTCTATTCAGAATCGACTTCTGTGTCTTTCTCCGACACAAAATTATTCAGATCATCAAAGTTTGTTGGTTTTCCATAACATTGAAGAATAAAGTCCTCCATGGTGTTATAAAGATGAGTCTTTGTGTTACCTCCATCCAGAAAATGGCTTTCGTCAGGATAAATCTGGAAATATAATAAACCGAATATTAAAGGCTTTGTCTAATATATATTAATTGACTTCATCAGGATAAATTTTGCAATGTCAAATAAATCCGCATATATTATTGACTTAGTCAGGATAAAGTTGGCAATATCAAATATATCAGAATTATTTATTGACTTTGTCAGGATTAATTTGGCAATATAAAATATATCATTAAAATCTTACGATACAATAAAATAAAACGAAATAGATTTGGGGAATGTTTGTCTCAAACAAATCACACGACTTTATAAAGCGGTCTGTATGACCAAGGGGATATATTTTTGTACGATTCATTCAAACTAATTCAATTTTTCAATATGACCCGAAACCAATTGTCGTTTGATTTTGTGTGCGCTTTTGCGTCTGTTGTATTCTGAGACTATTCCCAATTTACAATAGTCATCGAAAAAAGTCCATTAGTCCTACGTAACAAGGTCCCAATTGAATGTGAAATACGAGGCACCATATTGCAATATGCTGTACATAGGGAACACGTCACAGACGAATTCATCATTCACAAGACGGGTACACACGCAATTTGTGATTCAAACCAAACATCTCGACCGAAATAATACTGAAACGAAGCTAGGTTCCAAACCAATTAAACTACATAAGACATTTCCTTAAAAATTAGTGAATAGGAACAATTCATACTACGTGCTACAATTTGTCTATTTCGGTCTGTCACCGGTATTCAACTATTGTAATATTTTGTTTTCAACCTTCTATTCAGATCAAATTGAAGAATATCCTTACCACATATACTAAGACACTTGCGGTAGAACATGCACATTCTGCACAATTTCTGTGAAGTAAATGCACTAAATTTAATGTGAAAACAATACAATTACAGATGACATGATCTAGATAAACGCAATTGTTCATACATACCTGTGAGCGGAAGTAGACATCTTCCTCGGTTAATGCTTTCATGAGTTGAGCAGAATTTTGGAAATGGACATTATCTAGAATATAAATATTGAAGCTATGTTAGGATACATGTGAGATTTGAATTTTCAAAATAATTGATAAAGTTTAAAAAATATAACCATTAATAAGCAATTGACGAGTATTTTGTCAAGGAAAGACGTTGCTTCAAACTCTTTTAGTCATATTGCTATGATCACTTATCCAACAAGTTTTCTGAAATTTACTATAATTATTATTTTACTATAATTATCCTTCAGTTCTTCAATAATATATATGTGTCGGCATTACAACTAAATGCCGTAAGGAAATATGTTACCTCATTTGATGTTGCTATATTTGTATCATTCAAAAGCATATATTTCGATCTTTATTTAATGTTTTGTGGTCTAAAAGGTCTAAAACCACAGTAAACTTTGCATTGGAAGCAATAACGCGATTATAATTTACTGTTATGACAGTTTTGGCGTTCCATACATAAGGAGTTATTACAAAGTATGAGTTGAAATTAACGACAGTTTAGGCGTTCCATACACGATACTTACCATCAGCCGTCCCGTGTATCAACATGAATCTTGCTGACTTGAATTTTGATGCAAGTTTTGATACATTGGCAGCCTGGAATCATACAAAATCAAACACAATTATTATAATGATAAGAAACAAAGTTCATAACAAGTGTAAATAAGTACAATGTCATATGCAATGTCGATAGTACGTTGAAACTAAAATACAAAATGTAGCACATTTGTATATAGCGGATCTATCACAAGTTGTCAATTGATATAAATGTATATTAAACGAGTTTTGGAAATTTTATTAAGCGAGCCTCTGGCGAGCTTAATAATATTTCTTGAACGAGTTTAATATAAATATATCAATTGACAACGAGTGATAGATTCTTTTTGTCACATGACACTACAAACGCAAACTACGCATTGATTAATTGAAAAAAACTCAATACCTTATACTACACATGGTACGTTTAACTTTATACATACTTGCTATACTAACCTGGATACAAGGAAAGTCATGTGATATATACATGTACACATTATAATACATATTGAAGATTCAGATGTTCACATTTTGATGTCTAAGATGGAGTCTACAACATGACAAAGGACAACCCATCCATATTCCAAGTAGGTTATTTCCAGTAAGGCTATATACTCACATCCAATGAATGACAATTTGTGGACTTTTGAATTCGTGCATAAATAACCATAACAGAAGGTCAATATAAATTATATATTCACTGAAAGGAGTAACGTAACTTACATTATAAGCTGCGAGATTGTCTCTTGCTGTAGGCAGACCCATATACCTCTCTGTATATACAGAATCTGGAGGAAGAAAAACGTTACAAATACATTTTCAGTAAAATGTCAATACAGTCAGTGAAAACAATATTATTGTGATGTGGCTTGTGTACTAAACTACCAGGCCAAGAAGTGATTTAACATTTTTGACAAATATCTATTATGAAAAATTGAATTTCACTCAAAATTAAATACAAACACAGATCTACTTAAACTTGTTTTAGTGGTTTTAAGTACTTAAAAGTTTGATCGAAATACATGCATGTACACTGATTCAAGTGTATAGAACCTTATACGCTTTAAACGTGGAGCCCAAGCTGAAATTCTTTTCCTTTCTAATCCACTCTATATTTCACTGTTTTAACCTTAATATGGTCGTTGCGAAGAAATGAAACATTTGTCACACAGTTATGATGTTCCTTTAAAATTGCAACGTACCGTAATATCTCCAATCGGTGACTGGGGCTACGGCCAAACCACACTTGAATGCATCCGAGCCCCTTCCAATAGCAGCGCTTGTTAAAAACCCTCCGTACGACTGAAAATAGAGACAATCACAATGCTAGTTTGATCCCTATTATAAAACCTTAAAGAAATTTGTGTCAACTGATAATTGAATGTCCCCAATGGTGAATCAAAATGGTTGATGTACGTCAGTTTGCATAGACAATGTAAGGAATTCCCATTAATAATGTTACTTTGGTGTCGTTTTGATGAGAGAAAATAAGAACAACATTTTGGACACCTTTTTTAAAGTTACACTTACATTTATTTAAAATGTTTGTTCTTTACCATTGACCACGTTTCATCACAATGAAGGCACCAATTTGCGCTATATTGCACAGAATGTAAATACTATTTCATCAAGTTTTTAACTAAATGCAAGTTTTACTAAACAAAAAAGATATCCATAATGTTGTTCTTATTTTCTTTTACCTATGTCAATATTTCAACGAAATTTCCCATAATGACTTGTTTTTAAACTTTGTTAAACATATTTCGAGGAATCTTACGTCGTATATATTTCGCTTAACTAATGTACCCAAATGTGGGAACTTACGATTTTATGTTTGTATCACTGCAGACGTAATATAAATTCATTGTTGTCAGCAATATACCTGAGTGTACCGACAATTCTCCCTAGCTTGTACTAACTTTGTAATAAATTTCAAAATAATGTAACGTAATTGACAACAGTTACGTATGTTATATTGGTAGGTAAATTAAGTCAGTTGCATCTAATAGAATTCCGCCTGAGCTTAATCAAACGTTTCTGGGAATATCTTCGAACACTTGGGTATATAAATGAAATGTGGGCTCTGTTTGAGTCGGGATATAAATCACAAGCACTTTATATTTAATAAGAAGGTATGAAGTGAGTTATGGCTATGGTTTCTTTCAGTTAATGAATTAAATTTCCCAGACTCAGATATTCTGAAATTTCTAGAATCGATGCGATAGAAACCGTTTACAAAAACAAACATTAAACGAATGAAGCGAATATACATGGACACTCATTACAACAGCCCGCCGTAATATAGCTGAAGTTATCGACCATTCATACAAAACAAGGTTTTCATTTGCCGCCTTCATGCCGTTGTAATCAACTTTGTGATACTAAGAAACCTTATAAAAACACAAAATGTTTCCAAGAACATAATCGCCCACTCAGTACGTGTATAGTGGTGTTTCGCGGTGTGTTGGCACTTGAAGCAGTATTTTCCAGTACAAATCGTTTGTCTAAATTCAATTTTACTACCCTGTTGTAAGTACAAATTGTTCCGAAATTGAAATTGGACACTCGAATCCAAGACAACAGTGTATACAGTCTGGAACTTTATGTCGGATGATTGTTACCGGAGTAATGGTCCTTTGTGGGAAAATAACTATATTAAGGTTGTATCACTGCAGACGTAATAGAAATTCATTGTTGTTAGCAATATACCTGCGTGTACCGACAATTCTCCCTCCTGTATACTGGCTTAGCAATAAATTTCCACATAATGTAACGTAATTGACAACAGTTACGTATGTTATATTGGTAGGTAAATTAAGTCAGTTGCATCTAATAGAATTCCGCCAGAGCTTAATCAAACGTTTCTGGGAGTATCTTCAAACACTTGGGTATATAAATGAAATGTGGGCTCTGTTTAAGGCGGGACATAAATCACAAACACTTTATATTTAATAAGACGGTATGAAGTGAGTTATGGCTATGGTTATTTTAAGTTAATGAATTAAATTTCCAAGACTCTGAAATTTCTGGAATCGATGCTATAGCAATCGTTTACAAAAACATACATTTAATGAATAAAGCGAGAATATATGAACAGCCCGTCACAATATAGCTGAAGTTATCGATCATACAAACAAAACATATTTTTCATTTGTCGCCTTCATGTGGTGGTAATCAACTTTGTGATACGAAGAAACCTTATAAAAAAACACAAAATGTTTCCAAGAACATAATCGCCCACTCAGTACGTGTATAGCGGTGTTTCGCGGTGTTTTGTCACTTTAAGCAGTATTTTCCAGTACAAATCGTTTGTTTAAATTCAATTTTATTACCCTGTTGACAGTTTAACTTGTTCCAAAATTGCAATTGGAATGTTAACAGAAACATTATACGATTTTGACACACAATTGAACTTTTTTCAGTGTGTATGCGTATATACGTATGTGTGGTTATTCTAATTTAGTTTAAGTCGATTGTGAAGCAAGTTTGTCTACCTTAATTTAATCACTTACGCCTTAACCATGTTGTTAAACCTGTTTAATTCTGATGCTACAGTCCAGTTAGGATATTTTGAAAGTGAAGCAGCAATAATTGTGTACCTCAAATATTACAACCATAACCAGCACAAGTACAGTTTGGTTAAGCATTGAATATAAACAGCACATGTTTGTAAAAGCCTTTATATCTGGGTCACTCTCTTTGTATCCTAACTAGAATGTATATGCGTATTAATTATTCTAAGTTACCGACTCTGCTATTATCGTGTCCTCGACAAATAAGTCACATCTCGTTCATTATAGATCGCTGTTAAATATCTATATATCTACATGTCCCATAATCATTTGACCTTTGATGAAATTATATGACCAATGACCGCAACGGAAATAAGAACTAAATGTAAGTGTTGTTCTTTGATGTGCCACTCTTTATATGTATTGTTAATTGTTGTCCTCCCTGGTCATGTACCTTTAAATCTTTGCCTAGATTTGAGTAACACTTCACATGTACACTCGAATCCAAGACAACAGTACATACAGTCTGGAACATAATTTCGGATAATTGTTACTGGAGTGCGATCCTTTGTGGGAAACTTTCTATTTTATGTTTGTATCACTGCAGACGTAATTGGAATTCATTGTTGTCAGTTATATACCTGACTGTACCGAAAATTCTCCCTCCTGTGTACTTACTTAGCAATAAATTTCCACATAATGTAACGTAATTGACAGTAGTAACGTATGTTATATTGGTAGGTAAATTAAGTCAGTTGCATTTAATAGAATTCCACCGGAGCTTAATCAAAGTTTTTGGGAATAACTGCAAACACTTGGGTATATAAAATGAAATGTGGGCTCTGTTTAAGGCGGGAAATAAAACACAAACATATATTTGATAAAGATGGTATGAAGTGAGTTATGGCTATGGTTATTTTAAGTTAATGAATTAAATTTCCCAGACTATGAAATTTCTGGAATCGATGCCATAGCAAGCGTTTACAAAAAACATACATTAAACGAATATAGCGAGTAAATATGAACATTCATTGCAACAGTCCGCCGCAATATAGCTGACGTTATCAACCATACAAACAAAACAAGTTTTTCAATTGTCGCCTTCATGCCGTGTCAATCAAGTTTGTGGCACGAAGAAACCTTATAAAAAACACGAAATGTTTCCAAGAAACATAATCGCCCACTCAGGACGCGTATAGCGGTCTTTCGCAGTGTTTTCTCACTTTAAGCAGTATTTCCCAGTACAAATCGTTTGTTTAAATTCAATTTTACTACCTTGTTGTCAGTATAGATTGTTCCAAAATTGCAATTGGAATGTAAACAGAAAACATTAGACGATTTTGACACCAATTTGAACTTATTTCAGTGTATATGAGTATTGTTTCTAGTTTGTACTAGTTTATTTTAGGCCAATCATGAAACTAACTAATATTTATCACGTTCGACACTTTAAACTAAGCTGAGCTAATTAGACACTTACTTCAATTCTAATATATAGTGTACTGGAATAATTGTCTCGTCTTGTTAGTTCGTTTGTAAACACACTTTTGACTGATGTTTAAGCCCGTGTTTATTGTTCAATTAACCTTTCAGATGCACAACTAATTTCAGAATTCTAGTGGTAATCACAAAAACTTGGTTTCGAAAATGTCAAACACGCCGATCAAGAGAATGCATGTTTTGTTAATCTACTAAGAAAATGGCGCCCACAGTTTTTGTATTTTTATGAAACTGCTGGACTACTATGAAAAAAGGTATGAGGAAATCGGACATGGAAGGCAGCACTCAACTTAACCAGCCGAGCATAAAAAACAGTAACACCACAGGACAACTGCACGGCGCAATATCCAAGCACAACCTAAAGAAATGACTAAAAGTCCAAGGTCTCTCCGCAATAATGCAGGATGATCCAATTTTATTAAGACATTAAGGTTATCCCAAGAGATCTAATGAAACACAGCAGCAAAGACCCGACCCAGTTCGCCAAGTCCCCACTGCAGGATGACCTAGTTTCACAAATGTATGCCAAAACGGTGACCCAAGCGCCAAAGAGGCATAACTACAACTTTACATAGTTAAAAAAAACGTGGACAGTGACCGAACGTTAATAACTTCTTCCCCAAAACCTGGGCGGGGGGGATGTCATATATTACTATGTTTCTAGATATATGAAGTTCTAAATTGTCACGGTGACACAAGCGACCAAGCGAGGCATAACTGCATCTTTTAAAAAAATACTCCCCAGCAAATTGGACAAACTACAACAGTAAAAATGGGAGTCAACACAGCATACCTTCAGCAATGTGAAATTACAGTGTAGGATAATGCGAGAGGAACGTCTTGTTTAATCTAAACATACACTGTTCCAACCATTGTCAGAAAAAGTAATAAAAATATGTGTTATGTGTAGATATAATTTTTGCTCGGCATTGAAATCTTAGATGTCTGGATGAGCTTTATTAGAAAAATTTCTGCGACATGCAATGCAATCTCGTTCCCAATACATCCGGCCTAGAATTCAATATAATACCAGTAGCTAATATCAATTATTTTTTAAATTTTATTCGAAATTCACAAGTGTTTGAATATTTGAAATGTAGGCGTATATCAATGTGTTAATATCGTGGTTTCAAATACAAATGTGTGTCCTTAAGGGGTTTCAGACGCCAGATGCGTTAAATTTAAGGCGAGTGTGTTTTAAAATTTGAAACACACGAATTTCAAGGAAATGGCATCTCCTACTGGTGTGTATTAATGTGTTTATTTGATGTCGTCACTTGTGCTTAAGGGCCTTGAGGGCGTACATCCATAGCCAGTTCATAATTAAGGTGGAAGTATCCAATTTAATATCTTTTCAATTGAAATTTACGGATGTTCGACTAATTTTACATTGGTGTAAATAAAATTAATGCGTTTACACTATATCTTTACATGAGGCCTTAAGGGCGTACAGGCGGACAGACGTCAAACATAATGCATTTAAGGTGGTATATCTATATTAAATTTAAGTACGTTTTCAAGTGTGAAAACATTACCTTGCGGGAAACAATAGCATTAGGCAAACGTAATAGAACATTGCACTCTGTCTACCCAACAGAAATTGAATCAGTGTATGTAATTAAAGGTAATTAAAGTTTAAAGAACCCGGAATTTATCAAACAAATTGAAACAGGAAGTTAAATTAGAATGTAATTGTATTATAGCGACTTGACATTTAAATAAATGTACGTTTTACTTACCAGACCCCAGATTGCAGTATGCTCGTTCACATAATGTAAAGCGTTAAAATGCCTGAAAGAAAAACCAATTAGAACTTAATATATCTTACAAACATATTATGGTGCGGTTTAAGTATTGGTTTAACACATATTGTTTTGTTGATTACGGAAAAGTACGGATTTTATTGCAGACAATGCAGACACGTTAAACACAATGTACTGAGTAGATAAAATAAACGAATATACAACATTATAAATTAAAACAATAAAAATGGGAAGAGTGTTTGTGTAATAAAGCTCTTCATAGAAGAAGGAGAATTTGTATTATATTTGTACTCTTCAATTAAGGAGGTTACAATAGTATAGAAGTATATAAGTCCGAATATTCCCATTTCCTACTATTGTTTGATCAATAGAAAACACCGCGCAGCTGAAAATGAAATTGACGTCTTTCCCGACATTGACAAAGTATTTTCTAAATTGTCAAGTCATTCTAAATTATTCACAATTTCATTTAGACCAGGATGTTTTCTCAAGAAAATGTCTGCATTTCTGTAAAGTTTAACGTTTGTAGTAATTGGATTATGTTGGAGACGGAAGAGTTAGAAGTGAATATTTTATGAGGTGTGGTTTATTGAATACCGCTAGTTTCGATGGATGTAAGACACAGCACATGTATATACTGCAGCACACATCAATTCGAACGCCGCACAGACACGGTGCAACCGCTTAGCAAACTACATATGGTTCAGACAAAACTACATGCGGTGCCATCCTCTTGAAACCATCACATTAAATAGATACTGAAGAGCACATATCATATAAAGCTACACAGAAATGGTGTCATAGCCTAGTCACACACGCACTACTAAGACAAAGAACGAACCTACCAAATCCCCAAAAACTTGATATTTCAAGCAAACTTATATACTCATCCCATTCCCTTGTTTCGATTACCAAATGAAACATTTATAGCCCGCCAGTGATAACGCTAGCCTTTGTTGACAAACGAAAAAGGAAATGAACTAAATTTCCGATGACCAATGTTGTTCAATCGTGTTATAACTATTTGAATGTATGTTCTTCTTCGATCTACACTTAAGCGATCGGTCCGTCAACCGTGGTTTGTTGTTTTGTTGGATATTTTTGTTTGTATACAAGGCTAGACTTATCGTCGGCGAGCTATACTTATTTCGGGTCAATGTTTCAATGTATGACAAAAAGATATTGAATATTTACTTTGCAGCACGTATGGTGTCCTCGACCTCCACGTTCCCCAGTCGTTTGTAGATGGAATGTAACCATCTGTTACCCCTGCCACCAGTGCCTCGAGCGTCTACCTTAACTATAATCACACCATGTGTACTACATAGGTAATCTTCCCAGCCAATATTAAACTCCTCGGTAACCAGCTGACTACCCGGTCCTCCATATCTATAAAGTAGAGGAATACTGTTATTAATCGCAAAACCAAATGTATTGACTAACTGTCAACCGTTTAATTCTGGCACCTACACTAATAGAGGATTTTACATGAGTGTATTTTCATATTGAATTTATGGACTTGGGTAAAATAATAAAATTAGAGGTTGAGTATTTCATAATTTTATCCAACAAGTTTGGTAAATTATATATGGAAAGACACGAATTGAAAATTCTTTTTATCACATATACAAAATGAGCCCTGTAAATGTGTAAAAAGTTGACATGCTTCCCATATAGAAGAAAATAAATTCAGTGAGTAATGCGGTTAAAAATAAAAATGCAACTAACCATAGTGCAGACGTACATTTAAATTACCGTTACATTATTGCATAATTATTGGAGCGAGGTGTGTATATTGAATCCTAATCACGACACCGACCTGTTTTTTTCTATGTACATTTTGTATCCTGTCTGTCTATGTTTACACGTTTTTTGACAGTGTGTATGAATACTTAAAAATAATGATAAACCGCCTCATTTGCATAGTTATTATATTACTGAGCAGTGTAATATCGCGGTTAATGTGATAAATGATAATCAGTACTACGAGTTTTATAACACATCATGTGAATACCTTAGAAAAGCTAGAAATGTATCAATAATGTATTTAAAATGTGTATTGAATGTCCTTTTTACTGAAATAATATTGCCCCATTCCCTTCATAATTATCATTTGGGAATAACTTAATAACATGAACTACTATATTCAACAACAAATTCTTGGAGTAATTATATTAGCTCCTAATACATGCATTATGGTGTGATCAAAACACGTTCACCAAATGTTGTGATAAAACTAGTTAAAAGACTTACACTTTGAATAATATATTATATTTAATGATTTCTTCTTTCTTCAAAACGGGAGGAAGTAATACCTTTGCCCACATAACTGAAACAACAAAATGTGATATATAATGCATATGAAGATAAATATAACTGCTGGAAAACATATTTACTTCTTGGTAAAACCAAGAACTGCAGTCACACAGTTAATAGAGAATATCAATGGATAGAAAAAGGAATTTACAAGCATTTCTATGGTACAAATAATCCTCGTTTTAATCATTTGCTAATTTTTTGTCATCAATAAACTTAGGCTTTTTAAAACGTTAATCTATCAGAATTTATAGAACAGAAACGTGGAAAACTGTACATTTAAACTGTTATTAATAAGTTGTTTCTAATTATATACATGTTGGAAACAACGGAATGATTGAATTTTGGAAATGAAAAATTACCGCAATGTTCCTTGACATTACAAGAGCCAGTGAAATGCTATTCATCTCATTTCTAATAATCAGTCTCATTATCAATTGTTATACTATGTGATTGTGTGTTCGTTTTTTGTTCTCTTTGTTTCTGTTTAAGCTCATTGAACGATTTTCTATTATCCCTTTATTCAAACCAACACATTAAGGTATGTAATATATACAGTACTAGTTTTTGATCAAAAGTGTCCTCTAACAAGCGTTATAGAGTAGTTTTGTAAGGACAACAAGAAATTGTCCGATGAGAAGAAATTTACAGAAATGATGTACACTTTTTGAAAGGAGTCAGTGAGCGTGTCGGAGTATAATGCAATATACTTACAATCCGTTTCGTCATCATCAATGGGAATTTGTTCATATTCTATCACAGGTCTTGTTATAGCTTCGAGTTTCTCAATTAGCTCTGCATTATCTTCAAGAGTTTTAACTGTAACAATAATTACAACCAATGTTAGAAGTGCAATCACCATGATTAGACATAACGCCCACGACTATATACATGTAACAAATGTTAAATAAGTAATCACCATCATTAGACATAACGACCATTACATGCCTTTTCATAGATTTATTTCTTTTACACTAAATTTGTTAGGAGATTAAATTCTATTACGTTCGATTCCACAAATACAATGGATATCAAGTATGAATTCGATATCATTCCTCGAAACCAAAAGATACATGTATTGGCCATTTAGTCAGGGATGGAACAAATACCTATGCAATTCGACTATTTCAGTGGAAAGCAAGAACAAAACAAAGACAATAACAAGATATCAAATATCATACTTTAAACATATTACATTGTTGGTAAGGACATGCATCAGTGGAGGGATCTGGTTGCAGACTTATATGCCAGTAGGTACGAGGAGGATAAGTAAGTAAGTAATTAATTGTATTTGATCAGAGTACAAGAAATACAAAGAGTACAAAATCTTACCAAAGCCATTTTCTGTTGAATATAGATGATATGATGGTACACCGGGGCCCTTACAGCTGAGTATGTAATATTTCCCTGATGATGAGAATCTAGCATCGACATATTCACATTCTTCTCCCACCTCACATGATAAACACGTGACCAGCTTAAAATCCTCGTGGTTTTTGTCAGCTGTTGTGCTAGAAAACAGTAATGAGAAATGTTTGGACTGGTATACATGTCCGTTGTTGGCAAAAAAAGTTGATATGAACAATGGGAGAATAAAAAAATATTTTTGGTTTGTGGATATGTTGTGATAGAAATAAGCAAATCGTACATGCTAGAATACATTTTGTAGCATCAACGGACCATTAAGACAAAAAAGGAAACGTCAAGTAACAAATTAAGAAAGGTTTATTTACTTGAATGGATGTATCGCCATCGTGTTTTTTGATATACAAAAATAAGGTTTGTTCTCAGGTCAATTTTTCCAAAAACATCAAAGTTCGGACTGGTAACATTCCTATTTCTTATCAGCAAAATTGGTAGATGATAAGACTTCAAATGCTTATGTTATGCGAGTGATTAACAAAATACACTCATCAAAAACATGAGCATTTGTTTGACATATGTATTGCAAGAATTAAAAACAAAATAATTAATTAATGGTATTATTTTATATTATGCATTACACACACATTAGTACGCCCTTTATAAAATAACAAGTATTACCTGTAAAGATGTTTCATTCGAGGATCACCTTTCTTCGTTGCAAGAAAATAACTGTAATAAAAAGAGATACGTCATGAATTGTTAATTTGCAGATGTTCTTCTTTAGCAAAATCCATGAAAATTGTAAAATGACGAAAGCTCCTTTCTTGTTATCAAAAATATACGCCGATGCATTATTGCTACTGTCGATTGTTTTTGTAATGTATATGAGATATTATGTTTGATGCATACATGTAGTTATAGCGAGGTGTTGTATGAATAACATGTTTTAATTCATCCCATAGATTGCCAGTCGACAATTAGCATATGCCAAATGAATAGGTTATCCCCCTATATACTGTAAGAATATATCGCTGGCTTATAATAAGAAGGTGGTGAGTACAAAATCGATATTTTAAGAAAACAAGAAAAAAGACTTCAGTTTGGTCAACATGACATCGCAAGAAGCGACTTGTAAAGCAAATTGCAAATATGCATGAGTCTTTTAAGGTCGTAAATAGTACCTACGACATTCTCATCTAAGCCATCGATATATTGACGAGCAATAAATACACATTATCTCTCTAATAGCTAAATATGTTTCCCTAAATAGATATTATGTTCACACTTTGTAGCTTTAATGTGGTAATTTCGGGAAGAATGATTTAGAGCTTACGTGCAACACCCCATTTATAAAAAAGCTTTTAACCGGCACTCCCTACTACACAACATATATACGTAATTCATGTCTTGATACCATTATCGCGAAACCACTTAATGGTTACAATGTGTTTATGTGTGTCCAAAAGGTAGAGCAACAAAAACATTCATGACAAGAAAGAAACGAGGTGTAAACCATTACATAAGTGCCACCGTCAGTTACAACATCGATATTTGGAACTGTATATCATGTTCAACGTTTGTAAATTCTAGCGGTTGCTCATAACAGACTAATATTTCTTGGTATTACATAGAACAGTCATGTGGTTAAGGTTAATTTGGAATAAAAGGCCAAAGTAAATATGAACAGCCGAACACGATACACACAAAAAGAAAAAAGTCCTCACAAAAGTCATTTAACAGACCACATACATTCGTTACAATGTCAACAAAACTATTCGGGAAAATGGAACAAATCGCTGCGCTAAAATAAGGCGTGATACAAGTCCTCTAAAAAATGAATCGCCTTGCATGTCTTTAATGTTCAACGATTACTTACACTAAGCTTGTATCTGCATCATAACCAACAATGTCAAATATATCCCATTGTCCCGCTGTCAGGTATATTCTTGACCCATCTCCTGGCTTAGACTGAAATATAACAAATAAAACACAATGCCATTTAAGAGATACATAATGTATGAGCAAGTCTCAAGTATCTCCATTTTTAGTTTCCTACCAATCCCCTGACTTAGACTGAAATATACGAACTACGATGAATAAGATCATGATGCCATTTACAAAAGACTTCAGATATGAACGTGATATGAACAGGTCTCAAGTACCCCAGAGTACCCATTTCAAGCTTTTTTAACCATTCTATTGCCTAAGACTAAATTATAAAACGATAAACAATATGTTATACTATTAACAGCTTTTATAGACATACAGAAACAGCTTTTATAGACATACAGATTTGAAAGACATGAGCTGGTTTCAAGTATCTCGGGGTCTCCATATTTGGCTTTCTAAATCCTGTTTGCATAAGTCAGTCCCAGACCGTTCACATTTACTGTCTGATTTAATTTGACACCCATGACTTTGATATGAAATGTGTTTACGAAACCTATTCCAGTCTACTTAATAATAATTGAATTATGCGACATTCGAGACATGGTAAATATTTAGATGTGCTCAATGTTTTGCTTTTCCGTGTTTGTCTATGGAAGTTTGTTTGTAGAACGTATTGTCGATTCAAAGATGTCTGTCACAACCGCCACAATGTTCCATTTCTAGATAACTAATTGCAGTAAGTATCACCACTACGCTATAGGACCATCAGCTTTTTAATCATTTAAGTGTATTATTGATGGTAGAATTTAATCCTGACAAACCTTTAATAATCGACCGGGGTGAATGTTTGTTTACGCGGTTGTGACAGAGATCTTTGAATCAACTATAGGAGTATATATATACGGAGTCAATCATCACAATGTGCTATAAACACATTGTAATCGCAAAAGATCGGTAATTGCAGTGTTTCTCTGTTAAACTTCTTACGGGCACTTCAACTGTTTCTTATCGTGAACGTTCGGCCATTGATTTATTTCTACGTTAAGTGCATTTAGAACAGGCCAATAATTGTGAAACTAGGTCATACTGTAGCGGGGTCTTGAAACTGAGTCGGGCCTTAGCTGTTTGTATAACAAACACGCTTCACTCTTACTATAATACGACTATAAATAGTGGTGCAGGGTGAAAGATACATGAACGTCAATAACAGCAACTAAAGCACAAGTTAATATCACCAAATTTAATTACAAACCCAGAACAAACACCATCCATGATGTCCCTGTCGTTCCAAACATAGACAACCAATTTCTCTGTCACCAGTCATCTACATGCAGACATGTTAAAGCGACAAAAACAGGATAAGATATCACCAATTGCAATCAGAGGAAATCACTAACACATGGCAACCAACACATAATGTCACGGTCTTTCCAAACATAGGCAACCAAATTCTCTTTCAACAGGCATCTTAATACATACATGTTTAATCTTAATCAAAATCAAATTCTATAAAACGCTGATTACCGGTAAATGTTGTTCGGTTCAATGGTAAATCCTACGACAATCAGTGTATGTCACCATGAGAAAAACATCAAATGTCAATTTCTCGGCTTTGCAGGTGTTCTTAATCACTTTTAACCACATGACTTGGATTTTTAAGTAAGTAAAAATGCACAATTACGCGCCATGCACGCAAAATGAGATTACAAGAAAATACCATTTGCAACTTTGAAAGCGAGAACCCCTTGATGACGGTGAAATTAAATGCAACACGAGTGTTGCATGTCGCCTCGAGACTGCACTAGGCTTATTGAATTTTGGACTAGAGGTAAATGACACAGATCATGCTCAAAACTAGAAGCAATTACAGACTTTCAAATGATTTATTCGACGGATTTTACATCAGGTTTTAAAGATGCCTGGATCGGAATAAGATTAAAACTGCTCATCCATTATTGTCAATTAAAAACTCGATAAACACAATAATTAACCGAAAGCTGCCGGTGTGTTGCACACAAAGCTTCTATCGGTAACCCGAAATGATACTCATCGCTTAAATGAGACGTTAACACACCAGTCAGTGTTAGTTAAAAAGCTGCTTCAATACGTTTGCAATCTCAACTGCGGCCGCTTACATAGTTTAACTATCATGACCATCACACAGTGCTTTTCTGCAAGCACAAATGGGCAATACTTTTCAATTAATACGAATCTATACCCATATTATTAAACTGTGCAATGCGCATTCTGTATTCAGACTTGCAATGTGCAATATTATCCCATCGATTATCACAATAGCCTTAGAAGCAATTGTATCGTAATCTGGTCACGTTTAGTAGACGCAAATAACACCTTTATATCACAGACCACAATTAGAAACGACCAAACACGCTATAGATGTAGAATTTATCAATGTAATGAACGCTACCAGGAACATATAATGCAATTTGTCCCGGATTGTATTCAGGACCAAATGCCCAGACACTAATGTACAGGGCAGATAATTAAATCGGCTGATAATATAAATAGGTTAAGCGTAAAGCATTAATGAACAGATTGATTGTACTTGAAGATTCGTCGTCTGCAGTAACACGGCTGTTTGATTAAATATACGCAGTGTCACGTCAAAAGACATTGGACGTTGTCCTTGAAGTGCTTTGTTGTTACTGATCACCCGCATCGGTAGATGCTTATCGCGTAAATCGAGCAGGATGTAGTGTGATGTCTCATTTACTAATTTTTAACAACCCACGATTGGAACACGATCGAAACCGCAATATATGTAAGGTCTTCCAATATAATAAAGGCCACAAGGAACATTTAATGCAATTTGTGGTGGACTGTATTTCGAACAAAATGTCTACACGCTAACGAACAGGGAAGATAATTCGATAAACTGTTTATATAAATAGGTTTATCCTGAAACATAACATTAACGAACGAATTGATTGTACTTGAAGATTCGTCTGTAGTTATACGGCTGTAAGAGTAAATATACAAACGCCAATTCACAACTAACATTTCCCATTAAAAGCGCTTGGTTGTTTCTGATTATCCACTTTGGTACAAAGTTATCGCGGAAATCGGACAGGATATAGCGTGATGTCTCATTTACGTGAGTGGCCATTCTTTTTAACTACCCATGATTGGAAAATGACCGAAACCGCCACCTATGTAGGTTCTTCCAATATAATAAAGACCACAAGGAGCATAAAATGCAATTTGTCGAGGACTGAATGGCGAACAAAATGTCCACACGCTAACGAACAGGGAAGATAATTCGATAAACTCTTTATATAAATAGGTTTAGCCTGAAACATAACATTAATGAACGAATTGATTGTACTTGAAGATTCGTCTGAAGTTATACGGCTGTAAGAGTAAATATACAAACGTCAAGTCACAACTAACATTTTCCATTAAAAGCGCTTGGTTGTTTCTGATTATCTGTATTGGTACAAAGTTATCGCGGAAATCGGACAGGATATAGCGTGATGTCTCATTTACGTGAGTGACCATTTTGTTAACTACCCATGATTGGAAAATGACCGAAACCGCAACCTATGTAGGGTCTTCCAATATAATAAAGGCCACAAGGAAAGTATAATGCAATTTGTCGTGGACTGTATGGCACACAAAATGCCATACAACTAATGAACAGGGCAGATAATTCAATTGTCTGAACATCTAAATAGTTTTAGCGTGAAGCATTAATGAACAGACTGCTTGTATGTGCAGACTCGTCTGTAGTTTTACGGTTATACGTATACATATTCTATCGTCGGATAGACGATTGACATTTTCCATTAAAGCGCTTCATTGTTTCTGATCATCTGCATCGGTAGACGCATATCTCGGAATCGGCAGGATGTAGTGTTATGTATCATTTGGTGTGTGTTCAGGAAAAATAAAAGCAATATTGAATTTGACATTTGGAACGTTGGGTCGAAAATATAACCATTGATGTGAATAAACAGAGCTATACGATGCTTTAAGATATTACAATGTACATACTTATTTAATAAAGTTCGTTCCAAAAAGACATTTATGCCATTGATTGAACCTTATAAAGTTATTCACGGGTGATGAGTTGAAAAATCATGTATTAAATCTACGATGACGTAGATGACGTGATCTATATCATCAGTTTTAGGTGAACTCAAAATAAGTCTATATTAGGATCAAGAGGGACACCTTATGTGGTCGTCGTTGGTTAGCAATTTTAGCTGATTGCAATTCGTTATGTTTCCCTCTACAAATTTCTACGTCATAAACATACTTGTGCACATAACAATTTAAAATCATCATGCATGATGCAGCTACGTAAATTTCAATAAATAGTCATGAAATAATTGTATTTTCGACAGAACATCTTAAATGTCAAATTGGTGTTTTTTTAATTTTCCGTGTGTAGTTGAATGAAGTTAGAGACCTCAGTTGATATTGCAAAAATATTGAAGCAGCTATTTACTCACACTGACTGGTGTGTTAAAGTCTCATTTAATCGATGAGTATCATTTCGGGTTACCGATAGAAGGCCTGAGTGCAACACCGGAAGCTGTGGGTCAATTACAGTGTTTATCGAGTCCTTAATTGACAATGATGGATGAACTGTTTCAATCTAATTTCGATCCAGGCATTTTTAAAACTGACATTAAATCCGTCGAATAAATCACTTGAAAGTCTGTAATTGCTTGCAGTTGAGGCATGCCTTGTGTAATTTACCTCTTGTGCAAATTTAAATAATCCTAGTGCAGTCTCGAGGTAACACGCAACGCTCGAGTTTCAGTTAATTTCTCCATCATCACGGGGTCCCCGCATCAAACTTCCAAATGCTATTGTTTGTTAATCTCATTTTGCGTGCAAGGCGCGAAATTGAGCATTTTTACTTACTTTAAAACCCCAGTCATGTGGTTAAAAGTGATTAAGAAATCCATCAATCCGCGAACTTGGCATTTGACGTTTTTTCACGGTGACATTATCGTAGGATTTTGTGTTAAGCTGAACAACAGTAGTTGCATATAAGTGTGTTTCTTTTTTTAGCATTCGATTTTAATTAAGATTAAACATGTCTGTATTTAGATGCCTGGCGAAAGAGAAATTGGTTGTCTATGTTTGGAACGACAGGGACATCATGATGGTTGTCGTGGGTTGTGATTAAATTTGGTGATATTAACTTGTGCTTCAGTTGCTGACATTGACGTATTTTACACCCGACATCGCTATATATAATGATAGAGTGAGCAAAGAGTGTTTGTATATAAGTTAGTAAAGCTATAAAAGATATAGTAAATTGTTTGTTTATTATTTCAATTCAATACCTTTTCACATGGAAATTAATCATCAGACCCATATACGACTATTCAATTATAAATACGAGCGCATACTTTTCACCCAACATTCTAAATATCAAAGTTTATATCGCTTATATTTTCCCTGAACACACATTACGCCTTTTCATGCCCGATTTTTGCGATATTCATCTATCGAATGTGAATGATCAGTAACATCAAAGCGCTTTTAAAGAAATGCAAGTACGCAAGTACATCAATGGTCTATCGACGTTCGTAGTCAAGCGCTGTTCATTATTACTTGAAGCTAAACCTATTTATATGAATTACTAACCCTGTTCATTACGTCCAGGGCATTTTGTTCACAATACAATCAAATACTTATTACATTATATGTTCCTTGTATTAGGTTGCGTTCTTTTGCGTTATGCAGTCCTGGACAAACAGCTTTAAGCTTACAAACATGTACCTTGTAACCTTTATTACATTGACACATTCTACATATAAATATTTGGCGTTTTCGATCGTTTGTAGCCGTAGTCTATAATATAAGAACGTCATTTACGTTTATTTCTAACTGGACTTCGATTGCGAAACAATTGCTTCTATTGCTTTTGATTAATTGAATACTATTGCACATTGCAAGTCCGTCAGTGAGCATTGTGCAGTGTAACCATACGGCTGTTTTAGTATTAATTGGATAGTATTGCCAATTAGTAGGGTTGTTCAGATATGAAAATGCACATTGACAGTTTGATCATATAGGTGTTTTGGTATGATTGGTCTTTCCGGAGTTATATTTTATCAATTCCCTCGTTCACTAATACTAGTACCAGTATGTGCGTATCCCAAATTAATAATTCTAGTAAAGCAACTGAGATGCTCTGAAATTTTGGGTTAAGTTATTGGCAGTCGAAGTTGCAATGATCTTAAAAATAGTTACTAAATTCTAACACTGTTTGAGTTGATTAGATTTTTATTTTGAATCGACTGGGTTTTTGACGAGTGTTTCGTACTGATAGCAGACCGGCGTGCATCACTCCAACAGCTACCAGACAATTACTGAGTTTGTGGATTCCTTGATTTGGAATGATAAATGAGCTCCTTGAATTTAATTCCAATCCAGACATTTTAAAAACCTGACGTAAAATCCGTCGAATAAATCATTTGAAAGTCTGTTATTGGTTTTCACGTTTGGCATGCTTTTTGTCTACTGTTTCTTGTGCAGATTGCATTCAATAACACCCTTGGAGTCTCGTTGCAATACGACAGTTGTGGTTCATTTAACTTTCTCCATCACCTCAGGGTTACTATTGCTAATCTTATGTGTCGTTCATGTCGCGTAATTGAGCATTTTTACTTACTTTCAAAGCCCAGTCATGTGGTTTAAAGTGATTTAGAAATCCACCAAAGCCGTGATATTGGCGTTTGACTTTTTTATGGCGTCATTCACTGATTATCGTTGGATTTACCATTAACCGAACTATTTCGTTACTAAGCCCGGTTTTCCTTGAGAACGGCTCATATATTATTGAACTACACGACATGCAAAATACATGTCCAATTCACTAAGCATCACGTAAGATTCGGTAAAATAAAATTCGTAAAAGTCAAGAAATATATCAGACTCCTTACTAAACTCACCGTTATATCGTCCGACGAGTCAATCATGGCAATGTGTTGGAAGCTGGCTGGACCGTCTTTACGGGGTAACAATAGAAAATAATGTTTTCCACTTGGTTGAAACACGGGTGGTCGGAACTGAAACAAACAAAAAGACAGTCAAAGATTAAAATTTTGAAACTTATTACGGGTATACTTATATTCTTTAAACTATATTCCAGGCGATTTCCAGTGAATGAATGTTGAGTATAGAAGTAAAAGTGTAAATACAATTTCCAAAAAAAAATTGTTTGAGTACAAGTATAATAGATTAGTCTTAAAATATGCTTATCTTGAAATAACTTTGGCGGGTAAAGCAATACGTCTGTGTCCGTATATTTGATACAGAAGTTGAGGGACACAAGTGGGAACACATAGTCCTGTCAAGACAAATTGACAGTGACTTCATTGTTTATGTTTACCCAAAAGAATAAAACAATTGCTTAAACAGGTAGAGTTTAGTATGGCATAGAACTGTTGGTATAAGCATTTATACTTGTTTTTTACCGTAATAGTGGATTGTTCCGCTGCGTACATGTATTTTTACCCTAACTGGACCGTTATGTACGCAACAGAAAAATATCCATGTTTTATTTCATTAGATGAAGTACAAATATAGCTACATTTTCATCATTTCGATTCTAACATAACAAATTCTTCATGAAAGTTTGAAATATAGCAACAAGAGCCGTCACAGACGGGTGATGCTCCCCGTAGCGTGTTTATAGTCACCAAAAAAATACAAAGGGGGATAACTCCAAAAATATGCAATAAAGGGTTATGGTTTTTGAGCACTGCACTTTCCCTCAATAAGATCTAGTCACGTATGAAGTTTCAAATTGATACCTGTTATACTGTATGAGTAATGGCCCGGACAAGATTCAAGTACGAATAAATACAAAGGGGGATAACTCCAAAAATATGCAATGAAGGGTTATGGTTTTTGTGCACTGCACATCCACTCAATAAGATCTAGTCACGTATGAAGTTTTAAATTGATACCCGTTATACTGTATGAGTTATGGCCCGGACAACATTTAAGTATAAAAGAAAAGGAAGGGGCATAACTCCAACAATATGCAACAAAGATTCGTGGTTCTTGTACACTGAACTTCTTCTTAATGAGATGTATTCACATATGACGTTTCAAATTAATATGCCTTATACTGTTCGAGTTATAACCCAGACAACAGTGTGACGGACATACGGACGGACGGAAGGGCGGACAAACTGGCGACTATATGCTCTCCCTTTGGGGAGCATAATAATATAGAAGAAAATCGAACAGGGAAGACAGATCTCAGTATAACAAGCTGAGCATAGAAAGCATAAAAACATAACTCAACACAAATACACAGTTAAATGACCACATAGAAGAACCGAACGACACAAGTGTGATAGCAAAATATCTACACTAGCGTGGTATAATTGTTTTGGACACATCATGTCTGAATATCAAATTGAAAGTGCGTTGAAGCATCACAAAATACGCTGATATAGTATGAGCTAAAAGCACTGCACTTTCACTAACTGACAGACCAGTTACAAAATAGATTTAAAGTGGTCTGTCTCACGAAGTGCACAATTAAGATCCGATGCTGTGTTTGATAGATTTTTATCAGAACGAAGAAGACATGACGAAATTAAAGAATATATTGACTACAAAGTAACCGTTGAGTGTATGTACCAAAATTTCCACTTGCTGTTTCGGTACGAATATCGGCTACGTAAAGGTGCTTGGAACACAGTCACATTTCAGCTTCATTGTAAATGCCTCCATAAAGTGCATGAAACAAAATTAAACTTTCGTGTGTTTTTAAGCAACGCAAAGGTAATCAATACATGTAAGCACAATACATAATTATTATTACCATGTCCAACCATCCACCATCGCCTTCTATCCTTTGGTTCTGAAATAGACAACATAATGATGACATTTCATCATCGGTAACATAGAGGTATTATACGTGTAACAATCTATAACAATTTTACATATTCCAATTTTTAAACATATGTATTAGTAGCGTTATTGATTTACGGTATTAAAACAACAACGTGGTCCATATATGGTCAGAACTGTTTATAAAGAGAACTCAGAAAAGTGTCAGCCATTTAGCCTCTCTATAAGTCAGGAAATGATTTCATAGTAATAAAAGTTAAGAATCATCACATATATATTTTCCACAGTTGAATAAAAAAAACAATGACGTCATACTAGCACTGTTAATCACGTGTTATAGTGATATGGCCATATTTTATGTATTCCATAATTCAGGTAGAGCCAAGTTAGGATAGTTTGACAGTGACGTCAACGTTAATGTGTACCAAAAAGATTAAAACCATTGCTGAAATAGCTAGAGTTTAGTTCTGTAATGAACTGTTGATATAAGCCTTTATACTTGTTTTTGCACTGTAATTGCGGATTGCGTCACTACGTCACTCAACATATACTTTATTGTCGATTCAAAGATGTCTGTCAAACCGCCAGAATATTCCATTTCTGAATAGCTAAATGCAGTAAGTGTAACCACTACGCTAGAGGATCATTAGAGTTTTAATCATATAAGTGTATATCTGATGGTAGGATTTAATCCTAAGAAACATGTAATAATCGACCGGGTTGAATGTTTGTTTACGCGGTTGTGACATAGATCTTTGAATCAACTTTACCTGTAAAAATAAATTGTTGATTATTACCTGTATACATTTATTGGTGACAGCATCACACACTGATAGTACCGACATGTTTTGGGGTCTATTTAACCACGTGATCAGGACTTTATTATTTCCCTGTCCAAACCAGGATACTGTCGTAAAATAATGGTCCCTGAAAATATATATTCATGACAGTGAATTTGAACTAAAGATAGACATCACAAACATATTTTAGTTTATCCATGTACAATAATGGGACTAACATTGACAAAAAAGGAAAAAGGCGGCGCTTGGTATTCACAGGGCGACAATTGTGGACCACCCATATTCCGGGAAAGCTGAAGGGTCTATGAAGTAGGTACATGTAGGTACTACTTGGTAAGAAAGTAATGTACAAAAAAAGTCTTTACTGTTCTGAAACTTAAAGTGTATACAGCTATATCGGAAGATATTTTTTTTAAAAGTTTCAAAAACTGGAAAAAAAACAATTATACTTTCATATCCATTAGATCATTTTTCGCTTCAGTTTTAACAGAAACCCTCTCTGTGATTTATTGGTAGTGCAAATTGTCCATTGTCAGACGAAAGTGTTCTAGAACACCCTATGAAACTATAAGAATTGTCTATTTTCCGACGATTGAATCAAAGTACACGGAACAATTAGGGTAGGCAAGTATCAAACTGACAACGATGCAAGTAATTATTTTGACAATGGATGACTGTTAGTATAAAAATTATATAGCTATATACACTTCAAATTCCAGCAAATAGAATAAAGAACAAAAACACACTTCGTTTAATTTATGGAAATATTCGCTATGACATTGTGCTATTCAATACAATTAAAGGAAGTAGATTTTGGAGACAAAGTAATTAATTTTTATTTAGTGTTCTTACTTGTTTTTAAATTCTGCAGGTGGTTCAATTTCCTCTGTTTTGTTTGTGTCGAGATCGAGAATCCTCAGTCTGACGGTGGGATTTCGTGTACCGGGCTGTAATTGAAAATAAAACATCGTTAGAATAAAATAAAATTAATGATAGTGTAGAGTTTCAGGGCCATTTAAAATACATACTTACACCAATGTACAATTGAAGTACTCTTTGTGTAGTTTTAGTCGGCCTATGAAACAATAGTAATGAGGAATTTAAAAGTATGCGTTGATAATAACGGTTAATAAAATTGATTGAAACCCTCACAGTCATTGTTAGGAGCCATTTTTAAGCTAGTCATTAAATGATTGTCGGTGTTTGTGAGTTTTAATAACGAAATGTATTGTTTTGAGGTGCTTTGGGTGTTGCTCATAGTATATCAACGTGACATGATGAATGTGACTATACTTTCTCATTAACTTCATCAAATTTAATAGTTACGAACTTTAACATGATATAGAACGGTATTGTATAATCGTTTATATATGATGGCAGCGGATAGTACAGTTCATGAGAATTCGAAGCTGTTTCAATAAGATGTCGTTATTGTTCAAAAGAAATACAGTTAGAAACGGTTCTGTATTAATTTGGAACGATCGAAGAGAAAAACTACTGTATTCCTATGTTATTACATTGAAATTAATATAGAATTATTTTTGATTCGAGGAGTTAAATATTCCACATGCTTCTTTTTATATCTGGAAATCGAATTTCGTGAGAAAAAATTCCCTGATAAAAAATATCACGCAATCCTAATATGATTTACTAATATTCTGAATAATGTCACACACTAAACATAGCAGTTTTGATGAAGCCTCGATATTGTTACAAAGATATACAGGTTTAAGCCGTTCTGTATTTACTTCGAGATATCGGCGAAAAATTTCCGTATTATTGCGTCATAACATTAAAATTGATAAACAATTAGTGTAAATTCGAGGAGTTAAATATTCCATTTTTGTTATGTTTTTTTTATCTTTTTAGATAATGTTATGGAAATTGAATTCCGTGAGAAAAACAATCCCTACCGAAACAAAGATCACACAATATTAGTGTGATTTACACAATATTATGAATAATCACACACACTTAGCATGGCGGTTCTGAATATAATTTTTCTTAATTTGACCTTTATTGTTTATTTATCCAGTCCCACTGTCTGCTAGAGAGTCATTAACCGGTCAGTATAATCAAAATGCAGACGCGTGTTCCCGACTATTGTGCTCTTAGGAGCCATATACGAAGAGTTGAATACCTTCTAAAAAATTTACATTTTGTGGTACATTTTAAACCAAGGACAAGGAAAAACAATGAACGTAAACGCTTAAAATCTTTTTTGTATAAATTTTTAATTGCAATAATCAATAACATTCACACTAAATCAATAAATTTAACATGATTAACAACTGTGTACATTCAGTCTATATATGAGCATAATGTAGACGCACGTCCCGACTATTGAGCTCTTAGGAGCAATATACGAACATACGAATACCTTCTAAAATATAAAAAAAATATAGTACGTCAAATATAAACCAAGGACAGGGTTTTGAATGTATGATTAGATTAATATTTTGAGATTAATTATTGACTTTCTTTTCCACATTCCGTGGATGTACAGAACGTGATAACTGTCGTAAGGCGATATGGATTAACGTGAACGGCTGTTCCGCATATGAACGTAGCATTGGACAGGGAAGCTATCACTCAATTTGAGAAGCACAGAAATCAAACACACACCACACACCGTACAGACTGTACGTATTGTCCAGCTAGATAAATTGACGGTGACATCATCGTTTATGTGTAAACGAAAGATTAAAACCATTGCTTAAATAGGTTGGGTTTAGTTTGGTATTGAACTGTTGCCATAAGCATTTATACTTGTTTTTACACCGTACTAGCGGATTGTTTCATTGCGTCACTGAATTTTTTATCCTAGCTGGACTGGGACGACTAATCGTCAACCTTGAGGAAGAGATCAACCAAATTCCCCGAGGCATAATATGTCTATCATGGAATTGGATCAAGTAAAGGTTAATGCTTTACATTTTCGCAAACACATCTGCAGACAGCCCTTATTATATATAAACCCAATTACATTGACAAGACAGCCATCTCCAGTTTACCCGCATGGTGTAGTTTCTAATATAACCACTAATGATTGCTGTTCAGTTAAATTGCATTGGGCGATACTCTGCCGTTGCCATAGACCTGTATAGTATGCCTTAGATATTGGCGGCATGTTAAACAACATTTATTTCCACTTTTGTTTAGGTTCCATAAAACATAGTGCAATGACAACGGAAACATTACTAGGGTTGTACATTATTTTATATTTACTTCACTATAGTGCAATATAGGCCCCAAATGAAGCCATTAAACATCATCAATTACGTCATTTTGGCGCAATATTTACGTCATTTTTTGCTTTTTTATACAACTTTGTGTTTATACTAAAACTATAGACAGATACAATGTAGCTCTTTCTATGATTAATATCTTGGGAAAAGCCAGCAATGACAATAACTCAACCTGCACAATGACAATACAAATTAATGACGTTTGTAGAGTAATAGGCAACTATTCTTGTTATCAAACATAATTTTTTCCGTTAATGCACATCGATTTTGATAACTGATTATTTAATCAGAACAATGATTTTGCAGTAAATTTCTGAAAATGGCTGATTTAATTGTGTATTAGGATCTGACAAATGATTTTAGTAATTATATTATTTGTGATTGATAAATAATTAACATAATTCCTTTTTATTCTAGTAATTCAATATAACCATGACCGTTAAAGAGGCGTTCCCTATAACTTTGCGCGTTTCAAGGAATATTATACATCGAATGTAAATCATTATTGCTTACCCTGTAAACTCCTCAAATTTGCAACAAAAAGCTCCCACTAATAACGGAGAAAAGAACGAAATCATATAACGAGCCAAATTAGTCACGAGTTGTTTCCCTTTGACCTCATAATAATAAATCGCTGGAAGCGATAAGTTATTATTGGTGATTTAAATATAGTTTTGACATTATAGAGACATATGTGCGCACGTTTTCTTCTGACAAATTATGATAACTTATAGTGCTTTGTACATTTAGCCCATCTAATGTGATAGTGGAGTAAAATATGCTAGTTATAGGGAATATCTCTTTAATGAACACTGATCGTATACGTAGGGCGTTCCAAAAGTTCCAGGAAAAGTGCTCTATATTATTTATTTTTTGATCAATATACTTCAAACTTTGCATTTACATAGAACAATTCATATTACATAGTTTGCTATGAATTAAACGCATTAGGGCGTGCCGTACAAAACGACATGACTACCATAGTAACGTCACTTATGGCTACCCGGGGCAATGTTATATCTGACCGTACGTTATTAACATGTTTTGACTAAATCTACCTCAGTCAGTCAAAGGACACGCAAAATACACTTGCTACAATAACAACAATGCTTTATATTCTTAAAGAATGCCTTGCCAGAAGGTATGCACTTCCATGGTCCGTTTGCAAAGTATTCAAAAGTGTAACAAAATCAAGCAGAAACGTCCAACGTGACGTCTAGCGTCTGATTCACACCATGCCGTACCTTCCTATTATCATCAGCAGCAGTACCACTGGCAGTCAAGAAGCGTTCATACTATGCATACACCCTATCGAATGACAAACAACGTTTTTACCAGGCAGTGTTTATCAATTCTATTTGTTTAAGTATTAATTTTCCTGCCAAAAGACAAAAACTGGTCAAATTTCAATGATTTACTGACATTTGACGGGTGATTCTAATATGGCGACAAATAAACCTTAACACAACAGTGGGGCTATTTAAATTATGGCATGAATAGACCGAAATGATGTTATACCGCCCTTTGTAAATGTTCCATGCATTAATTTTAGGTCATTGTTAATTGGTTTCGATTTTGTTGGGAGCAATGTGTAGGTGAGTTTGACGATTTCTACGGCGTGACGTCAAAATTGCCCCGGGTAGCCATTACTGACGTAACTATTGCAGCAGTGCCATTTTATACAGCACACCCTCATGTGTTGGATTCATGGTTACTTTGTATCATGAATTGTTCTATTTAAATGCAAAGTTTGAAGTAATTTGAACAAACGATAAACATTATAGAGCACTTTTCCTGGAACTTTTGAAACGCCCCTCGTACAATTGATTAATGTGATCATAACAATGATTTTGCAGTAAATATAAAATATATGGTTTATTTATTAACATCTAACAAACGATTAAGGAATTACATTATGATTCATAAGTGAATATTGTACATATTTTATGACACGTAGGTAAACCAGACAAAACGCCTGTTGTAATTCAATGACACCATGCAATCATTTGGATGGTGACAATTGCTCATTGTATAGACTTATTTGATATGACAATACAAATAGATTGTGAATTATTTAATGTTATATCATAACACGTTGGGGACGACAAAGCAGACATGACATTGTCAATTGTCTCCTTGGATATCAATGTGACACTTGGAGAGACAGTATTATATAAAATTATTGAACATCATTTAAAGTGTACAGAGCTATATCGGAAGATATTTTTTTTAAAAGTTTCAAAAACTGAAAAACAATTATGCTTTCATATCCATTAGATCATTTTTCGCTTCAGTTTTAACAGGATCTCTGTGTGATTTATTGGACATGCGAACTGTCCATTTTCAAACTAAAGTGTTCTAGAACACCCTGTGAAACTATGAGAATCGACCATTGAATCAAAGTATACGGAACCCATCCAAAGTTTAATTTGCAGTTAAGGTAGTGTAGTATCATACTAAAAACGATGCAAGTAATTATTTTGACATTGAATGACTGTTAGAATATAGCTCTATACTCTTTAAGGATATAGGTTGTTCAAACGCCCAACAAGGTGATCACCATGAACAGTTAAATACTAACAATTATTCAAATTTCAATCCATTTCAAACTAATACATGTACAAAACAATAATGTTCGATACTTTCAGATTTTTTTTGAAATTGCATTTTTGGGTTACTTCAATAGAAAGCAAAGATCATTCAAAAAGTTTTGATAAAATATTGACGAAAATTATCACAAATACGGCATCCAATATTTGTTTAAAAATGTATCATTTTGGTTTGGATGGAAACTTTGCCATATTCTAACTAATTCAGATCTATAAGTGGTCTCCTTTTTGTGATATTGTTTTCGACAAAATTATATTTGAATGTTTACTCACCTTTAGATAAGCTAACTATTTAACTTGTGAATATTGGTTATCTACATTGTATATTGCCATTCATTTTAAGAACTTCTTTATCAACACTTCTACATGTATGAGTTCATCCCCTACTTGGATTATTTTACTACAATAGTCTTGCAACAACATTATATCATCTCCTTGAGAAGTTTAAAACGCTAATTAAATTTGATTCATCATAACAGTGAATTAAGCAAAATCACAACCAATTGTATTAATATCTTATGAATACTCTTATTGGTTGATCTTTTTTATCAACCATATTATATCAACGTTTTCGGATTTACAAAGCAAATCATTATCATTACCTTTGGATAAGATAACTGTTTAACTTGAAAATATTGGTAATCTATATTGCCAAACATTTTAATCCCTAAATTATAATCACTCCTATGAGTCAATCCCCAAATTGTGTTATTTTACCATAGTATTTTATAGTGCGCCAAGGATAACGTGAAAGGCTGAAAAAAATGATTTAACCCACATATGTGGTTTTACCAAGTGTGTACGATATCTCGTTTGTCCTTACGTTTCTATCATTAATATTACATCAATAATGAGTTAAATCCCCATATTTAGCATATTTTAACAACAAATGATAAAATTTGGTTATATCCATACCTTCGGATAAGATAACTGTTTAACTTGAGAATATTGGTTATCAATGTTGCCATACATTGTCATCTCATATGTCCGGACATCTCTATCATCAAATGCTCCATACAGAACGTATCTACCATCTGGTGAGAACCAAATAGCATTGTCTGAACTAAGGATTTCCTCTGAAAGAATAAGGTATATTTTCAAAATGATACATGTAACAGTTGTATTCTGAAAACAATCAATAATGCCGCTTCACACGATACAGAGAAAAAAAAAAGTAACAGACGTTTCGATATACAATTCTCTACAGAATCAGGAAAGTCGTTACATGTGAATACTCCTATGTACCCAAGCATAAACTCACGTTATGCAATGTTATCGCATTTCCACTTTTCTCGTTTACTGTACAAGGAGAATTGTTATTTACGATATTCTCTAGTTCAACAATAAACCAGCATTTTAATACTTGTCAACAAACAATAGAACGGAAATTATAACTATATAAGTGTTTATTAACGTTTGTTTTGAATCCATTAGTTTATTCCATATTTGTATACATTTATATGACTATTTTTAAAATAAGTAAAGTAATTGTTTAAATTTCTTTTTTATGAACGTGGGTTTCCTGCAAATTTGTACAGGTAAAGATTAACCCTTTGTAGATACTATCCAAACACTTTTCGTAAACGTTCAAAAACATGCATAATCGAGATATTCACCTAAAGCAGATGAAATTCAAGTTAATAATGCAATACTTCACTTACCCTCGTACACCCAATCCGGAACGCCATTAAATATATGGTCCAGATTATCAAATCCATCAAATGTATGTTGCTCAAACACATTGTCTGTAGGGTCTCGTACATAATATATATCGTTATATTGTATACATAACTGGAATAGACAGAAAAAGGTTATACTTTATGCATTGTTCTTTGTATTATTTTCGACTAATGATCATTTTTATTGTCAAAAGTATTTTATTATTAACAATCTATAATAAGGTAGAAAAAGATATGAGAAAATGGGATAGTGAAGACAGCACTCAATTAAACAATGCGAGCACAGAAAACAGAAACAACCCAACAGTGGTTTGATTTTTATCGCAATGGTTTCTGCTTATATTGAAGCAGATTTATTTTGTGAGTTACGTTTTATATAACATACAAGTATGACACATGTTATATGTAATACACTTGTGAAGTTGAAAACGAAGCCGTTCATAGATAGTGTTTTTGTGAAGGTTTCGTCTACTTATGTACCATAAAACAAATCGAACCTAACGATAGATGGGATGTCTTTGGGATTTTGAAAATACATGTACATGGATTTTGTATTTGAAGCACAAAGACCCTTTCAATTAATCAGTTATCAACATACAAAATGTAGTTCTCTATTTACTTTGACCACTAG
Organism: Spisula subtruncata; assembly: GCA_963678985.1. Lineage (NCBI taxonomy): Eukaryota > Metazoa > Mollusca > Bivalvia > Venerida > Mactridae > Spisula > Spisula subtruncata. Next base: position 1,549,231 of record OY787678.1, on the reverse strand, counting down.
TTCAATAACTTGTATGCTGTCGACATATATTTACATCCATTCTTTTCTGGCCATTTACTCTTGGGATTTATTCTGTATCTACAATTCGCCATTTACCAGCACGATATAAGTTCGTTATTGATTCCCCTGACGGGAATGACGTTACGCTACGTTAAGATGTAAGAGGCGAGGACAAATAAGACTGGACATGTTATACACCTAACACTTAACTAAAGTCACAGTTTGTAGTGCAAGTGTTTGTAAGTCCATTCAGGCCATTTTGTCCAAGGTACATGTAGATGCAGTAATCATAATATACAATGAGCTACTTTTATGGCTACACCATGTATTGTGTCGTTAATTGCGAGGGGTAGCTTATTTATTAGGCTAAGTTCAAATATTAATTAGACATGCATGATGTCTTCTGTCTCTTTGTGTTGCATGGATGGCTAGGCGATGCGGCTGTTTCAATGGAAACACCAGAACACGAAATGCACAAAACTTAATGCTCAGCGTTCAAGGACAACTACACATAACAAGGACGACACACAAGGTAACGCTCGACAGAAACAGAAACGTTCAACATGCAAACACAACAATAACTCTTCACAGATTAGAACTTTAATTAACACAAATACGGGGTGATTATTCGCACATTTTCCAGGGAAAACATAATTACAAAGGAACAAAATTCAGAATTCATAAAAACGTAAAATGATTTGAATAAAAGCCATTTTTAAGCTGAATAATTGCACATTCGTCGAATAACTATGATTATAGAGAAGCAGAACGAAATTAAAGATTAGAACATTGACTGCTCTGAATTTGCAAACAAAAAAGCCTTTCTTGACTTGGTAAACATCACCAGTTCTGACTGTGAAAACAATCCAAAAATATATGAGGAAATAGGACAGGAAAGTTAGCACCAGACTTAACCAGCTGATCACAGAAAATAGTTACTGTTACCCCTCAACACAGTTGTTCGGAGCAATGCCCACATACGCCCCTAATAAATGATCAAAAGCCAAAGTCCCCGCCGCCAAAATCCAGGATGACACAATTTCACAAAGAAATAAGAAAAAAAACAAGTGACCTTATGAAACGAAGTTAATAAACGACCTAGTAACCCAAGTCCCCGTTTCAGGATGACATTAGTTCCAAAATATATGCCACAACGGTGACACAAGCGACCACAAGAGGCATAACAGCGACTTGAACTTGTTAACAATTCCATGCACATTGACCTAGTTCATGACTTAGCCTGAAATTGCGAACCCTAACGTTGCCAGTCCATGTTTCGGCAAAAAAGACACCAGTCTGAGCTTAAGCAATATGAAGTATATAGCCGACTGTTTATTTCATGTTAATATTTTAATATTATACACTAAATAATGTTTATACTTACTAAACTATGTTTTACAGGTGACCACGTGACGTACTGGAATTCAGGTCCATGTAGACCGTCTAGTGGATATCTTTTACTGAAATACAAATACTCAGATACAACATAACAGTATAACTATTATACAAGGAACGTAGGTAACAAAGTTTTAATCTATGTAAATATTGTTTGTATCTCATAGGAAAATAGTGTATGATACTTGTAATATGATAAATAAGTTTGACTTGATTCAAATTTTCGGGCACTTGCCCTTCTTCAGGATTTATTTCCTTTTACATCAGCTTAAGTAGCATCCATTTTGTTTTTGGATTTTCTCATAATGTTGTTATGACGTGAAGTTAACCTAGGTGGTTCAGTATTTTCACTTTGTTTGTGATTTATTTGCATGACAATAGGCGGTTGATTAATTACAAGCGTTTCGTAAGACATATTGATATGTTAAACCGTTTGCCCAATATGTTTTTTTTTCTTAAATTTGTTATCACATTCACATTCAACGTCGCTGTTAATATAGATATAAATAGTGTTGTTTGGGTTTTGGACAAATAAAACAAATAGACAAGACTAATAGCTTCCTGAATACATGAACGTATAATTAAGCCTATGATTGAGACATACCAATTCCATCTGAGGACCAATTTGGTTGGAGCGTAAGTTAGTTCTTCAAATATCATCTTTTAGATTATTTTAATCATATATTGCTATCATTTAGCCTATTTTATGTTTTCGTTGTTAAACCAATTACCAAATAGTGTGTTTCTTACAAATACCAGTTAAGTGAATCGTTATAATGAAAGCGTGGGCTTGATATGGATAGCTTTTAGTAACAGAAGTAATCCGACGGAACACAGCAATACTAATTGTGTGGCTATGACAAATTCAATTTTAACTGAACGTCTGCTTTTCGTCATTTTGTTGCTACTAATTTTCAATTGTGTTGCGTAAAGTTATTTTCGTATTGTTGTGGTCGTGGCAAACTGAATATTAATCTGAGTTTCGAAAGAGTGTTTTCCGAATTTTTGCGGACATGGCAGACTCAAAATTGCAATGCTGTTCTCTAAGTCTGCCTTTACTGTGTAATTGTGTTGCCATTGCAAACTCAATATCAACTCGTGTGCCTAAATGTTATATTTTGAAACTTTGTGGTCATGATAAACCCATTATATACGAGTGTTCTAAGAAATTTTCAAGTACTTTTGTGGTCACGAATAAACTAATGTTCAATTGGTGTTCCCAAAGTCGAATTTTGCCAGTATGTTTACCGTATTTGTGTGGTCATCGCAAGGTAAAATGTATACTGGAGTTCAGCGAGTCTGTTTTCCTGCGCAAGTTGTCAAGATGTGCATAGTTCCATAAGCTGAACCTTCATAATCTCAAGACGTAATTATTTGTGTCTAGACTTATGATTTATGGAGAAGGTGTTGTCCACTCTTTTCTGAGGTCACAAACATTTTGGAATATAATGTACTGTTACATGTACGCACAAAGCAAGTAGCTTTGACAAGCACCTTTAGCCACAAAAACGGCTTTAAAGAGGCGTTCCCTATAACTTTGATCATTTAAATCGATTCAGGAATATTATACATTAAATCAGAATCATTATTTCTTAAACTTCTTAAATTTTCAATAAAAAGCTCCCACTCATTACCGAGAAAAGAATGAAAACAAATTTCCGTAACGAGCCGAGTTGTTTCCCTTTGACCACATAATAATAAATCGCTGGAAGCGATACATTATTAATAGTGATTCAAATATATTTTTAACATTATAGAGACATATTTGCGCACACTTTCTTCTGACAAATTATGATAATTGATAGTGCTTTGTACATTTAGCTCATTAAATGCGATAGTAGAGAAAAATATGCTACTTAAAGGAAATGCCTCTTTAAGCATTGGTAAAAGGTGTAGTATCAATAGAGTGACATCATAATGCCTTTAGCCACATGATATTTATATGTATCCAACATGCATATACATTTCGTGTTAAGTTATAAATGAGCACGTATTGTATAGCATCATGTTTGCCAGAAGTAAGCAGACTCGACGAAAAGAAAGTTATGTATACAAAGTCTCAACATTGTCTAGTAGCCGTAGATTGAACCAGAATGTCACACATTGTACTAGTGATAATGCAAATATAAAAATTCGTCGTATACTTTCCGGACATCATTAACTGCTAATTTTTACCAATACACTATTTGTATCCTGCGCCTATAGGCAAAACAGCTTCAAGTTATTAATCTAAGGATATCATAATTGCTCGGATTTTTATGTATCTTTAATTATTATACGTAACCCAAAGGCACTACTATCTTTGTCTTGCTTCTACAGACAAGCAGGAGACAACAACACCGTCCAAACAATAAGGCATTAATGGACATCGAACGTGTTTTGTTGTATTGTGCTTGAGAATTTCTCCTTTCCTCTCTACTTGCAATTCAATACATTATATACCCACAGGCGGATGCTGAATTGTTTCATTAATATCCACTTATATGAAAGAACTATACTCATTAATGTTTTATATTGTATAATGACCCAAGTGTCTCTTGTGGCAATAATTCTAGTAATAATTGATTTTCTGATAGAGACCTCTCAGGAAACAATACGTATGCGTTGCTTCTATCACACTGTAGTACCGGATAAAACGACCAATGTAATGTATGATACATATACACTCTGTCAGATTATTAAGCCATGGCAATTCTTTCTCCATCCTTTCTACAGAGAGTGTAATTCAGACCGATTTCAAGCAACCATGAGGTGATACACGTCGACAAAATGACACAATTTCACATGACACTCATAATTAACAAGATCCGATCTTTATAGCATGAAGAAGTCGGTCAAATGCATTAACTTGAATTTCGACATACGAGAACTGTACACTAATGAATCGGATAACTTCTTTTTGACATAGTTAAATAAATGACAAAACTATGGCTCAATTTTACAAAATCTACAAATTGACCAAACTTGGATTATGACACAGACTTAGAATTGAAAAAATGTTTGGCTCATTTGGACTCAGGCTAAAGATAAGATGAACAAGTACTATGCATATCACTGTTTGAATAAAAAGCTGCGAATATTTTGTTGTAAGATACTTACTTTGTTTTGATATGTACCACTGTATATCTTGATATTCTTGAATATCTGTATACCTGAAAAACATAAACAATTTCGTCATTAGTTGGTGGACATACTTATCATTATCCATGTACATGTATTTTGTGTTTCGAAACCGAGAATACGTTTTGGTAGGGTGTAACACAAAAAGCAATGTAATGATGTTGCTCAGCGGAGAGTATTATGTTGCATTAAACAAGGGGACGCTGTCTAACAATTTAGTTTCAGTTTCAGTTTATTAGCATAAGAACTTAATTTATGTTCGTCGCCTTAAATAAACAAAGGCGGTAGTTAATCAATATACATGTAAGAATAGCATGTACAAAACAGAATAAGCAATGTGAACACAATAACATAAAAAAGTCCCAATATGTACAAAGAACGTACGGATTGCGCTGATACCAAAACTACAAGTCCACAAGAAAAATACCATGTGCAGTCAGACCTACGCAAACAGAAGTTGTAATCACGTCGTATTGGACAACATAATGCGACTTGAAGCAGCTCAAATTGGTTTGTCGTGTAGCATTATATAACCAGACCCGCTCATAAGCTGTTCAAGTAGGGATTGCTACATATAACATATAATGTCAGTAGAAGAAGTGGTTTAAATCGACCAGCTCGTATTGCAGTATTACAGTAGACTGACAATAAAGTTACTTAACGATATCAGATGTTAGTTAATGGTATGTCATGTAACATAACTCGTGTAGTTACGGTTCAGGAGTCTTGTTAAGTGTAGTATAGCCAAATTAACGCATTGATTTGTTTCTAGAATACATTCAGCAGTGTAATTATTTTGACTGAATCTCCAGCGTAAATAAATGTAGTTCATGATAAATAATATGGCTATTATGTTTGTAATTGGCCTATCGAGTAAATATTGTTCGTGTTTTTATGTTGATAAAACATTGAATGTATAACATAAGTTGTCGAGTTAATATAAGAATCTTTTGAAGTTGATGCTTCATGTTAAACACCATGTAACACATGCCACATCATTGTTGTAAACGTAGTGTACATCATACATGATGTATGGCGTTAGATGGAGGCTGCAGACGACGCAGACAAGTGCCTTGACATAAAATCGGAACGCAACATAATATTAATGTCTGCTTCTCACGCAGTCCTCATAGACATAATATCTTGTCATGCTTGGACTCAATATATACAGTATTACTGGTATTACAAGAGAAAATGCTACAATACAATAAACTATGGGTATCGTAATTGGACGTCAATATCTTAAGCATGATGTTCCATGGTTTCGTTGATCGATAGATTAGGTCTCTGTGAAACATTCTAAAATGAAACATCCAACAATTACTGTATTGTGCTAGACGGGAGAAATTAGGAACATTATGTCACGCAATTATACCATTGATCTGGTCCGTTTCTTCCGGTTAAATACATTCGCTGGAAATTATATACAGATTTGATGCAGACTGGAGTTCTTTTCTAGTTTTCACAAATTAACAGCACACGCAATTTGCGTGTATCCGAATGAATGGGGATTTTATCAACCGTTAGAAGCCGATTAAGCAACATTAAATATTGGAAATGCATTAAATTTAATTGTATTCTGTAAATTGTTTACATTAATGAAGCCGCAGTATCATATAACAACATTCAATTTGGTTTTAAAATAAGGAATCGCACATTAAGGAAGGTAGTTTCCAATTAACCAGCCAAGCACGGAAATCAGTAACACCAAGACCCAACTACATAACAATCACTTCAAGTTTTATTGGGACAGATTGAATCATGAAAGAATGACCTAGAATTCGATGGCTTAGAACCATAAGGTCGTAACTACCTCTTACAACCTTATAAGGCTCATACATATTTGAAATCACAAGGTGCTTCTTATGAAAATCTGAAATTGTCATGTTGACCAAAATGAAGTTTGAAAAAGTGTTTTTCCATAGGTAAAGAGTAAATTATAGACAGTTTTCTCTGGTTTTCTCAATATATCAATTTGGTAGTTACGACCTACTAGTTCTAAGCCAGCGAAATATACTTGCCATTTTGATAGTCATCAGTCTGATATGCATTTGTCACATTTTGGTTGTGTGTAGTCCATTATTGCCTTGTTTGCTGTGCTAATTATATCTCATTCTGTTGATTATTGCTATTCTGTCCGAATTGTAAAATTGCGTATTTCATGCGAAAACAACATTTTTTTACAATAACGTCGGCAAATATAACCAATTGATAATAAGTAATACTTACATGATGTATATCGTGTTGAAATAAGGCGTACTCTTTGTCAGGTGACAGCTGAAATTGGTCCGTATTTAATTCTCTCTGAAATGATAAAAAACACTATTGTGTAAACGTAATTACATATAACACAATAGTAGACAACCATTTAGAACATTTGTCGATCACAGGTGCTTGGCATGTGGATATGACCAAAAACAAACAAATTATGTTTTTTTCAGATCTCTATGCAATCTATCAAGGTCGCTCTCTCGGTCCGTCAAAATCGTTCAAAACATCATTATGCTACATCGAATGTTTGTAAAAAACAAATAAAAATGCAGTTTTTAAAACGTGTTTCATAACACATTAAACAATGCCAATGTTGGTGTCAAAATCCTGGAAAAGGTACTCACTCAAATTCAATATATATATATAAATAACATTGCTATGTTCTCCAATCCATTATCGAGGTGCTCGACTATAGAATTATTGCATATAAATCACATTTTATCCATAAACCACTAAATATTTAACCATGTAAAATTTATAAATCTGATTTGTATTACACATTTGAAGATGACCAGTGTGTAGAACATTTCTATTCGTGGGATTATGTTGCTATCAAAACAACTCATGGTCAAATCTATTGAATTTAGACAGTCATCTAATGTTAGAATATACACTACTTACACACTTAAAATAATCAGATATGTGTAAATTAGGAAATAGATCTTAGTTTCCCGTGATATACCGGCCAATATATCACGGTTTGGCGTTCATATGCGTAGGAATTAGTCACGAAGGCCGTAGGCATGTGAACGATTGGAAAATGAGCAAAGTTAAACGCAACTTACCGAAACATTTTTATTTTATGAAGTGACAAAGTCCAATTTTACACATTTTACGCGTTTTCATTTTGTAAAAATCCAGCAATATTGTGTTAGCTCTATGTAGACAGGAGCTTGAAAATGTGAAGGTCGCTGAATAAAAGGTGTAAGTGGTTTTTTCGGTCATTTATTATGATTGGCATTTTCGTATAGCTTGGCTAATTTGACACGAGCCTGACCTATTGATTAGCGTAATTTAACAGTCGATTTATTGTCTACGTTTACCACACCGAGTCTATGTTTTTATAATCGGGGAGTATCACGAAGACTCTCGAGATGTAATACAAACTCAAATTTGAAATACCGATATTGCACGATTTGCTTGCGGAAATTGATATATTCAAAGCAAGAAGCTTGTAATATATTATTGCATAAAGGTCAGGCTCAATTCAATAAAGCCAAGCTATAGTTAATTCAACGACAATCAAATTGATCAATGTTTATTTTACCATAGTAGACATGTACAACCAAAGTGGAGCGTGAAAAACGAAGAGAGGAAAGTAGAGAAACATCCAAGGGTTTTTTCCTTTTTGTATTGAAAACATTATACTGTAAACTGCGTTCCATTTGCTGCGCACGTTCTAAAAAGAAGGTATTCTGTTGTAACACTGAACATAATTTTTAGAAAACGAAGAGGTATGTAGCTTTGATGTTTTGCAAGGGGTATCAGTATGTATCCCCTACCAGTATAGCCTTTAGGTGAAGAACCACTAAATGCCTCCGCGGACCAAGTGGTGATACACTCAAGTAGTCCTTAAAAAAACTTTGGTTTGCCTGTAAATGGAGATATTTCTTGACAAATGTGGAGTTGAATGATAAAATTGAGTTTAAATGGTTGGTAAATATGCATGTGGTATAGTAAAACTGTAATATTAGTATTATTCCACTATTTTGTTCTCGATACCAAAGTGAAAGTAGACTAGGGTAAAACCCAGAACTCATAAATCCGGACATGCGTAAAAACGGATAGACCGTGTTTGAAGGACAAAAACTTTCTTAGAAGAAACATGACCCCCCTTTTTTGTTACATTATTTTGAAGCTTAAATGCCCCTCTTTACAATGATATATGTGGTCCAGGTGGCCATAGACTAAAAAAAGTTGAAAATTGGGGCCTACTATGGCCAATTTACATTGAGCTATAGAGCAAATCTATTTGGTGGTTTCTAACCTTGGATATCGTAATCAAACATTATTCTTTTGCGCATATCTAGTAGTTGGCTCGGTGGCCACTATTACAAAAGTTCTCTTAGAGTAAATACATAGTCACGATATTCTGCAAAATGTCGCAGTGTAATTGTTATATTAATTGCTATCCTTAGATTTCCCTTCTTTCAGGATCCATATTTTAGTTTCAATCGCAAGTATAAGTGTAACTCGACAGTGCGCTTATGTTAAAGAAATTCTCTCTAAAACTATTGGTTTTATAACACAGGAGATGTCAATAAGTGTACCATGCGTTGCACGAAATTCTCGAACCGAGTTCACGGTTTACCGCTTGCATATAAAGTTAACCGATATTTAATGTAAAGCATGCGGCAGAATACACAGCAGTATACTGTTTTAAGGTGATTCACTTGTGTACAAGGTATAGCTTGGCTATTTTGACCAGAGTTTGACCTTTATGCAAGAATATATTACAAGGTGCTTGCGTTAAATACATCAGTTCCCGCAAGCAAATTGTGCAATATCGGTATTTCAGATTTGTGTTTGTATTACAAGTCGAGCGTCTTCGTGATAATCCTCAATTATGAAAACATACAATCGGTGTTATAAACGTAGACAATATATCGACTGTTAAATTATGCTAATCAATAGGTCAGACTCATGTCAATGTGGGCAAGCTATATATCAAACCTGTCATAGTTATGAAGAACACATTTACGTCAATCATTTTGGGAAATCCCACAGTTTTGCTCGGCTGTTTTTAGTCGTAAATGTTGAAGTTTCATGCAAACAAACTTTCATGACGTTTGCTCGGCTAGATTTTTTATTTGCGTACACACAGTAAGTTTTGTTGTATAAGTCGGGGATGTACATTTTGCCACGTGTACATCATTCCCATATATTTCTCTCATACCACTTGGTGATGATAATGAAGGTGAATATCTTCAGAAAATGTATTATAGAGGCTTTTTTAAAATGAATTATGCCGAGCATAGCCTTTATTTGCTTTATTTCTACGGAAACATGGCAGGCATATATATGTACCTCCACCCGGATTTGAACCCGGGTCGCCAGATTAGACGGCAAGCGCACTAACCTCTGAGCTACGGAGGCACACTTAATACACGTAACCACACAGAACATCTTGACCTGTAGGTCAAGATGTACACTTAAAAGCCACCCAATGAAATATTATATTATGCGATATATTCTATCAATATTTCTAAAATTGTGGTTATTTTCATTCCATGCACTTATCTATCGATTTCAAGAAAAAAATTACGCATGCATATATAAAATCATACATGCGGAACAGTTAGTGCAAAATGGATAACGTGCACGTGGTTCACATGCCCGACATGTTTGATGTTTGAAGTTAGTCAAAATGTATTCTCTGTCGATTGGCTTAATGAAATGCATTGATACTGTCGAGAATAAGTAATTTGGGGGCGCTGAGGCCGTAGAATGACGAGTTCGAGCACCAAAATCCAGACATGTACGTCAAAACGTTTTTTAGAAAAAAGCGATATTTATAATAACGTGGGGTTTAGCACGAATTACTGCGAGAAACATAGTTTTTATCAATAAAATTGGACAGTGTCGGGGTTTCGATTATCTGTTTTCTTCTAAAAGCATTTTTTTAAAAACTAATTTATAAAAACACGTGGCCAATCAGAAATTCGTTCAATGTATGCATGCATCTGACGTCACTATTCCAAGCTGTGCACGAGACCAACGTGCAAAAAAGCAAATTCACGACAACCGTTACGCATGGATGATTTTGTACATGAATACGCCATTTCTTTCCGGAAATCGATAAATTAGTGCCTCGAATGAACAAATAACACAGCCTAAGATTTATTGATTTTAAATTAATATATCAGATGATATAATATTTTTTAGGGTTGCCAATTAGAAATCCGTTTAAGTGTATACACCAAAACTTACTGTGTGCACGCACCTTAATCGATAGTCTAAAGACAAAGTTGTTTGTTAATGTCGTTTTTTGAAGGTTTCTTATTTCTTAATCAATGTTTATTGTTTTTGGTATCAAGTAGTTACCCTCATACTAAATAAAAACGCAAATATTAGAAAATAGAGGGGTGACGTAATTAGAAATTGACATTCACGCAACCCCATGAATATTTTGACGGACCGAGTGACCGACCTTGATTACAATAGAGATCTGAAAAAAATGTTTATTTGTTATTAGTTTGGTCATATCCACGTGCCAAGCACCTGTGCTGTCGATAAACCAATGTATTATCTTTACATTTTTACATTTTATGTAACGACATTAAGCTATAACCACAGGTAACTGTATCGTTGAAAACGAAAAAAAAATATTTTTTTTTAAAATTTATATACTGAAGTAAAGAAAAATATAAATTTTCAAAAAAAATGTCCTTTCATTTTTTCGTTTTCAACGATACAGTTACCTGTGGCTATACCCCCCACTAAACACAATCCTAACCTAATGAGTGTAGGGCACAACATTTGGTTGATATTTGAAGTAATTAGATTTCAAGCGGTCGCACATCCTTAAATTGTAGCCTGGCAGTTCAATCAAGTGTGGCGCCAACCCGTTTGTCAAAATATCCCGATACGAAAGAATGACATGCACATGACACTGTAGTGTGATGTCCGTTGATTTTATTATTTTTAGTCGTGCACATAACAAGCTAGTATGCGATTGGAGATATCAGTTACTTTCATTGAACGTCCATTCCAGTCCATTGATCATGTCGATTGTCCAACTGACCTAATTTCCATTAATATATAAATAGTCACCAAGTGAATCAATCAATAAAAACACGCGTCTTATTTATTTAAATGCATTTTTAGTTTATTGCCTCTCATAAATGGAACGTGTTTCATGTTATGGTGTTAGTTTGCTGTAATGGAATGACGTCACGAAACTACTTTAAAATGTGCTGAAAGACACAAATTTAAGTTATAAAAAACTACCATCCTCATATAGCTAAACCGGGAAGTGATAAAATATTCACGACGTTAAAAGCACGTGAATCAGTAATTCGTTTAAAAAACCATAATGCGATTGTCGTGTTTAGGGCGAATTAATTACTTAACGACAGTGCATAAAATGATGACGTCATGCCAATGTGCGAACAGCGGAACGGAAACGACGCTTCTCCCGCAGAAAAAGATCATTAACCTAAAAATGTGATTTAATCAGTGTAAAAAACGGCGGACCATGTTGAATGATTTATTGTACGACAGTGATTCGATGCCGTGATTAAATCGATGCCTCATTCATTTTCAATGGTAGATGGGGGATTTCACCATGCGGTGTTTTTTGTACAATTCATCTTATATGTATCAGACGACACCAGCTCTACAATTTAACGATGTTGGGAATAATAGACCCCTTGATTAATAACCACAGTCACGGAAAGAGCAACATAGGATGTAGAATATTTTAAAGCACACACCTCACAGACTTGCTAGAGAAACGAATGTTTTGAAAAAGACGCTAAAGCGAAAATGCATTACACTCACTCGCAAATATAATTAACCGATTAAAGATTGTTTTCTAATGAAAGAGTAACCACTCACAGTTAACTCGGATATCGCAACTTGCACCCGTTGAATGGGTCGAGTATAATAATTACATTGCGAACCTGGGAACTGTTTTATCAAATGAATTAGGAAAATCTTAAACTTACGCTCAAATTTAAATAACTTAAAGTGCCTTTGCATCTACACATGAGGGAAATATATTGTTTAAAATCATTAACTGAATTAATTAACTGATGTTTTTACCTATCCATTCACAGGAATTTGAAGCCGTTAAATAATTATAAATGATTTAAATTTGAACGGTTTACGATTACCGCAAATGCTTTGATAAAACAGTGCCTAGGTTGATAGGCGAGGATCAAACAGGTGTTGATCATAATCAGCCTGAAATAGGCTCATGTTTGTTACTATCTATAGTAACGATTGTATTAAGGCAGGTATTTCTTGCACGAGCATTTCCCCAATATAAACGAACTAGATATCATCGTTTCATCAGTTTTGCAAAAACCAAGAACTGATATTCTCGAAAATGTAATAAATATATTCAACACAGGTTCTGTAAATGAGATTTGCATTTTGATGCTTGTGCGAATCTAATCGAATCATGAAAACGTATCGATCATACACGCTTTAATATTCTATAACGCAATCCCTCCATTTCTGTGGTTAGCAAGATCGCAATAAAACATAAAACTTGCACCATGGAACATTTTCGACCATGTTCATATAAATTGGATATTTTTTATATTGCCATCAATTCTGGATCGTTCAAATTAAAAATAAAATCATAAATATCCACTATAGAACATTTTTTGTTTATTTACGTAATATAACCTGGAAGTTTAAGATGGTCGACGGCGTATGCGCAAAGCCTGGCAATAAACCAAATCGCACATGACTCAAGAACCAAATGCCTTCCTAAAAAGATGCATTTTAAATTACATGTTACTATATCAACCTTTGCTAAAAGAACGATATTCCCCATATTACGGAGCTAGCCTGTCCTATCCTAATTTCCATCCTAATTTCGCATTTGTAAAAAAAACTTAGATTTTCTAGAAAATGTGATAAATACATTTGACGCAGCTTCTGTGAAGGAGATTTGCATTTTGAAGCTTGCGCGTATCTAATCGAGTCATGAAAACGTATCGATCATACATGTTTCAATATTCTATAACGCAAGCCATTCATTACTGTCGTTAGCAAGATTGCAATAAAACATAAGACTTGCACAAAACTTTTGACCATGTTCATATAAATTGGATATTTTCATATTCCCATCAATTCTTGGTTGTTTAAATTAAACATAACATCATAAATATTCCCCAGAGAACATTTTTTGTTGTTGATTGTGTAACGTTGTCAAATTTAGATTCAATATGGTACATGGTGCATTCTTGAAGGTTGACATCAAACCGACTCATACACTTCTTCCAATATTAATTGGACATCAAAAATATTTGTAACAATTTGTTAACTGTCCTTCATATGTTTTTAATTCAATGACGTTAAAAATCCATGAAATTGTCAGTTTCTATTGAGCTATTTTAAGGACAGATACATTTGTAACTAAAAAACAAGCAGGGTAATCAGTGATTGGTATTTGTGATTCTTTTTTGAGAACAATAATGGGTTTATAAAGATACATTTCAATTTGTGTGGAATTTTCCATTCTCATTTTTAGTAAATAGAAATTTGTAGAAAATTTGATAAACATATTCGACGCAGGTTCTGTAAAAGTGATTTGCATTTTGATGTTTGCGCGAATCTAATCGAATCATGAAAAACATATCGATCATGCACGCTTTATTAGTTGCACAATATTACGCGGTTACGTCCAATCCTAATTTCATATTGCAAAACAAAAACGATCTAGAAAATGTAATAAATATATTCGAGGCAGCTTCTGTAAATGAGATTTGCATTTAGATTCTGGTGCGAATCTAATCGAATCAGGAACACATATCGATCATACACGCTTTAATATTCCATAACTCTAACTCTCCATTAGTATGGTTAGCAAGATTGCAATAAAACATAAAAAATGTACCAACACTTTCAACCGTGTCCTTATAAATTAGATATTTTTTTATATTCCCATATATTCTGCATCGTTCATCTTAAACTAACGCCATAAATATTCGCCCGTGAAATGTTTTTGTAGATTGGATGACGAAAACAATCTAAAAAGCCCAAATGGTGGCCAGCACATGCGCCAAAACGTGGCACCAAAGCAACCCATATTCGACGAGCGAGAAACTTTAGAATATGCACTATATTACCTGAACTGAATGTACTTCTAGCGAAGAAAACACAAGGTTATTAGAGAATTTGTAAACGTTCACACTTTATGCGACCTATTACGACCGTAGGGTGTAAAACAGCACTAAACGACACTCCTAACTTGGACGTAAAGTTTGATTAAATCTAATATTGTTAGGAGTTATGACGCCATTAAACGAAAGTGGCATAGGATAGGATTCAACTTGATACTGATAATTTGTGTAACATTCTTTTCGAGTGGGATTGCATACATTCAAAGAACGTTCATTGATACAACCAGTCATGAAGCAACGTTACAATCAGCATGTTGTTTAATACATTGGACGCAGCGAAACGCATCTACGTTTCTTAAGACTGACTAATGTGAGAACAAGGAAAAGGGATTAGATTGAAACACTTTTGGTCTTATTAAATTCTTCTCCAAAGGTGTCTTGCTTTACCCCGGTAGTTTGAATTCACAAAAGTTTTTTATATTCGAACTAATTAATCCACTATGATAAACAGTGATAAATCACTCTCGAAAAGTTATGATTATAAGGGTATATGTACTTACAAATGTTTCGTTGGTCAAGAATACTGAAGAATCATTTTCTGGACAAACAAATTCTATCACCGCTCCGCTATGGTCCTTGTATATAAACGTCTCAACATCATCTGTAGAGAGAGAAAAGTAAACAAGAACTATGAAAATTCATCAAAACATGTAAGATATGAATGCATACAACAGTGGCCTTATTCGCAACTATTGTAAGACTGAAATTCAGACTTAGACTTAAAATTTACAAGATTTAAAATCAATTCTATCTCCTAGTGATTAGATTTAGACATGTTAAATTGTATCTGAATATTTGATGTTATCCACTGAACATGTATACACATTTATATCAAATTCGTTACATTCAAATCAATATGAGAGCGAATAGAACATTTGGCAATATAAAGTCAAAGTCTGAGTTTTAGACTAACGACGTTTGTGAATAAGGCCTCAGGCTTTTGGGGGTCATCATCTACAGTTTTGAACTTTTTGGGGCAACAAAGTCACCTTATTTTCCTCCCCTACTAATCAACCGCTTGCCAGATACTAAGCAGGTAAATACGATGTAATATTCATCTAACTACCTGACTGATTACCTATCGACCATTTACCAACAAAACGCACAAGCACATGAACCTTTAAACCCCTGGTATGGTTATGAAGTTCAAAGACTTAGGAGGTGAAATTATCAATGATCAGTTCGATAAATCACCGCTGCACTTTTACAAAATACATTCACTGCGTTTACAGGAAACTATGCATACTGAAACATCTTATAAACCATGTTACAGGAAATACACATCGATGGTATCGTTATTTCCATTTATCGAGTTGCATTGTCACATGCATTATTCAATTAGACCAAACTAAATCATTGAATAGATCGTACATATTAAAATACATCACTCATTATCAGTTGTGGCTCAGACAGAGCTGAGAGAAAACGAGGAGAAGATATTTAGCCTGACCGTTGCATCACAGATATACTTTTACAAAATACATTATATTTGTTTTTCATGAAATTACGCATACTATGACATATTACAGGAAATACATATCGATGATACCATCTATCTAATTACGTTGTCCCGGGCATTATTCATATAGACGAGACTAAATCGCTGTAAAATGCGTACATACTGCAAATAGTAGGGCAAAAACCAAAGCCACACAGCAACGGTGGCAGCGTATAGCCACATACGCAAGAGCCAGACATAGTACAAGCAATCCACATCCCCAAAAATTGATGCTTCAAGCGAGCCTTATATGCTCAATCCGCAATGAATGACACACTGTGGACCTCGAATTGTGTGCATAATAAGCCATAAAGGGAGGTAATTATAAGTGATAACTACACTGAAGTGAAGTAAGAGTGTAAAACATTTACTAAACTTTATCACTGCCAATCAGAAAGAGCTGATGAGAAACAGGGAATAGTGCGCTACAGTAAGTGACAGATGTACTTTTAAAAGCCTTAAGTTCATACATTGATTTCTTTCGTCAATATGTGCCCCATGATAAACAACTTAAAATTCAACCACGTTTACGCTACCAAAAAGCCCAACTATACGTCTCAGAGACGACAGTCCATTATCCAGCTTTCCCCAACAATAGAAAGGCAAATGTTTCAATAGCTGGACAAAACAAAAGTCCACGTTTCAACTCTAAAACAGCCGATGATAAAAGGTCTTTCTGTTATTTTTTGTTGTTGTCAAAAACCCAATGGATCAAACAATCAACCTCGGGCGACCAAGTTCAAACACGATGGGGTGACATTACTAAAATGTATGTAAGGATTGGACCTACTGATTAAAGCTGCACTTTTACATAGGAAACTATGCATACTATATATGTAGCAGTATAACAGTTTACAGGAAATACACATCGCTGGTATCGCTATATCCATCTATCATGTTGCTTTGTCCCATGGATACATAATTCATCTTTGTGAGACTAAATCGTTGTAAGGTGCATTCATTCTAAGATATAACTGGTACACTAGACTAGATCACCCATAGGCAGGTGCGCTTCCGACAGAGAAATGGGGAGAAATGGGAAGTAGTTTGGTTTAAAACTTAATGGTTTATATTATGTACTTTTACAAGCTTTTGGTTCATACTTGTACATTGATTAATTCTTCTATTTTAAACCCATGAACTTAAACAAAAATATCCAAATTATAAAGAGTCGAATGTCGAAGATTTAGTTTTCAAAAAGGCAAAAAAGACTGTCCGAGGTTCAGCCTGCAAACAAAAGAAAGTAAAAGCAGTACAAAATCCGAAAAATTATCTGTAGTCTAAAATTTCAAACATCGTAGTTGTAACAGTCAAAAGCGCATGCAATCAGGCAGTCGACCTCAGGCTACCACGTCCAAAGACAAGGTGTGATATTGTTACTTGCAAGATCATAAACCGCCGATGCACTTTAACAAAATGCGTTTACACGAGTTCACGAGACCTCTATGCGTACTATATGATCTATACCTTGTTACAGGAAATACATATCGATGGTATCTATCAAGTTCAAAGATTGAGGAGGCGAAATTGGGAATGGCCAGGTCGATAAATCATCGCTGCACGTTTAGAAATGCATTACAGTAGTCGGAACGTCCGAGTTGTCACACGGTGCGCACGATGGACGAACGATGCACGCACGATATACGGACGATACACGCACGATTCACGTTACAAAAATACACGATGGGCGATACGATAGGATACACGATCCGTACGTTATACACGGTATACACGGTCTGCACGATGGGCGATACCATATCATACACGATCCGTACATATTACACGGTATACACGATAGAAATATGGAACGTGCGTTCTACACGATATGCACGATTCGCAAGAAGATTCCGAGTGTGAGAAAATTCACCTTAACATTTCGTCCACTATCAGAATCAAAATTGTGTGTAGTCGAAGCAGTAATTAATACGACTAAAAATGTTGTTGTATCGTCGTCAAGACGTCGAGTCCGACCAAATACTCAGAGTACTGTTGCATTAAATAAGTCGAGTACTCAGAGTAACGTACTTGCGAATGAACGTTTAGCCGATATTTATCAGTATTTGTCAAGTATTGTTACAGGGTGGCCGAAGGCCGCTTATTTGGACCATTATTATTAAAGCCTGGCCTTTAACCGTCTAGTTTTACTCACTAGAAGTATAGGCCTTCATTAGGCGTGTCTGTAGGAAGGAAAAGGGAAGTAACCGTTGGCAATACTGATCATCGGTATCTTTCCGGCGGCACGAAATACCTTTCAAGCCTTTGTTGGTCCAGATTTTTATGAAAACACAGAAAGATGGATTTTCGATTTATTTTAAGGTTTTTCAACTTATTTAAGTACTCGTTACTATAAACGAGGAATTAACGTGGTTATACAATGCACCCCGATGACAGAAATCTTATGTAAGTATCCTGTCATTCTCGATTCCATTTGTTCGACCCCATTTGTTAGCCAAATTTTGGAATGACCCTAAACACTTTTTACACTGTGACTTTTTTGTCAGTGGCTCAATTGCTCTTGTAATAGCCTTGTTTATGAGATTATGCACCCACGACCCCCACCAACCAGATGGGCTAGATTTTTACTTTCGTGTTGTCGAAACCCCCGCCTTTCCTGTTCCATGGGCCGGCCAAGTAGAACAGCTAATGGTAAAATTACCATAAACCCTCTGGTAATTCCTCGGCCTCTGGCAACTAAATATTGTCCCCGTGGTATTGGTTCGGAGAAAAAATTCCCAACATTTTCCCGGCATTGCGGAGGAAGGCTGGCTCATAAAATTGAAGGTCAAAATCTAAAACATAACTGTTTCCCCTGGCTATTCCACCGCCCATCCACAGGGGTGGGGTTGTGGATGCAACTTACTGGTGCTTCATTATTGCATTGTGTTACTTAGTTGGAGAAGCTTACCGAAGGGCCAGCGCTAAGCTTAGTGTATCATGTCCCTTGTGTCTGACAAGTAATAATTTTAATACAGTACATTAATGCATAGCTACTAGAGCCCTTTCCATTTTAAAGCAATGCGTTATCAATTGCTTTTTGGTAGTGCTTTACCATGTATATATAGAACAACATGCAACCAGCAAGCGCTACAAAGTGCTTCCGTATGAAACGGGTGCCTTGCAAGAACTTAAAAAATTAACCGATACGTAACAATCTGCTAGCCACGAGCGCTCACCGAAATAATATATTTGTTCCATATTGTCTGATATGTAGCGCTTATTTTAAGAAAGCTGTTTCGAAGCCTAGCGCTCAACAGAGGACCAGTCTTCGCGAAAGTCTCCGGACCGCCGGTCATGACCGGTGAAAATCAGTTCGGTCCGACAAAAATTATAGCTCGCCGGTCCGAATGTCCATCAAAATTTTCGTATCGTCTGGTACGAAATTTGTTGGTACGAAGCATTATTTCCAGTTCTTTCACGATGCGCATGTTCAGGTTGGTAGTTTAAAGGACGGAAAGAGAACTAATTTGCAAAAAGACGCTGATTTGACGAATAGTATGTTATTTTCCGAAACACATTTTGTGAATACAAATCTCGACAAAAAAAGATTTTGAGAAACAAGTTACAGAAATTTGGAAAATCCTGTTGCTAAAAATAGTATGATTGTGACCGCCCGAGGATTTACCTAGACTTGTTTTCTGACGAACGGTTGTGCTCAGCGCTAAGTGACCGAAAGCTGATAGACACAGTCCACGTGTCACACTATTAGGTCAATAAACGGCCATGTTAAACAAATAAACAATACGATGACATCCTCACCTGTGTATGTCACAGTTTGCAAGATAATCCGTTTATAATTGCCGACGAGTGTCAATATAAACGTCTGTCTGAAAACGTGTGAATCATCAATTAAATACATTAACTTCAGACGATTAACTTTTCAAGGACAGTCGCTAAATTTTCAATCAGCGGCGACAATTAATTAAGTCTACAGCAGTTACTGTTAAGTGTTGTTTTATTGTTTCCAAAGTGATGTTTTATTGTTCCTTTTCCATTTTTAATGATAAATTGTTAAAACATCTGGTTTTTTAACTGTTTCCTATTAATATTGTTCGGTCCGGCCAAAATTGATTCGCTCCGGCCAAATTTATTTTATGCCGGACCGGATGTCCAGCCTTTTTTTCTCACTTTCGTGAAGACTGGAGGACTACTGTACAGCTCGGAGCTGCTCCGCAATGTTTCCCTAAAATCACACATTTCTGCGATCATCATCAGGGTCATAATAAAATTTCACTTTTATCGCTGTGTTGCCCAAATGTTTACCCAGCCGCAAAGCCTGTAGTGAAATAATTTCACTCCCATTATTATCAGGCTTACTTGGGGAAATGACATTAAATCGCCACGATTACATTGCCATGTCTACTTATGTCGATTATTTACTCTATCCGCTTGGGTCAGTTGGTCAAAACCTTAATTGTGACATTGTCACGTTGTGTAGTCACTAGGTCACTTTAATCAGATGGACAATCTCTACAAAATCTAGTTCAATCTGGGGTAAAAAATTGTGTAACTTAATATATAGGTCAAATCCTAGAAATTTCTTGTATAGACAATAGAGATAAAAAAAATTGGTCTTATCTTGATGAAAATTCTCCAGAATGAAATATTTCATTATAATCTAGGTCAATTTCAATAAATTAGGTCATCCTGGTTAAAAAATATAGGTCACTTGGTGAAAGTGTCCGAGACATTTTGGGCTTCCAGACTTACCGATAGTCGCTTACCGTCTGACAGACTTTGAGAAACTGTCAGACCGGAAGGAAATCTGTCAGACTGATTTTTGTTATGCTAAAAGGCGGACGGATACTGGAATTGTCGGATTCATCCAACAGCTATTGAGAAGTGTGGCTACCCTAAGTACCCTTTTAATACAGAAAAATATGCCCTCTGACAAATGTGTCACATATGTGCGGTGAACATGTATCAAATGTGAAATGAATATACGGTGAATACAGTCTTAACACATTCATTTCATTTTAATATATTCACTTTTCAAATGCCAGTTATAGGTCTGCAACAAATAAGTGTGACGAATAGGCGGCGTACACTCGGTAAAAGATGGCTTTGAGCCTTTTTTTGTTTCATTGTGAAATCAGTTTTAGACTTGTTGTTTGACGGCCATCCGCATTTTTATGCATACTTTTTCCTCGGGGAATTATAAGGAGACTTCAGAAAAAGAGTACAAGAGCGAGGAGATAATTAGATTGTTTTCCTACTTTGCGACTGGCTTTCAAATTGATAATTGACCCATCAAGACATGTCTAACAAAAGACATGCGGTCATGTACAAAGGAATGAAAGTGAACCATGGTTAAGAGTCATCGGACAGGCAGTCCGGGCGGAAACCAAATGCACCTGATAGAGACCAAAATTGTCGGATTTGTCTGACGACCATTGTGAAGTCTAATCATGTAATGTCATTTAATTTATAGCTATAGTTGCCATTAATATGTAATATTTATTAGGTATTTATTAACAAAACATATACTACTCATCCAAATGGTAAAATGTACGGAATCCTGTTAGTGCCTCGCAAGATAGGGGCCTAGCGACGGCGGTCTAGTTCGACTACCGTCAGCCTTACTTACATCTACATACCTTGTCTTCCGGGGTCACAGAAACTGGTTGCCTCAGTACGCTCCTTTTTATCATACAATGTGTCGTGTCTCACGGTTTTTAAATTTTATGCGACTGCGACAATCAGGCGATATAATTTCGTGTGTTGCCTAATTGTCGCTTCTTGACTCGCTTCTTATCTCATGCCTCGACCTTGGAACACGAGGCATGAGAATCGCGCGACATGCGAAGCGAGACACGAAGGGACATTGGAGAATCCCGCGACACAGGAGGCGAGGTACGATATTCTACTGCGAAATCTCATGGTTTTGGATACTGCGTTAGAGCGAGATCTCGTGTTTGAAAATTGTGCCTCGCTTCTTGTATCGACCGATTGTCGCGCATTGCTTCATGGGTCGCGCAATTCTCGCCCTCTTAATTGATAATTCATATGGTACTAATCGGATTCTGTACAAATGTGAGACAACTGGTTGAGTACCATTAATTATGGGTTCAAGTGAGTACTAAAACCCCATTTAAGCGGTGCCTTAGTTCATATTATTGAATAACTTAGGCCAAAAGATATATATGAATTAAATACCCAAATATCCATGTTGAGATAAAAAGTAAACACTGCAGTTACATGCAGTGATTAGAAATGCATGTCGGCCGTCTTGAACGAAGTCGTTAACTTTGATGTTATAAATATTATAGGCGGTATGTTCCGCCCAGATATGTGGAAATGATTATGTTGTAAATATGTGTAAATATGTTAATTTGTTGGCAAAATAAAATTTGCCCATTTTCAACTCAACATAGTGTTGTCTTATATTTCCACATACTAGTTGCTTGTGATCATCTTGTCCGGGTTTATACAATGCACATAAATATTATAATTTATCATTATGCATAACACATCTACACCTCAATATTCCCATTTAAATGTTCGATTCATGAAACCAGAATTAGATCATGAAAAAAATTGGATTCTGCTTTTCAATAATAGCGGATATATATATAGCTACTAGCATAATTACACGTACAGTATGTACACCAATTCATGAAAAGTCGGCATTTCAAAGACATGGGGATAGTTGGTCGGGAAAAAAACAACATTTAAGACATTTTCATTACATGAATTATGAATCATCGATGTGCAAAGAATTCTTTTCATGACGGTGTACATAATTTCGGATGTCAATTTCGGACATAATTCCGCTGCGTCCCGGAAGTTATTGTCACCGATACGATACTAAACTGATGAATGATTTGATGAATGATTTGATTTGGCATTAGTTTAAAAGGTCCTCGTATCGTCCCATACCTTTCGGTAATTTGGATTTATTATAGAACCCCCGACATGTACCCCTTCATGTCGGAAAAAAGTGCGTTGTGTTTTTATAATGTACATGGACGATTCACACGATACGATGCACGATTAATCTCTCGCTATCGTGTTTCGTATACTTATACTGTACCATACACGTTTCACACGTTATACACGATGTACACGATATGATGTACACGATACACACGATATGCACGATGGGCGATACGATACGATAGACGATGCACGTTACTAAAATCACACGATACACGCACGCATACGATACGCACGTTGCACGAACGATATACGCACGATACACGCAAATTTTGACAACTCGGACGTTCCGACTACTGTATCAGGGTTCACGAGAAAACTATGCATACTATACGATATATACCATGTTACAGGAAATACATATTGATGGCATCGTTATATCCATCTATCAAGTCATGATGTTGTCTCATACATAATTCATCTACACGAGACTAATTCGTTGTAAAATACGCGCATTCTAAAATACACCATATCCATCTCCCATTTACAACCATGTGCAAATCCGACAGAGGAATGAGGAAGATTTTACTTCACCAAGTGATGCATATTTCATCTTCACGAGACTAAATCGTTGTAAAATGTATACATCACTGAAACATATAGTTCATAATCGGGTGTGCTGCAGACAGAACTGAGGGGAATTGTGGAGAAAAAGTTCGCTCTCATAAGTGAAGTATGTACTTTTAAAAGCTTTTAGTTCATATTTTGATATATTTCGTCCACGAACAGCTTAGCAATCAACCACGTTTAGCTATAAATACGTTTCAGATTCCCGAAGAGTCAACACTCCATAGTTCAGCTTTCCCAAAAAATAAAAAGGCACCGTTTTGAATAGATGAAAAAAAGAAAGTCCACGTTCCAACTGGAAACAACCGGCGATTAAAGTATGACTGTCAAAAAGTCATAAATCATGCTTCTGTTGTCCAGAACCCAATGGATGAAACAATCAACCTACAGAGACCAAGTTCAAAGACTATAGGGAGGTAATAATAGGTAAGGGTAGGACCTACATATCACTGCCTTAGAATGAGAAAGTCGTAACTACTACTTACGACCTTATAAGACTCATACATATTTGAAATCTGTTTCACAAGGAGCTTCTTATGAGCCTATTTTAATGAAAGTCGAAAATTGTCATGTTGACCAAAATGAAGTTTTAAAAACTTGTTTTCCCATAGGTTAAGAATAAATTACAGACAGTTTTCTCTTGTTTTCTCAATATATCGATTTGGTAGTTGCGACCTTTTGGTTCTAAGCCATCGATATCATTACTGCACTTTAACAAAGCTTATTACTACGCTCACAGGACATACTATACATGTAACATCTAAACATGTTATAGGACATACATATCGATGGTTTTGTTATATCCGTCCATCAAGTTCAAAGATTGAGGAGGTAAAATTGGGAATGGTTATGTCGATAAATCATAGCTGCATTTTTGTAAAAAACGATATTTTTGTTTACGAGAAAACTATGCAGACTATAAAATGTAGTACATGCTACAGGAAATACACAACGATGGTATTATGATATCCATATATCATGTTATCTTGTCCCATGCATAATTTATATAGAAGAGACTTAGTCGTTGTAGGATACGCACATACTTAAATACACCATTACCAGTTCATTATTACCATCATTTGCAATTCCGACCGAGAAATCAGGAGAAACTATTTCGCTTCAATAAGTAATGAATGTACTTTTAAAAGCTTCCAGTTTATGCAATGATTTCTTTCCTCCACATGAAACATATGTTCATGACAGTACAAGTCATAGTAATCCAACACTAGTAATTTCAAGTTTGAGATGTCAAACCTACTAAGAATTAAACAATATATCTCAGATTATAAACCTCAAAACTAAGCGGGACGGTATTTGGAAATGCTGGTCCATGCATCACACCTGCACAGTTACAGCAACTATGCATAATATAACATGTTACAGGAAATACATATCGATGGTATCGTTCTACCAATCTATCAAATTACGCTGTCCCATACATAATTTATCTAAGTGAGACAAAATCATTGTAAAGTGCGTACATTCTAAAATACATCATTACACGACAACAGAACATTAGTTACATTTGTTCCACTATGAGCAGTTCCGGCAGATAAATGAGGAAGATTGTGCCTCACCAAGGGATGCATAACTCATCTTTGCGAGACTAAATTGTTGTAAGATGCTGACATGCTAAAGTACATTAGTGAGCTTCCGATAGATCTTAATATGCAATTCAAACAGAGAAATGAGAAATTTTTTACTTCACTAGGAGACTCATACATGTAATTCATCCTTTGCGAGGCTAAGTTGTTGCTTACACGCTAAAGTACATTAGTCATTATCAGTGCGCTTCCGACAGATGTCGATATGCCATTCTGAGAGAGAAATGCGGACGATTTTACTTCATCAATTGATGCATAATTCATCTACACGTTACATTTTTGTTGTAAAATGCCTACATACTGAAGTACACCATTCATAATCAGGTGCGCTTCCTACAAAGAAATGAGGAGAAAAAGTTCGTTTTAATAAGTGATGTATGCACTTTTAAAAACCTGTTAAAAGTTTAGTTTATACATTTATGTCCTTCATATGTTACCTACTAAAACACGAAAGTCAAAGTTCCAGATGTCAAAAATCAAAAGATGCAGCTATCAAAGACATCGAAGTCTCAGCTGTAAAAACATAGTTCTAATTCTAGCAATCAAAGAGCTAGAAAAAAGTTTGCTTTAATAAGTGATGTATGTACTTTTAAAAGCTTTCAGTTGATACACTGAGTTCTGCTTTTTATGAAACCCAGTAAAATTTAGTGTGGTTTCCTGAATTTTAACATATTCGAAGCAAAGGTCCCGTACGAGGAAGTTTGTAACATCCAGGATCATGATTACGCAACCAACACTACCCATCGAAGTGAACTCCCATTTAGGTCGACAGCAAAGCCTTTTTAATGCTACCAGTTATAACCGAATGTAGGACTCATTAATACATGTAAACGCATTGTGAATAAACCTCAAGTTAATCCGATATGAATAATGCTAGACTTGATAATTATACTATAAGATTGAACAACGTGTGCCATTGAAGATCGACTAGTTAATAAAAATAAAAAAAATAAACATATAACTCCTGGGCTCTAAAACGAGCATGCCATTGTTTGACGAAGACACCAGGGCATAATCTGTCTTCCTTGTACAAGTTTCAAAAAGCCATTGTTAATTAAATTCATGTTACAACCTTGGTATATGCTTGATATATGCTCTCATAGTTTCCAAGACGTGACGTGCCTAAGGGAGTAAATTGTGATGAAGAGAAAGTCTTTTGTGCGACGTTCTCATTTGATGTCAAAATCTTATTGTAGATTAAGTGATCTTAAAAGAACGTCAGCTCGTATATTATGACTGCCGGCGACATGTGGCTGTTTTGCCACGAGATGATTTCAGAAATTCCAATTGCACTAAAAGACATTACAGAATACACTTGATGAGGCCTGAAATTGACATAATCTGGGAAAATATTACAAGAAATGTATTTTGAAATGACAACCCCCTTGGGCGCTGTATGGAATTATTCGCTCTAAGCTCAAGTCTATATTATCCGACCTTTATGCTTTCATTGTTTGGTGATATATTTGTCAATGTGGTTGTTTGTCAAACATTAAAAGACAATATGATGGTTACATAAGGGCATAAAACAACCCATTTAGATATATGCATTTTTTATGTGTAATATATTGGTAAAGATTCGTATCACGTGGTATTATGACGTCATTATCATTTCATGTTTAAATAAATTGACAGATAGATAGCTGTATGTCCGAAAATGTATTTACATTTTGCAATTATCCCGTACGTACAGAGATAACATTGCACTTTTTCCATCATATCAGAACATTTGTAATATTTGTAACAAACGGTCACCGATGCTATGTTTAGTAAGATAAAACCGGGTGCATTTTAAATTTGCATTCAACCAATTGCGTTTTGTTAATCAAAGAGAGACAGCAACAAGTGTAAGAAATCGGTTTTAATTCTCGACGCTTGTATAGACAACGAGACGATGTTTCACCCTGTTAATAACGATAACGGTTATCTATATGACATCTAGTGATCCGTTTACATGCAATATAGACGTTAGGCGTCGTGTTAAACTGTATTAATCAGTCTTGCAGGAATAGTTTAAACACGAAAATCTAGAATGTTATGTAAAAGTGGAGTTCTTTAAATTCACACTTATTTGAAGAAATGAATCTCAGATATTGAGAACATCACGAACGCGGAAACTCAAATGGACACTTTATTGACTGCATTGTACAAGTTAAATATCCATGCTCCAAAAAAGTGACAATCCAAATTTAAGCTGTCAAAAAGCTGCAAGGATTCGAACAACCAACCAGCGGTTATCTTGTAAAATATCTACACGAGACGCTACTGTTCAATTGACCAAATACACCTGCACAACTATCATAAAGTGCATTAACAGGAAACTATGCATACTACAACGTCTTACAGAAAATACATATCGATGGTATCGTTCTACCCATCTACATGTATAAAGTTACGCTATCCCATACATAATTCATCCATGTGAGACTAATTCGTTGTAAAGTGCGTACATTCTAAAATACATCATTACACGACAACAGAGCATCATTTACATTTGTTCCACTATGAGCAGTTCCGGCAGATAAATGAGGAAGATTGTGCTTCACCAAGTGAAGCATAACTCATTTTTGCGAGACTAAATTGTTGTAAGATGCTGACATGCTAAAGAGCATTAGTGCGCTTCCGGTAGATCGTAATATGCGATTCCGGCAGAAAAATGAGGAAATCTTACTTCACTAGGAGATGCATACATGTAATTCATCTTTTGCGAGGCTATGTTGTTGTAAGTTGCTTACACGCTAAAGTACATTAGTCATAATCAGTGCGCTTCCGACAGATCTCAATATGCAATTCTGAGAGAGAAATGAGGACGATTTTACTTCATCAAGTGATGCATAACTCATCTATGTGAGACAAAATTGTTGTAAAATGTGTACATAGTAACATCACTCATACTAAGGTGCGTTTCCGTCAGAGTTGAGGAGAAATGCGGAGAAAATATTTCGCTTTAGTAATTGATATATGCATTTTAAAAGCTTTGAGTTGATATATTTATTTCTGCTGCTCTCATGAAATTCAGAAAAAGGGGTATGGGAATATCCAACCAGGCCTGGTGATTATAAACATTTCTCAATCTTATACTACAACTGCGTACTCCATGCTCCAACTTACAAAACAGCTTTTTTCAGAATTTTCCATTAGAACCTGTACCAACTAGTAGCAAATAATCTAACTAAGAAAATGAACCCCCATTTCATATGTTTTCATTCAAAAATAAAGAAGTTACAGCAGTTTTTGTAACTAAGAAATGCTTTAATTGGAGTACGGAGTATGAGTTGGAGCATGGAGTACGTACTCCAATGTTTATAATCACCGGGCCTGGAAAACTTATTCTGGTCTCCTGAATTTTTAAGTATCCGAAGTAAAGGTCCTCCCAATGAGGTCGGCTTTAAATACGTTAAAATGGTAATACTCGAATATATAATCATTAACGTATATTGACCCAACGTCAGACTAATCTCATACGGATAATACTAGACCTGAAATTTTAGCTAACTATCAAATACATTTAAATGTGTTCTATTTTATATCGAATAGTTAAAACAAAGCATAAAACTCTATAGCGACATTAATGGCTTTGTTGCATAAAATTGCACTTCCTGTTACATGTAGTCAATTATCCATATGACACCCGATTATTTACCCCTGCACAAAAATGTAATTATAAATACTAATAAAAGCATACATTTGTAGCTGCATGACTTGAACAATTTTACCATATTTGGACGTAATTGCAAAATAAATCAGAGAGAGAGAGAGAGAGAGAAAGAGCGAGAGAGCGAGAGAGCGAGAGAGCGAGAGAGCGAGAGAGCGAGAGAGCGAGAGAGCGAGAGAGCGAGAGAGCGAGAGAGCGAGAGAGCGAGAGAGCGAGAGAGCGAGAGAGCGAGAGAGCGAGAGCGAGAGCGAGAGAGAGAGAGCGAGAGCGAGAGCGAGAGCGAGAGCGAGAGCGAGAGCGAGAGCGAGAGCGAGAGCGAGAGCGAGAGAGAGAGAGAGAGCGAGAGCGAGAGCGAGAGACGAGGTTTCATCCTGTTAATAACGATTATGGTTAACTCTGTGAAATCTAATGGTCCCTTTACATGCAATATAAACGTGAGGCGACGTGATAAATGATATCGATCGGTTCATGACATGGAATATCGAAAACAGGAATATTTTACGCATGTAAATAAGGTATTCGTCGCGGGAATTTGAATTCAAATTCGCAAGAAGGGCATCGACACAATTCAATAACCCCACGCTTATGTTCATTTCAGAACTGTAATATTGACTTGATGACATTTCCAAACACATTGTTATATCGTTTGAACTATGATTGCATTTCCGATACAAGTAATCATTTATGAAAACGTTAATCATGCAGAAAAATGCACATAATTGGTAATCAGTCACTTGTTCATGCATTAAATTGTGAACTTATCATAATTAACTGTTCAATAACCCCTCGTATATTTTCATTGCATTACAGTTACTGTAATATTGACTTGATAACATCTCCAAACACATTGTTATATCATTTGTTCTATGATTGCATTTCCGATACAAGTAATAATTAATGAAAACATTAATCATGCAGATAAATGCACATAATTGGTTATCAGTCACTTAGTCATGTATTAAATTGTGAACTTATCATAATAGACTGCACATATGTCATTTCCGCATCAAGAGCATTGTTATTGACCTTTTAGTGCAGTGGTGAATAGTTGAAATTGAATGAATTATATAAAATATCAGTATTGTGACACATCTTGTTTAAGTTTTCAACTCATTCGCAAACACCGTAAAATTATGATGTTAGTCTAGTTATTCAAACGTTTACATGTCGACGAAAAAAACAACAGTAGTCATTGACTGGAACCCTGCCATTATCAGTGCCAATAGCAAACTACAAACTTTAGCTCAAAACAGTTTCTACTAAAATATTAGTTAACTGTACATTGTATATTGTACACAATAATATGACTCTAAAGACAACGTTGATCAAAATTTATCTTTTTACATCGACATATTTTTACCCGAATTACCGTGTAGACGAATTAGTTGTCGTTTTTGTGTTTATTTTACTGATGTATTGCAAATGATTCTAACATTGTCGGCGGGCTCTTTTATAGATCATCCTGATCGTGAGATGCTTATAGAAACTACTAACGTTTGATGGATAAACAAATAATGATTATATTTTTAAATATATTTCTACAAAGTTCGGATTAAAGTCTAGACTAATTTGTACACTTGGTGCATCGTTATAATGTTCAACCAGATATTGATTGTCTCTTTGTATCATGACGAAGGAAAATCGAAGAGCGTTGGTGTATTTTTCGTTTTTTTGTAGTTTGTCTGTCCTTAGTTACATTGTATTTGATGTACGAATCTACCTTCATATGAAGTGCTACCTCCGATTGAAGAGCCCAATCTATTAGACGCTTACCCTATGCATATAAATCGTCTGATTGATCCGGATGTGTATTAAAACGTTGTATAATGTTATTGCACTATTTCATACCCAATTGAACAGCTAGGTCTACGAAATGCTACATGATGCTTTTCATGAATATAAATTGGAATGCTAATCGACGTTATGCATGTACCATTTGTAACAGCAACTTCTCTCCTTGGACTCTTGAAGTAAGCGTGTAAAATGCACACCATTTTAAATGAACAAGTGATTGTCTTATACACAACGTTCGATGTATGTTCAACGGTAAAGTTTAGATATTAAACGAATGCGTCTTGGTCCTTTCATTGAGTCCGAAATTTTGCAAAGGCTTCGAGCTGAACATTTTAGATATAAAACACACAATAAGTGTGTAAGTAAGTCTTTAAAATGCTGCAAGAGCTAGTTTGATGAACACGTCAGAGTATAATCTGTCATCGTTGCACAAGTTTCAAAAAGCAATTGTTAATTACATTCTCGTTCCACCTCTGATATACGCTCTCAAAGTTTCCAAGACGACACAAGCCTTAAGGGAGTAAATAGTGATGGAAAGCAAGTCTATCGTGCGTCAATCTCATTTGATGTTAAATTAACGCGAGAATCTGCGAGATTTCAATCTCGTTGTGGATTAGATGGTCTTGAAAGAACGTCAGATCGTATATTATGTATTCCGGCTATATAAGCCTGTTTTGACGCAAGCTTTCTGAAATTCGATACGCACTAACATACATAATATAAAATCTAATACATTTGGTGAGGTCTGAAACTTGATCGCTGATATATGACAAGATAAAATCTGGGAAATATTCGGAGAGATGCATTTTGAAATGCCAATCCCCTTGGGCGTTGAACGGAATAATTTGCTCTAAGCTCATGTCTATATTATTCGACCTTTGTGTTTTCGTTGTTTTGTAATATATTTGTCAATATGGTTGTTTGTCGAATGTTAATGGACAAAACGATGGTTATATGAGGGAATAAAACAACCCATTTAGAGTTATGCAATTTTGATGAGTAATTGATCGGTTAGGAATAATATCACGTGACATTATGACATCATTATGATGTCATATTTAGACAAATTGGCAGATATATATCTTCATGTATTGCGCTTTGCAAATAGTTAGTACTGATTAAAAGAAATGCGTACATTATCTATCATATCAGAAAGTTTGTAACAAACGGACACCGTTTTTATTTCATAGAACGGAATATTATCGGCATTTATATCTAACCGGTATTCAATTAACTTTATTAAGTAACTCTGTATCTTCCGGTTCCGTTAAAGTTAACCTCCGGTTGGGGAAGCCATCAATAACCACACAATAATAATTGATGCGATCGATACTTTTATGCAGTAATTTTTTACAAAATGAAACAAAGCGCCCAGACAGGATTTTGGTAATTTGCATTCAATATTTTATGCTCTCAAAATTTTCCAACACGAGACATGCCTTTATGGAGTAATTGTGGTTGAAAGGAAAGTATATTTTGCGACATCTCGTTTGATGTCAAGTTGACGTGAGCATCTACGAGATTTTAATCTTATTGTGGATTGGATGATCTATAAAGAACGTCAGCTCGTATATTTTGTATTCCGGCTTTGTTGCAAATGTCATAGTTTGGACGCGAGATGATTTCTGAAATTCCATTGACTTTATTTCACTGGATGAAGCCTGAAAATTGATTGCTGATATATAACAAAATAAAAATCTGGAGAAATATTCCTAGAAATATATTTAGGAATGTTTATCCCCTAGGGCGCTGCATGGAATAATCATGTCTATTTTTCTTTGTTCGTTCGTTGGTTGGTGATATATTTGTCGCAGTGGATTTGTCAAAAATTAATGGACAAAACGATGGTTATATAAGTGCATGAAACAGCCATTTAGGTATATCTCATTGTTATGAGTAATAGGTCGGTAATGGCTTATATTCCGTGATATCATGACATTATTATGTCACATTTAGATAAATGGACAGATATATATCGTTATGTCCGTAAATGTGTTTTGCGTTTTGCAATTATCCCGCTTTTACTAAGGGAACGTTGCACATTATCAATCCTACGTTACTGTATCAGTAATTTGTAACAAATGGTGGCCGATATTATGTTTAAATGTTTTATTTCAAGAAGTTAATTTGGTATGACCAGATGTTTTCTCTAAAAAAAACTGTCACGTGACAAATTATTTCTTGAAAGCACATTTCTTCAATTTTCTCAATGTTTTGTTTTACCACCAATTCACACACAAAGTTGATATAATTCCTGATATCGACGTAATCAACAATAGTTTAATATTTAAAGAGTTCAAAAGTATTACTCATTAAGCGTGTCGAACAATATTTGTGAAAGTAGCAAAAAAATCTGAATTATTGAAAGTAGCAACGGAAGTTGTTTGTTTGATGGAACTGACCGGTTCCGAATATCGCCGGAAACTCCCGGACAATAACGAGCATACGATCATCGCCGATAAATGTACTACAAATTTACATAATTTCTTAGATCAGTTCACTTAAACCGACTTTCCCGATCATACAATGTACATACTTTATGTTTAGTTACAGTTTACATGCAACCGGGACACAAAAAACTTGATGATTTAACTCGTTATCTTAAGTTTCGTAAAATGAACTTCCGGTTGGGTAAGAATCAGTTACTACACAATGATAATGGATGCGGTTGATACCTTTTTCAGTCGTTCGGTAAGGCGGAACAAGGTGTCCAGACAAGAATTCGAAGATTTGGTAATTTGCATTCAATCGATTGCGTTTGGTAAATCAAAGAGAAGCATCAAAATCTGCCAGAAATCGGTGTTAGTTCTAGATGCTGGTATAGACAACCAGACAAGGCTTTACCCTGTTAATAACGATTATGGTTAACCCTATGACATCTTATGGTTCGTTTACGTAAAATATAGACGTTAGGCGCCGTGATAAACTGTATTGATTTGTTCGAGGGAATAGCAAAAACAGGAATATTAGCGTATGTAAATAGGTATATATCGCGAAAATTTGAAACCAGGTTCGCAAGCAAAAAATCAACACAATTCAATTACTCCACGCGCGCATTTTTTCATTTTACAACTGCAATTGACTTGATAATATTTCCAAACAAATCGTTATAACATTAGAACTATGATTGAATTTCCGATACAAGTATTTAATGAAAACATTAATCATGCAGATAAATGCACTAAATTGATTATCAGTCACTTGTTCATGCATTGCATTGAGAACTTATCATAATTTACTGTACTTATGTCATTTCCGTTTTACAAGCATTGTTATTAAGATTTAGTGTCGTGGTGCATAGTTGCCACTGAATGAATCATATAATATAACGGTATTGTGATTCGTCTATTTGAAGTTGCCAAATCGTTTGTATAAGCCGTGCTATTAGGATGTTAGTGTAGCTATCCAATTATTTGCTAGTAGACGAACCCGTCACTATCACTGCAAATATCGAACTACAAAAAAGCTTCAAGGGCAATAGTAAATTATATAACTGCATATTGTAAATAATAATAAGACACAGTTTTTCAAATTTTATCTTTTCCCATACACAAAAAACGAAGTGTTTATCCGAACTACGGCGTAGACGAATAAGTTGTCATTTTGTGTTTATTTTATTGATGTATTGCAAATGATTTTAACATTGTCGGCGGGGCTATTTCATAAAACTGTCTGCGCGTGATTCTTATAGAAATTACTAATTTTTGATAGATAAACAAATTATGAAAATGATTTATTATATAATTGTAGTTTTCGACAAAATTGGTGATACAGTCTAGACTCATTTGTATACTTTATGCATAGCAATAATGCTAAATTAGATAGTAATCATCTCTTTAGTATTACAACAAAATTACAACAAAGCAAAATCGAAGAAGGATGATGTATGAACCCTTTCTTTGTTATTTGTCTGCACTAAGTAATTTGATTAACGACTCTACCATCATACGAAAAGCTACATGTAACGTTGAGAGACGTTTTTAAAACTCTACCTCCGATCGAAGAGCGGGATCTGTTAGACGATTACATTAAGCATATAAATCGTCTGAATATTCGGATATGCATTAAAACGTTGCATAATGTAATGTATTATTTCACCTCCAATTAAAGAGCTAGATCATGCACACCCTTATAATAAAACCAATGGAACATTTGAACAACCAGATCTGCATTACAGCGCTGCATAGTGGTGTAATGAATATAAATGGAAATATATATCGACTTTATTCATGCAAAATTTGTACAGTGTAGTGCAAACTTAATCATAAATCTGCCCTATGTAAGACTCCATGATCTCTAGAAGAAGGCATGCTAAATATACGTCCTAAATTTACACCTTTAAAATGAAGCGATAGTCTCAAAGTATCCCATTATAGTTTTTTAAGAAAACATTTGCTCAATATTAAAGTTCGAAATCGCTCATTGTTCTTCTATTGTATCTAAAATCGAGTTTTTCGCTTATCTTTGAAATGCTACAAGAGTATGACCTTGTTTGATGAATACGTCAGGACATAATCTTTCTTCGTTGAATATATTTAGAAAAGCAATTGTTAATGTAATTAACTTTACGCATCTCAAATATTCTCTCAAAATTTTCCAACACGAGACATGCCTTTAGGGAGTTATTGATGCTGAAAGGAAAGTGTATTTTGCGACATCTCGTTTGATGTCAAATTGACGTGAGCATCTACGAGATTTTAATCTTATTGTGGATTGGATGATCTAGAAAGAACGTCAGCTCGTATATTATGTATTCCGGCTTTGTTGCAAATGTCATAGTTTAGACGCGAGATGATTTCTGAAATTCCATTGCACTAAATGAAATTACTTCACTTGATGAAGCCTGTAAAATTGATTGCTGATATAGGACAAGGTAAAATCTGGAGAAATATTCCTAGAAAGATATTTAGAAATGTTAACCCCAAGGGCGCTGTATGGAAGAATCGTGTCTTTTTTTTCTGACCTTTGTTCGATCGTTGTTTGGTGATATATTTGTCGAATTGGTTGTTTGTCAAACATTAATGGACAAAACGATGGTTATATGAGACATAAAACAAACCCATTTAGATATATCTTATTGTTATGAGTAATAGGTCGTTAAGGGCTTATATTCTGTG
The DNA here is from genome assembly GCA_963678985.1 of Spisula subtruncata. Taxonomy (NCBI): domain Eukaryota; kingdom Metazoa; phylum Mollusca; class Bivalvia; order Venerida; family Mactridae; genus Spisula; species Spisula subtruncata. The sequence goes on along the minus strand of OY787678.1, from coordinate 1,513,418 downwards.
ATATCATGATATCATCATGTCACATTAAGATAAGTTGACAGATATATATCGATATGTCCGTAAATATGTTTTGCGTTTTGCATTTATCCCGTTCTTAATTAGGAAACATGGCACATTATCAATCCTACGGTACTTTTTCAGTAATTTGTAACAAATGGAAGCCGATTTTATGTTTAAATGTTTTATTTCAAGAAGTTCATTTGGTATGACTAGATGTGCTCTCTAAGGAAAACTATCACGTGACAAATTATATCTTGAAAGTATCACGTGACAAATTATTTCTTGAAAGTATTTTTCTTCAATTGTCTCAATGTTTTGTTTTACCACCAATTCACACACAAAGTTGATATAATTCCTGATATCGACGTAATCAACAATAGTTTAATATTTAAAGAGTTCAAAAGTATTACTCATTAAGCGTGTCGAACAATATTTGTGAAAGTAGCAAAAATCTGAATTATTGAAATAGAAATGGGAGTTGTTTGTTTGATGGAACTGATCGGTTCCGAATATCGCCGAAAACACCCGAACAATTACGAGCTTACGATCATCGCCGATAAATATACTACCGTGAAGTTTCGCTATTAAGACTAGTCAAAAAAGTGGTCTTGATAGCGAATCGGTCTTATTAGTGGACCTTTTTTGTTCTAAATTTAATACTTTGGGACCTTAAACTGGCAAAAATCTGCATGATTTCAAAATAATAAAAGTGGTCTTATTAGCGGAACTTTACTGTACATAAGTTTTTAGAACAGTTCACTTAAACCGACTTTCCCGAACATACAATGTACATTACCATAATTGTTTCAAATTCGTTCCAAGAAAAAATGCAATAAACTGATCATCGGTCGCTTGTTAATGCTTTTTTTACATATCATTATTAACATCTTTCGTTTCTGTTTCAAGAGCATTGTTATTAAGCTTTTAGTGCATTGATGCACAGGTGCCACTGAATGAATCATATAATATTACAGTAGTATGATGCATCTACTTTAAGTTGCCGACTCATTCGTAAACGCCTTGGCATTATGATGTGGGAGAAGCTATCCAAATGATTGCTAGTCGACGATGCAAACGGTAAAGTCACGGCTTTGAAACCTGTCACTATCAGTTTCAATAACGGACTACAAAGCTCAATAAAAATATGATTTAACTACGTAGATGGTGTATTTCAAACAATAAAACGATACAAAAGACACACTTGATCAAAATATATCTTTTCACATCGACAATAAAGAAATGAAAGTGTTTATCCAAATTATGATGTAGACGAATTAGTTCATAACTTTGTATTCGTGTGATGCTAATAGAAACTAACAACGTCAGCTCGTATATTATGTATTCCGGCTTTGTTGCAAATGTCATAGTTTTGACGCGAGATGATTTCTGAAATTCCATTGCACTAAATGACATTATTTCACTTAACGAAGCCTGAAAATGGATTGCTGATATATGACAAGATAAAATCTGGAGAAATATTCCTAGAATATATTAAGGAATGTTTATCCCCTAGGGCGCTGTATGGAATAATCTTGTCTATTTTTTCTGACCTTTGTTCGTTCGTTGTTTGGTGATATATTTGTTGCAGTGGATTTGTCAAACATAAATGGATAAAAATATGAGGGCATGAAACAACCCATTTATATATACCTCATTGTTATGAGTAATAGGTCGGTAAGGGCTTATATTTCGTGATATCATGACATCATTATGTCACATTTAGATAAATGGACAGATATATATATCGTTATGTCCGTAATGTTTTTACGTTTTGCATTTATCCCGTTCTTAATTAGCGAACATTGCATATTATCAATACTACGGTACTGTATTAGTAATTTGTAACAAATGGCGGCCGATTTTGTGTTTAAATGTTTTATTACACGAAGTTCATTTGGTATGACCAGATGGAAAACTATCACGTGACATATTATTTTTTGAAAGTTTTTTTCTTTAATTTTCTCAATCTTATGTTTATCCACTAATTCACATAAAGTTAAGATAATTCCTGATATCGACGTCGTCAACAATAATTTAATATTTAAGGGGTACAAAGGTATTACTCATGTCAAACAATATTTGTAAAAGTAGCAGAAAATCTGAATTATTGAAAGCAGCGATGGAAGTTGTTTGTTTGATGGAACTGACCGGTTCCGAATATCACCGGAAACACACAAACAATTGCGAGCTTACGATGATCGCCGATAAATGTACTACAGTGAAGTTCCGCTTATGAGACCAGTCAAAAAGGTGGTTTTAATAGCGAATCCGTCTTATTAGCGGTCTTTTTTTGTTCTAAATTTAATACTTTGGGACCTTTAACTGGCAGAAATCTGCATGGTTTCAAAATAATCAAAGTGGTCTTATTAGCGGTACTTTACTGAACATAATTTTTTAGATCAGTTCACTTAAACCGACTTTCCCGAACATACAATGTACATACTTTATGTTAAGTTACATATTACATGCAACCGGGACACAACAAACCTGATGATTCGGTATCTTAGATTGCGTAATATGAACTTCTGGTTGGGTAAAAATCGGTTACTACACAATGATTATTGATGCGGTCGATACCTTTTTGCAGTCGTTTAGTTAGGCGAAACAAGGTGTCCAGACAAGAATTGGAGGATTTGGTACGTTGCATTCAATTAATTGTGGTTGGTAAATCAAAGACTGCAAGAAATCGGTGTTAATTCTAGACGCTTGTATAGACAATCCGACGAGGTTTCATCTTGTTAATAACGATTAAAGATAACTCTAATGGTTCGTTTACATGCAATATAGACGTTAGGCGTCGTGATAAACTGTATTGATTTATATTCGAGCAAAAACCAGGAATATTTACGGTGTGTAAATTAGTTATTTATTGCAGGAATTTCAGTCCGGGTTCGCAGGCAGTAAATTGACACAATTCAATAACCCAACGCATATTTTCATTTACAGCTACATGTAAAATTGACTCAATAACATTCCCAACCATCTCATTATAACATTTGAACTATGATTGCATTACCGATACAAGTAATACTTGTAAAAAATGTTAATCATGCAGATAAATGCACTAAATTGATAACCAGACACTTGTTCATGTAATAAATTGTAAACTTACCATAATTGTTTCATATTCGTTCCAAGAATAAATGCAATAAACTGATCATCAGTCACTTGTTAATGCTTTATTTTTTAGATATCATAATTATACATATCTTTTCCGTTTCAAGAGAATTGTTGTTGAGCTTTTAGTGCATTGATGCATGGTTGCCATTGAAAGAATCATATGCTATTACAACAGTGCAATGCATCTATTTTAAGTTGCCAACTCATTTGTATAAGCCGTGACATAAGGGTGTTGATGAAGTTATAGAAAATTTTACTAGTCAACGAAGAAAAAGCAAGAGTCACGGCCTTGAAACCTGTCACTATCAGTTTCAAAAAACGAATTACAAAACTTTTGCTCAAAAGAGCTTCAATTGAAATATGCTTTAACTATATAGATGGTGAATTTCACACAATAAAAGGACACAAATGACACAGTTGATCAAAATATATCTTTTCACATCGACAATAAAGAAATGAAAGTGTTTATCCAAATTATGTTGTAGACGAATTAGTTGTCATTTTGTGTTATTTTATTGATGTATTGCAATTGATCATAACTTTGGCGGCGGGGCTCCTTTATAGTATTCGTGTGATGCTAATAGAAACATATAACGTTTGATGGATAAACAAATTATGATTATGTTTTCATATACATCGATAAAATTCGTGTTATAGTCTAGACGCATCTGTATATTTTATGCATAATAATAATGGTCTATCATATATTTATTATATATTTTGTATTACAACAAAGGGAAGTCGAAGAACGTTGATGTATGTACCCTTTCTTCGTAATTTGTATGCGCTAAGAAATTTGATGTACGACGCTACCTCCACACGAAGAGCTACATTAAGGTTTAAGAGAAACACCACATACGATTGAAGAGTGGGGTATGCGAGAAGCTTACATTAAGCATATAACTCGTCTGAATGATCCGGATGTGCATTAAAAGGTTGCATAATGTAATGACGTACTATTATATCTCTAATTGAAGAGCTAGTTTAACATGTAATTCAGTGTCTCAATATGTCGTATATTTAAAATTAGTCAAGACAATCTTTGACGTCTGTTCAATAATAAAGTTTAAAATCGATGATTGTCCTCTATTGTGTCCAATATCGCTCATTGTAATTCTCATATCTTTAAAATGCTGCATAACATGACATTGTTTGATGTTGACGTCTGGGCATAATCTGTCTTCGTTGAATATGTGTCGGAAAGCAATTTGTAAATATATTCACATTCCATATGTGAAATATGCTCTCAAAATTTTCAAGACGAGACATTCCTTAAAAAAGGAAGTGGTGATGGCAAGAAAGTCTATTATGCGACGTCTCATATGATGTCAAATAAACTCGAGAATCCACGAGATTTCACTCTTATTAGGGATTAGATAATCTTGGAAAAACGTCAGCTCGTCTATTATGTATTCCGGCTATATGTGCCTCTTTTGACGCAAGCTGAATTCTGAAATTCAAATTGCACTAAAAGACAGTATAAAGAATCTCACACATTTGATGAGGCCTGAAAATTGATCGCAGATATATGACAAGATAAAATCTCGGGAAATATTCCTAGAAATATAATTTTTGAAATGACAACCCTCTTGGGCGCTGCACGGAATAATTTGCTCTAAGCTCATGTCTATATTATCCGACCTTTGTGTTTTCATTGTTTTATGATATATTGCTCGAAGAGGTTGTTTGTCAAACGTTAATGGACAAAACGATGGTTATATGAGGGAATAAAACAAGGTCTTATATAAGGACTTATATCACGTGATATTATGACGTCATTATGATGTCATGTTTAGATAAATTGACATATATATATATTTATGTCCGTAATTGTATTTGTGTTTTGCAAATATCACATTGCACATTATCCGTCACATCAGGTCATTTGTAACAATCAGAAACGGATGCTTTGTTCAGATTCTGTATTTGAAGAATTTTACTTGGAACGACTACGTGACTTATACGCATATACTCTATTTTACGGTTCGTATGTGACCTGCATTCAATCAACGTGGTTTAATTGACTCGGCATCTTCCGGTTTGGTCAACATCAACTTCCGGTTGGGAAAATATCTGTCACCACACAGTAATAATGGATGCGGTCGAAACGTTTATGCAGTCGTTTATTATGTGAAGCAGGGTGACCAGACAGTATTTGGTAACTTGCATTCAATTGGTTGCGATTTGCAGCAAAAATGCAAGAAATCGGTGTTAATACCAGTCGCTTGTATAGACAACGAGACGTGGTTTTTTCCCTGTTAATACCGATTATGGTACACTCTATGACATCTAATGTTTCGTTCACATGCAATATAGAGGTTATGCGTTGTGATAAACTGTATTGATCCATATAACAGGATCAGCTTAAACACGAAAATCTAGAATGTTATGTAAATAGTGAGATCGTAGAATTTACTGAAACGAGTTTCCGAATTTTATTACATGTTCTAAAACTTTCAATTCACTGGATTACATTTTCTAGTAAGACTATCACAGGGTACTTGTATAAACACTGTATGAGCACCGTGACGACATTGCATGAAAGAAGTACGGTGGTCGTACGAACCTCTGCATCTTTGTCTGAGATGTTCGTACGGTTACAGAAGTTTGAGATTTTATCAAAATGCGTTAATTGATGAGTAAACATTTGAGTTCGATCACCAAAACAAAAATACATACATGTACGTGTAAACCGACTTAAAAGTTAGTTGAAATCGATGGGTCATGTTGCTTCGACTGGTTTCCGAAATATACAATCATTCTAGCACCAGACCAAGAACTGATTGAATCATAAAGCAGACCTAAACTTCACAAGTACAAAAGGGGACAAGAAAGTACAACAAGAAGAGGTGGATATAAATGTTTTTCAACCTGCTTCAACCGAAGATCCCAAGCTATCCTAAGGTAACATCAATGAGCGCAGAGAATGACTCTGATAAACGAAAGACAAACTACTTACCCGGCAACCAGAGCGGATGGAATGGCCTTGGTTCGTACTCATTTCGTATAAAACTACGGAAAGTTATCTTTTCTCCTTCTTTATCGTCAGTGGATTCTACAAAAAAGGAACATAACACAAATAGAATGCTTAATTTGAACTATGATATCATTTAGCAAGTTTCAAGATTCTGAAAAAGGCACCAATAAACACGTACATACACGTGATTACTGTAACTAGCATCGATTGTTCAAGAGGCATTCCCTATAACTATCATAAATGAGCTAAATGTACAAAGCACTATTAATTATCATAATTTGTCAGGCGAAAGTGTTCGAAAATATGTCTCTATAATGTTCAAAATAAATTTAAATCACCATTAACAATTTATCACTTCCAGCGATTTATTATTATGTTGTGAAAGGGAAACAACTAGGCTCGTTAGGGAAATATGTTTTCATTCTTTTACCGGTAATTAGTGGGAGATTTTTGTTGAAAATTTGAGGCGTTTAAGCAATAATGATTCTCATTTAATGTATACTATTTCTGAATCGATTTAAACGATCAAAGTTATAGGGAATGACTCTTTAAAAGTAAGTCATCTGTTTTATGTAGTACAATGTATGTTTTGCATAAAGAGTAATGTCAATCAGAAAAAAATTTGAAAGCCTTAAAGTCCAACTTCTTAGAACAAAGCTTCTAATGTAGTATTTGTCACCGGTCTTTCTTGATTTAATAACAAAGAAACTATGGCAAATATAATTTCCATCACTCACATACAAAAGCAACATTTCAATACATTTATCTAAAAAAATATTTTCGATCTAAGACTAGTAAACAGGGGTCGTGATAACTCAGTTCTTTCCACGGATGACCATGCAAAGCTGTTGTTTCTGTATGGATTCGTAGTGATGTCTGTGTGTGTATAGTACAATATAATATGTTTGATACAATTATTTGTTCTGTCCAATAATCAAGCTGGTAACTAAGTCTTAGGAAACGAACCTTTACTACAATCGCATGTTCCAATTAAGCGCTATGGCGATCGTCCGGGAATTAAATTAACACACCTCGTATTGAAAAAATATGATATTACTTGTAGTATTATTCAGCTGAAACACTTAGTTTCCTACTAAGATACTTAGTGCAGGCCAAGGTTGTAGGTAGCGGGTCGTGTTTAAATATCCGCACAATAGGATTATAAATAAACCGTTGTTATCTCGAGGACTAATCTGGACAAGCCAACTAATCGAAATAAACCGGGAGTTAGACATTGCGGTGTGATATAGGAAACAACATATATTTTGATAAAACATCGGGACTTTGAAATTTGCTCGAAATAAGCCGGGTACGCGTACTATTGATGCTCGTCTTAACGATGTTTTACTGTACTTACTTGGTGTGACGAGTACGATGGCTGTTACGATGAGAGCTAACACAGTCAATATAACAAGCAATGCGATGATAATACCACGCCAATTTCTCTTCTCTTGTGTGGTGCCAACCAATTCCTGAAATGAGATAAAAAGATACATGAATATTTTTCAACTAACTGATACACTATGTGAAAGTTAGACAGTGGTCAACTTTTTTTCATCATAAAAATTATTGTATATACTATTCTCATGGCTTGTATGTTTTACTTCTCTTCACGATGCATTTTTTAATATTTGTCTTCGAGTATTCAATGATCATACCAAACATGACTATCCCATTCAAGTTTTAAAAACGCTTTAACATATAGTTTTATACCAGAACGTCGAAACTTCGAGGTGTTATTTAAACGCTTGTCTCTGTAGCCTGTATATGTGATATGTTTACCCTCTTTTGTGGCGTTAATGCTCTGCTGTTTCAGTTCAGTGGTGCATTTCCTGGGTGATGGTTTATCATTATCAGTTTCCGTAAGTTTAGAAAGATGAAAATAACTCCGCCGGCATTTCGTACAGAATCTAGATTTATGATTATGCTTGCATTTACTGTACAATCTTGCATGCATAACGTCGATAAGCATTTCCATTTATATTCATAATATCACTCTGCAGCGTTTTGATGCATATCCTGATCATGCAGACGATTTATGGGCTTAATATTAGCGTCTACCGTACAATGCTCTTCAATTGGAGGTAGAATAATAAGCGTCTCAATGACCTAGCTCTTCATGTGGAGTAAGAGTCGTACGTCACATTACTAAGTGCAGACAAATTTCAAAGAAAGCGAAACTCCATCAAAGCGCTTCGATTTTCCTTTGTTATGATAAAAAAATAAGAAATCGCTGATTTAGCATTATTGCTATGCGTAAAATATATTGATGAGTCTAGACTTTTAAAGAAATTTGTCGAAAAATGTCAAACGTCACACAATCATAATTTGTTTATCAGTCAAAATCAGTGATTTCTATTAGCATCACACGCTTAGACTGTTTTACAAAAGAGCCCCGCCGACAAAGTTATAATCAATTGCAATATATCAGCAAAATAAACACAAAATGACAACTAATTCGTCTACACCATAATTTGGATGAATCCATTCATTCTTTATAGTCGATGTGAAAAGAGCAAGTTTGATTAACGGTGTCTTCCATGTCCAATGTATTTGTACTTTGCAATACACTATAGTAAGTATAAAAACAGATGTGTTTGAAACCCTGCCATAAATGTTTCTCAAAACCGGATACTTCTGCACTAATAACATTACTGCACGTAAATCTCAATAACAAATTTCGATGACGATAATTTATAAGCCAAGCTAAGATTCTAAAGAATTCCCTGATTCCCAACATTGCAAGTGGACGCTCAGTAACTTAAAAAAGCCAAATAATATGGAAAACATGAAATGATTTAATATGATTCAATCAGTAGAAACTGAGCACCAACGTTCAATGACAAGTTTTTGGAACGGAAATGAAATATATTCAATTATGACAAGTTCCCAATCTAATGCATGAACGAGTGATCGATGATCAATTTAGTGCGTTTATGTGCATAATTAATATTTAATTTAATAACCACTTGCATCGGAAATGCAATCATAGTTCAATAAGTAACATTATAGGTTAGCAAATGTCACAAAGTGGATTGCAGAATGAAACCGAAGCTATGCGTGGGGTAATAGAATTTTGTCAATTTCCTGTGCTTGTCAATTTGGCTAAATATTCCCGTGATAAATACCTATTTCCATTCCGCAAAGATTGTTGTTTTTGCTTTTTCTTGCATCGATCGATAAAGTTTATCACGACGCCCAACGTCTATATTGCATGTAAATGTACCATTAGATGCCATAAGTTTAACCATAATCGTTATTAACAAGGTGAAACCTCGTCTCGTTGTCTATACAAGCGTCTAGAATTAACACAGATTTCTTGCAGCAGTTTCTGCCTCTCCCTTTCAGTGATTTACCAATCACGATCATTGTCGTACAACATATCGATGGCTTAGAACTACGAAATCGATATATTGAGAAAACAAGAGAAAACTGTCTGTTATTTACTCTTTACCTGATATAAACCCTTTCGTCATATTACTAATCAAAATGAGCCATGCCCAAATGGATTGTTTTATGCCCTCATATAACCTTCGTTTTGTCCATTAATGTTTTACAAACAACCAATTCGACAAATAAATGACGAAACAATAAAAGCACAAAGGTCGAGTAATATAGACATGAGCTTAGAGCAAATAATTCCATACAGCGCCCAAAGGGGTTGTCATTTCAAAATACTGTTTCCTGAATATTTCCCTAGCTTTATCTTGTCATAAATCAGCAATACATTTTCCTTCCTTACCAAGTTTAGGTATATTCTTTAATGTATTTTAGGGCAATTAGATTTTCTGACATCATCATGTGTCAAAACTAGCTCACATAGGGGGAATACAGTGTACATAATGTACGAGCTGACGTTCTTTTCATATCATCTAATCCACAAAAAGATTGAAATCTCGCAGATTCACGCGTTATTTTGACACGAAATGATAATGTCTCACAGTAGACATTCTTTTCATCAACACGTACTCCCTTAAGGCATGTCTCGTCTTGGAAACCTTGAGAGCATGTCAAAGGTGGAATGAGAATTTAATTAACCGTGAGCCTTGGAATTTCTTCAACGGAGACAATTTCCCCTGGTGCGGGTTTGAAGTATGCTGTTAAACGATTGCAGCATTTTGAAGAAAAAGAAAAGCGTTTCGTTTTGTATTTGAACTTAAAGTTTAAAGTTTAAGTCAACTTTCAATGTTTCCTTAATGGCAGAATTCATTTCCCTAGACGATGGGCGCAAAATCACATTGCCTTAATTGTTCAAATTATCAGTAACTGCAAAAGTTGTTGCTCACGAAAAGGCATGTAAGAGATAGGGTTGCTTCTCCATGGAAACCCGCTTTTAAAGGTAGGTTTTAGAAGAGCTTTGGTTGCGTCACAGAGGGTTTACTGGGAAGTCAGTGTTTTGGAAGTCGCTTACTCAAGAGAATGGTACAATTGTTGGCGTATTAATATCTGATACCATCCGTATAACGTTTCCGCATATAAATTGACAATTCTTTATGCGGATTTCATGACAATATGATACACCCCATCAAAATAATATACTTTGATTTCCATCTGACATATAGAGGACACATCGCTTCGAGATATATAGTTTTCCATGATAAAAATATAATAGAAACATAGTCAGTTGTATTGTATTTCTATCGCTATCGTTCTATAGATTGGACATCTCGCCCGACGATATAAACGTGGAAAAAAACACCACAATCAATACCCCTGGTTTGTTAGGTGAAACTCTATTATCTTAAATCTTGACACTAATGTAAAAAAATAGTAACTTTCAGCTGGTTTAACTTCCGATTAACTCCGTTACTTTCAACTGATTTCCGGCAAAGTTCGTAGTTGCATATTAATTTAGTTTGATTTACAATTGTCGAATTTAAGTCGACTATGAAACAAGTTTTGATACTTAAAGATATCCACCGGCTATCAGAGAGAGTATGAGAGAGTATTTGATACGAATCAAAATGACTTACGTAATATAAACATTATTATTAGACTTACATACTGGTATGACGTCACTTAAGTGTTACCATTTGTCTGATAACAAATGTCAGGCAACTCAGTTTGACCATTTTAGTTCAGTCTATGGCATGACGTTCTCTGGATAAAAACCATTACCTCCTGCATTCAAATCATACTGTCACATTTGGAAAGTATTCACATTTGAACCTGTCTGGTTTATATGTTTATGAGTAAAGTTTACAGTCATATTTGTTTTCTTGTCTTGACCCTAGACGTAAACGTTCATCCATCATAACAAGTTATTTACCATTGATGTTAACACTCACAGACAGAATTTATATTATTTGTTATCAATAACGTATACTAACAGGGCCTAGACAAAGTAAAACTATAACTAGTATTTTATGTGTTTTTGACTAAAAACATAACTGCATAAATAAAATGTAATTATGTCCTTATAAGACACAATGTGACAAGTAATTGAGAACAGTATAAGGTCCAATGTCTGTATTTACCATAGTTCGCGGTGTCTTTCTACATGTACATATTTATTGAGATACAAGTTGACACATGTATGGGAACAAAAGTAATAATTAGGTTGAATGCCTTGGAACTGCAAGTTCAGTGTCTTTGCTGTTTACCATGGTACGTATGTCTATGTCCGTAATGTTACAAATTAGCCAAGACATAGACACGTGGTATTTTGTAGACTAATACTATTATATTATAAGGCCCCGTGGGAAATAAACCTTTATTTAACTCAAAGTACAATTCAGTACCCTAATTATGAGGTCACAAGAACCAGGGTTGCTATTACAACAAAACGGCATTTACAATATTTCAAAACTTGAAATAATTTGATAAGCTTCATTCAGTGAAGATTGTTTGCCACTGCACAGAAAGTTAAATAATTACAAAATTCTTGGAACGGAAATGAAATATGTTTAATTATGATAAGTGCACAATAAAATATATGAACGAGTGATTGGTGATTAACTTAGTGCATTTATCTGCATTATTAATAGTTTCTATATCAATCACTTGCGTCGGAAGTACAATCATAGTTCAATTAGTAAAATCATAGACTTGGAAATGTCATCAAGTAAATTGCAATCGTAAAATGAGAATACGAGAAATGGGTGGGGTAATTGAATTGTGTCAATTTCCTGCGCACGAGAATTTGGCTGCAACTTCCCGTTATAAATACCGATTTACATACGGCAAATATTTTAAGCTTTTTTTAGTCGATCCTTGCATCAATCAATAACGTCTATATTGCATGTGAATGGATAATAAGATGTCATGTATTTATCCACAATATCCTCGTCTCCTTATCTATACTGGCGTCTCGAATTGACACCGGTGTCTTGCAACTGTTTCAGCCGCTCCCTTTCACTCTTATTTATTAATTACGATCAATGCAAATCCCTGCCTGGCACCCTGCTTAATCTTACTGAACGGCTGTAAAACTTATCGACCACATTTATTACCATGGCCCCATCGCTAACGATTTGTTTAGTAAGCTTATTTACGGTACCAAATTATATGCCTTTACCATAAATATTTAGGTGAGTTGGTGATAAACCATAATATTGAACAAATTGAAGGAAAAGACTTTGTAAAAATGATCAATCACTATTTTGATCGATATCGACACGAAAAATGTTTTTAAGACTCCAACTGAACTTATTAGAATAAAAACATCTTCACATAGCAAAACTGTTTGATTCAAAACATTTGTGTTCATTTGTTAAAATTCCCTAATGCGATCGCTAATGTGCATCAGTACGAGATAGTTGCTAAATGCAAATACATTTACGGACATAAAGATATAAATCTGTCAAATCGTCTGAAAATGATGTCATAATGACGTCATAATAGCTCGTGATACAAGTCCTTACCGACCGTCAACATGAGATATGTCCAAATTGGTTGTTTTATGGCGTTTTGTCCATTAATGTTAGACAAACAACCACATCGGCAAATATATTACGAAACAATGAAAGCACATAGGTCGAATAATGTAGACATGAGCTTAGAGCGAATAATTCCATACACCGCCCAAGGGGGTTGTAATTTCAAAATACAATTTTTCGAATAATTCCCCAGATTGTATCTTGTCATAAAGCAGCGATTATTTTTTCAGGCTTCACCAAGTGTATTCTTTAATGTCTTTTAGTGCAATTGGAATGTCAGAAATCATATCGAGTCAAATCTGAAACATATTGCCGGAATACTTAATATAAAACCTGACGTGCTTTCAAGATCATCTGATCCCCAATAAGATTGAAATATCGCTGTTTCTCCCGTTAATTTGACATCAAATGAGATCGTCGCACAGTATTCTTTCTTCCATCTCCACTTACTCCCTTAAGGCATGTCTCTTCTTGGAAAATTTGACGAGCGCATATATATATATCAAAGAAGTTACGTGAATTTAAGTAATAATTGCTTTTTAAAACAACAGCAAGGGAGACACTTTACCCTGGGCCATTTTTTTAAGCATTTTTAAAAAAAAAGTTTCGTTAACTATTTGAACTTTAAAGTTTGAACGAACGTTTAGTGTTTCCTAAATTGCAATGTTACTTTCCCTAGACGGAAAGCGCAAAACACATTTGCCTTGCTTGGTCAGTCTATCACCTTTTGGAGTAGTTGTTGCTCAAGGGAGGTTACATCCTGTAAGTTGGACGCTTTTGAGAGGTTTTTGTTATAGGAAGGTAGATCGTTTAGTGAGGTTTCTTCATAAATCGATTGGAGCTTTTAGAAGGGCTTTAGTTGCTTCATTCTAGGGTTGCTTGGAAGTAAGTAGTCTTTGGTCTTGCTCTATGAATGTCGCTTACTCAAGTAAAGGCTACACTATAAGGCGTATTAATATTTGATATAAAGAGTCTACATATATATTGACAATTCTGTGTGTAGATAATACATGTAGGACAATATGAAACAACCCATAGCGATAATATAATTAGATATCCGTCGCTTCTAGATATATCTCTATCGTTTTATAGATTGGACATCCGCATGATGATATAAACTGGAAATATATGACACCACAATCGATAGCCCTGGTTTGTTAGATGGAACTCCATTATCTTAAATCTTGACACTAATGTAAAGAGAAAGTAACTTTCGGCTGCTTCCGGAAAAAAATCAACTTCCGATATAGACTTACTTCCTGTCAACTTCTTAATTGCACATTTTGTATATTAATTGATTTAAAGTCGATTTTGAAACACTATCTACGCGTTGGTGTTTTCAATCGACAAAAGTAGTCACGAGATAAACCGACTTAACTGTAATTATTGTGACATCGTATACTAGATGATATTTGGCGTCATATCAGTAGTTCTCAGAGTACAAACAGGCCAGAGACCGTTTTCGTTCCATTTTGGATATCACTTGCTACGAAGCACAATAATGACCTCCTGCACTCGAATCAGACATTCACGATGGGAATATATTTGTATATTCACAGTTGAACGTGTCTGATTTATAAGTGGATGAGCAAAGTTTACAGACATATTTGTTTTCTTGTTTTGACCCTAAACGCGAACGTTCATCCATCATAACAAATTATTTACTTTAGAGGTTAATACTCACAGATAACTTTTATATTATTTGTAATCAATAACTTCCCACCAGATCCTAGACAAAATAAAATGATATCTTCCCACCAGATCCAAAAAAATCTACTTATAGCTAATAACATCAAAGCCGAAGCATAATAAAACAATTAAGTCTTATTTAGACTATGTAGCTTTGTGAACGGGAGCGTCTAATGACCATGTGGTTGCGGGTTCAGATACATGTTAGTCAAGTCAAAATAGCAAAACTAAATGCTGGATTATAGAAAGTTCGGGGAAAAGTATATAATGGCAAAGGTATCCAGCATGGTGCTTGATATACATAGGTAGTTCCATGACTGGATGATACAGGGCCAATTTAATATGTTTGTTAATTTTCTAATTATAGGATTGGAACGTTGTCGATGAGGCCACAGCGCCCAAATTAAAAGAAAAATACAATACTCTCTTAGTGTAGATAACCCTTGCACGACAATATTCAAATCGCATCCTCCGACAGTCGTGGCCTGAATCAGAACGTTGCAATACATGTAATATGGAGATAATACAGTTATTTTTCCAAAAACAGACAGAGACAACTATAATCTAAATGATAGACGGGATTTGATGTAGACTAAATACATTTATTGTGTAGACACAACGACAAAAATGGAAATAATGGAGAATATAAAAAGGGTGAATGCCTTCCGGCATGTCTTTGTCTTCATCTTGGTAAGAATGTCTGGCTTCAAGTGCATATGTCCTTATATGGAATAATGTAACAAAAATGTGACAAAAGTGGAGAAAAGTATGAGGTAGAATGCCTTCTGGTAGTAAGCCCATATATGGTTGATCTATCCAGGATGTTCGGTGTCTTTGTCTTAGTCGGTATGTATGTCTAGCTATATGCCCTTAAACCTTATGTCTAGAAAGGCTTATACGTCCTGTGTTTTTATAAATATTACTGATATGTAGCTATATGTATAGAATTTTATGTCGTTAGTACGTGCGTATAGAAGGACTGAAAGTATGCTGGTCAATATATTTAGTGTGTTGTCATTATCCATAAATCGTATGACTGGAAACATAATGTAAGTATGCCCTTATAAGATACAATTTGGCAGATAATCCAGACGAATATAGAGTTGAATGTCTTATTGTAGTTCATTGTCTTTGTCTTTTACCGTGGTACGTATGCCCAGTTAGTAGTAGGAAAGTTTACATTATGCCCTTATATGGAATAATGTGACAAATTAGCCAAGACATTGACTCGTTGTCTTTTCTAGAACAATATGATATCCCACGGGAAATAATATACTCTCATTAGGAAACTGAAAGTACAACTCAGTACACCAATAACGACGTCATGACGCATTACGGTTAATATGGCAACGAACGTGATATCTAAAACAATCATCGATAGATAATTCATTTCATGTGCATTAACCGCGCGTCGCTGGGTACATATGTACGTACTTTGAGACTAAGAACTTCATGAACAAGCCACGTGAAATAATTTAATGCGTTAATAATTGTTATCTTTATCCAATCATTTTAATATAAAGAATATAATGTAATTTCATAGTTTTGAATATTTTAATTTGTGAAAGGGGTACTGAAATTATTTAATTACATAATTAACTAGGCCAATTCTAACCTATATTCCGGTTAGGATATTTTGACAGTGACGTCATCATTTATGTGTATTCAAAACATTAAAACTATTGCTTAACCAAGTAAAGTTTAGTTTGGTATTGAACTGTTGGTATAAGCATTTATACTTGATTTTACACTGGAATAGTGGATTGTTCCACTGCGTACCTAACTGGACTGTAATACTTCCTTTTGTAATTATGTCAATCAATAAAAGAAAAAAACATGTTTATGTACAAATGTAACGCAAATATGCGACTGACCTTGAACAAATAAGTTATATTGTCATTGACACCGTTTCTAATAGAGATGACAATGGTATTATATAGAAATAAAACAATAAATGTATAAATAACATGATTTTGAAATAGCAAATTTAGCTGGGCAATAATACGTGGTTTGGATTTGGGACACGGGAGTTTTGCATGGTTAAACAAAAAATATTTAAAAAAAATTAACGTCAATATCAATACAAAATCATATTAATCATTTTCATTCAATTTATTGTGAGGATATTTTTTGTTATCTTAAATGAACATTCGTCGACAGTTGATCTTTAGAATACCAAAATAAATTGAATAAATCTTAAAGATAAATTTTCTCATCGATTTTGAGCGGTTTTGGATGAATAGAAAATCCCCGAAACTCCACAGAATTAATTCAAATAGCTCTGTCTGGAAATAACAGATTATTTATATAATCGAAATGATATTACGTTGTGTGTGTTCTGATTTAACACTCATCTGAAACTATGGAAAGCCGTATGTCGCCTTTCCGGGTTCGCTAATTGCTCATTTATGCAGATCGGCAGTTTTCTATAGACTATGGAGTGAGGTGTAATCACTTAATTATTGAAATCACTCATAACTAGTCATCTTCTATGAGTAAATGCAAGCCAACGTGTTCAATGTAAAAACATCAATTTTAGTATTAATTTGTTGAAAAATTATCTTTCATAGTTGTATTGGATGTATTAATATGTGTTTATATATTGGCGTGTTATATTGAGTTGTAGTTTTAATTTATTTAATCTAAGTGTGTGTTTCATGTAAATACTGGTTATGTCAATATGTGACAACATAGATTTCTTTTTGTTACTGCTTTATTATCATCATTACCATTATACCAGAAGGCCATATGAAAATAAGATGTATATTGTTTAAAACTCTGTATATTCAATATGTAACCTTCGTTAAATAAAGGTGTTATTATTATTATTATTTATACATATTACATCATTTTAACTTTTGCTCGGTTGGGTAGTACAACGGAGGACACACTTACATGTAAAGGAGTAATCAAGTTCATTGCTTTGAAAATAAAGACCCATCCGATTATCTATAACGGCCTTTAGCATTACGCCTTCACATAACATCAAAGTAAATTGTCCTAGTACTTTTGTGTAGTTCGCCTTGATGTAATAACGATACGTATTGAATGGAAAGATGCCGATACAGCTGTTTTTGAAACAGTTCTAGTTCAAAGACAAAAAATGAATGTCACAAAGACGTATCGTGACAGGAATAGCGTGTCAATCAAGCGAATAAATCCTGTACAAACAAGAGTCGTAATACGTGGAATTGATTTCTTCAGTGGGGCGCATAATACTTGGATTGTTTTCCTTTCGCCTCAGCAAATATGCGTTAGGTTACAAAATATCCAAAGCGATATCTAGGCATGTTGTTTTCGATTATGAGAAAAACAATAAATTATAGGAAATTACTTATCTATTCTTCAAGCCTTATTTTTCACCATAGCCATACCAAAAAGCTTTTCGTCCGTTAACATGCTGCAACAGTTTAAAAGCATGCTTCAAACACGCCAGGGTAAAGTGTTTCAGATGAACATGTTTCAAAAAGCAATTGTGAATTAAATTCTCGTTCAATCTCGTGATATGTGCTCTCACAGTCTCAAGACGAGACATGCCTTTAGGGAGTAAGTGATGATTGAAAGAAAGTCTACGGTACCACGATCTTTTTTTCTGTCAGTTAACGCGAGAATCTGCGAGATTTCAATCTTATTGTGGATCGGGTGATCTTGAAAGAGCATCAGCTCGTACATTATGTAGTCCGGTCATATGTCTCCTTTTTACCGCAAGTTCATTTCTGAAATTCCAATTGCACTAAAAGCCATTATAGAACACTTGGTGAAGGCTGAAAAATTGATTGCTTATATATTGTATGACAAGATAAAATCTAGGGATATATTGGAGAAAATGAATTTTGATATGACAACCCTCTTGGGCACTGTATGGAACTATTTGCTCTAAGATCATGTCTATATTATTCGACCTTTTATGCTTTCATTGCTTTCATTGCTTCGTGATATATTAGTCGAAGTGGTTGTTTGTCATACATTAATGGACAAAACGATGCTTATATGGGGGCATAAAACAACCCATTTAGACATATCTCATTTTGGTGAGTAATAGGCCGGTAAGGACTTTATCACGTGACATTATAACGCCATTATGACATTATAAAATGTTTTCACGATTAGCAACAATATCGTACTGATTGGGACAATGTACACATTGTCCATCGCATTATGGAGTTTTAACAAACGGTCACCGACATGCTTTGGAAAAAAAGAACCGTTAGCTGTTTTAATTTTTTTTATTTTAATATATTCAGTTGGTATGATCACGTGACTTGTCTTGAATTAAGAACAGGTTCACATGACAATATCGTTAAATCGAGCGCGTGACAATTTCCAGAAAATATTTTTATTCAATTAGTTCAATGTTATGACATTCCATCCATTCACTTCAAACTGTGATATATTCATTATATGGGCGTCATGGACAGTAATTGGTTTTTCAAGGAGAAGCAGGTTTCTTTATCTAGCGCCACTCGCATGCTCGATTGTTTTGAACAATATCTGAAGATCGCTGACTAGAACTGACATTTTGAACATAATGTGTGTTTATTAATTTACAGCTTGCATGTAACATGGAATCTAGTTATTTGATTTATTAATTCTGCGACGTCCGGCTCTGCAAAAATACCTTCCGGTTTGGTACAAATTGGTAGTAATATTATAACCGTACCATGGTTATGAATGCGGTCGATTCATTTATGTTGCCGTTTAAAAAGGTTAAGCTTGGTGTCCAGACAACAATTGGCATTATGTATTCCATTGATCGTGCTTCTAAAATCAGAGACAGAGAGAGAGACAGAAAACGTTGCAAGGATTCGGTGATAATTCTAGACGCTTGAATAGACAACGAGACGATAGAATTTAGCCTGTTAATAACGATTACAGTTAACTCTATGACATCAAAATGATCCGTTTACATGCAATATAGACGTTTGGCGGCACGATAAACTGCATTGATTGATCCAAGGAACAACATAAAACAGAATTTTTACCGTATGCAAATAGGTATTTATCACGGGGAGTTGCAGCCAAATTCGCAGGATATTGACAAAATTCAATTACCCCACGCATACTTTCATATTCTCGTTTCACATTTGTAATTTACTTGCTGACGTTTCCAAGTCCATGATTTTACTAATTGAACTATGATTGCACTTCCGACGCAAGTGATTGATATAGAAACTATTGATAATGCAGACAAACGCACTTAATTGAACACTAATCACTCGTTAATGCATTATATTGTGAACTTATCATAATTAAACATCTTCCATTTCCGTTCTTAGAACTTTGCTATTGAGATTTTAATAACGTGGTGCACACATTACACTGACCGAAAAAAAAAAGCAATTCAAGTTTTTTAACCTTAGTTGACAATTAATGAAGTATTTTAATACCACTTTGTTGTCATTGCAAGCCTGATTATTCATGACGTCATAATTGGTGTACTGACTTGTACTTTCAGTTTCCTAATAATGGTATATTTCCCATTGGGCCTTATATTGTTCTAAAAAAGACCACGCGTCGATGTCTTAGTTAATTTGTCACATTATTTAATATAATGGCATACTGTACATATAACTAGACGTACTTGTCATTGCAAAATACAAAGACATTGCACTATAAAAAGACGTTCAACCCTTTATTCTTCTCAATTATTTGTCAAATTGTATCTTATAAGAGCACAATTGCATTTTGTATATACAATTATCTTTCTAGTCATAAGAACCATGGATAAAGACAAATCACACCAATTGGCCGAAAGACATTCAGCGTTTCTAGACGCACGTACGTGCCAATGGCACATATTAATTATACATATAGCCAAATAGACGTACCATAATTATATTTAAGCACAAGACAAATTGCAACCCTAAGCTATACTGCCTTTCTAAAAACATACGTTTTCAGGTCATACTATTATTTGAATATTTTTAGACATACGTACTTTAAGACAATAACAAACACACAGAAATGCCAAGGGGCATGTATCCACATCAAGGCAGACCTATATAATTGTACACTCTGTCAGACAAATGTATACCTGGCCATATAGTTCAAGACAAAAACATAAGACGACCAGGCAACCAAGAAGCATTCTATCTTATATTCTTCTCAACCACTTCCGTCATATTATTTCTTAGAAGTACTTGAAGCTAGTCACACTTACCAAGCTGAAGACAACGACACAGAACTACCGGAAGGCATTCATCCATTTATGATTTATTTTCCATTATTAGATTACTGCCGTCGTGATTATGTCGTGTTTACTAAAGGCACATTAGGTCTACATTAGTCTACATTGTCTGTCGTTTTGAAAACATCTTCCCTGTCTGTTGTTGGTTGTTGATTTTATTTACTCCATCTATCTGAAACGTGGCTGGATGCGAGTCGAACATTGTTCTGCAGGCGTTACGTACACTAAGACTTCGAGAGCGATGCGTTGTTCTTGTTCATGCTATTGTTGTGGCAACATTGATATCACTCCAATCCTGCATGTACTTGTATAAATATTAGATTATTTTGGTCATTTTACCGTGAGGATTAGACAAATGTCATTTGGTGCGACTTTTAATTTTTAAATTTTGATTATGTGACTTATGTACATGGGAGAAAACCAACGACCCCAAACCCTAAGAAGCTTCTCATACATAACGTTGCAGAAACTAAAGGGTGAGTTATAATATTAGTTTGCTTCCGCTTTGATGGAATAAAATTTAGTTGTATTTTGTCTAGGCTCTGGCGGGGTAATGTATTGTTTTGTCTTGGTTCTAGAGAGAAACGTTATTGATTACAAATAATATCAATGTTGTCTGTGACTGTTAACCTCAATGGTAAATAACTTGTTATGATGGATGACCGTTCACGTCTAGGGTCAAAACAAGAAAACAAATATGTCTGTAAACTTTGCTCATCCGCTTATAAATCAGACGCGTCCAACTGTAAATATTAAAAATATATTCCCAATGTGAGTGTTCCCCTCGAGCGCAGAAGTTCATGGTTTTGGTCCTGCCCATAAGTCACACCAAAGACCGAACAAACGTTTCAATGTGTTGCCAGACCTTTGTGCTCCGCAAAATGGTAACTCTTACATGACGCGATACCAGCTGTACATACATATCCGATTTCTGTCTTTGGAAAAGAACGTTGGTTTACCAATTATGTTTCCATAGAAAATAAAGACGACAATATAATAGCTTTTCCATTTAAAAAACATATAACGTTTGTTCAAACCTTAAAGTTCAAGCATTAAACGAAACGCATTTTTGAAATGCCAGTCCTTTGAAGATGTTTTCATTTTATGATCAAGAAAAGCTTATTTCCTTTGTTCGAAATTATGTCTCGTTAGCACAAAACCGGATGAAACTACATTTTATTATTTTGTTAAAAAGTGTTTTTATGCCACTTCAGGCAAAAACTTCAGGACAAATCAAGACACATCTTTACTACATATGATCATGTTTGTGGTACTTTTTTCTAAATAAACATGAGTTACTTTGTGATGACCTTAGCTTTACAGCGACCTTTATTTGATGTATTATTGTCGTTACATGTATTTTGTTTAATTTCGTCAATAACAATCAGTTCGTTTGCACCGTTAATTAATTTAAACTAAATAGCTCTTTGTTTAGAAACATTCACGGATAAAAAGTTGAAAATGGAAACCAATACGCATTTTATGTTTGCGGTTATTTTATTCTCTAGAATTGATTAATTCATCACACATAATTCACCAATACAAATATCCATTAGACGCTGTTTTGGAAGGAGTAAGTTCTGTCATTATAGACTATATTTAACCTATAAAAACGTCGCCGAAATGGTAACTTACTGGCAAATGAACATAACGGTTACCATAGCAACGGTTCTCAGGATTTCATGCAATATTGACAAAGTGTCTCGATTATATCTCCCCATGAAAGACATACGGCATCCGCGTGTCTTCGTGATTTCCACAGAAGAGACTACGAATCGAGTTTCATTAGATGTCAAGTTGAAGTTGTTTTTCAAACAGTACTGCGAAATTTTTTATATATAAGTTTTGCAAGTAAGCGTTTTCAATTAAACCTCATGGCTACGAAATTGTTACGTTTGGTGTCATTTGTATGTCGTTTTTCAATCAGTATGGCGACATTATATACCGATAAGTCGTTTAACAATCACAGTTTTAAAGAAAGTGCCAACGGTGTGAACATACTGGTTTTTTTCAATTGTACCATGTTACTACATAATTCAAACAGTAAAGCGAAATTGTATTCCGATAATTTTTGAGCCCATCACAGTTTTAAAGAAAGTGCCCATGGCGACAACATATGGTTTTTCAGTTATACTAAAAATTACTAACAGTAAAACAGTAATTGTATAACGATAAATGTCTTGTATTAGTCGCCGTTTAAAAGAAAGAAAGAGCCAACGATGAAAATGTAGGAGCTTTTCAATTATACCTCATGACTAAATAATTCAAACAGTATGACGAAACTGCCCATGGTGAACACGTAAGGGTTTTTCAATTATGCCTCATGACTACGTAATTGAACTGTGAACTGTGATTGGCAATTTACATTCTGCGGAGGGAAATGTGCAAGCACATTTTTTTAGCGGAAATACCATCAAAGCGCCACCTAGCGGAAATAGAAACACAGTATCACCACAAGTAATGTTCACTATGTAATTGCGAGAGGTGTTAATGACGTATAGAAATATGTGTCGTTAAATGGCCGGGCAGACTGATGAGCACTGGGGGTTGTAATTCAATATATGACCGATAATATGGCTAAGTCTTCAAGTAAAACTATGTAAAATGACAGTAAGCATTTTATTTTTTAACCAATTTTACCATGATATGTTCTGATAATAAGTACTGCACATACAACTTAATATTTTCTTGAACCGGGTCACGGTGTTTTTCCGAAACCGACTGAAATGCTACCCACGACATATTTCACTTGTAGTCTTAGCCAAATGTCATGTAATATGTCCACACTGCGGAAGGTAATTGAATAAAGCGATGACGTTTAAGTGTGTGATTTATAAGTAAGGAAGAACCAAGACAGAGATCTGATATTCGTCATAGGGCTAATCAAATATCACATAGAGACGTCAGAAATCAAATCCAAACGACATTTTACTTTTACTGCCAATATATTACATGTATTAAACTTGTATGACTTATTGTGAGGTCAGCCACATAAACTTATTTTCAGAATTTACTATTCAACGTGTATGACTTATTTTGAAAAAACCTCTCCAGTCTTATAACATATCAATGGCTAAGAATGAGAAGGTCGTAACTACAAAATCAATATTTTGAGAAAACGAGAAAAAATGGTCAATCACTCTTTACTTTTGGTAAAACTAGCTTTTTCAACCTCATATTGGTCAACATAACAAGTTCCGATTTTTATGAAGAAAGGCCCATCAGAAGCACCTTGTAGTGTAGATTTGATTTTTATGCTCAGTACATCTAGAAACGCAACATTTTCATCCTCGATTTTTTCTTACTTCCATTGTTCATACATTTCTTAATTGTGTGTAATAATATTGTATAATCGCGTAGACACTTGGCTATTGTCCAAATTGTATCGACCAGGTTATGAAACTCCCGTGCGTCAAGAAAATCACAAAACACACGAATTCCACTTGTACCATTTACGCATGATAAATTTTGGTGTAAATTGTTTCGAATCCTTTGTAAAGTTTGCCAATGGAAAGAAAGTCACAAAAGAAAAGTTCTATGCTTCGGAACAGAAATGCCAGGATAGTTCGAACATGAGTAAAATCAGGCGATTCGGATACCTTATGACGGGGGCGTGAAATCGGAGGTTTCACTTCGAATAAATTATCATTAACCCGCAATGTTTCATCTGGAGACACTATGCTAGCACTTTGACATCGTTTACAACCATCCGTGTCCAGATGATTTATGTAAAATAACTCTCCGACAGGACCAATAACTCCATATGTACCATATCTAGGCAAAGTTCACAACTGATTCATACACTGTTAAAGAACTTGTTGGACGTATTGAATATGTAACCAATCAATAATTTATCAGTATTTGAACTTTCACTTAGTACAACGATTCTGAAAATTTAGGATTTTACCAATTTGAGTTTCGTTACTTTTTGTCCGCACTATACACACAAGCACTGTTCAATCGCATCGATAGCACTTGGTACAGTTGCAATGTTCATGGAATAAAATATCATCAAATAAATACAGTTTCGTTGTCAATTATGAGAACTTTGAAAAAGTGTTGACAGTAACCCCAGTGTTTCGTTTCTAGATGTACTCAGTATATATAATGCATTAGTCTTATAAGGTCGTACATTGTATGTGGCCCTTACGACCTTCTAATTTTATAAGCAAGCAATATATCACTTGATAAACCGGAATGTGACTAAGTCTTGTTTATACACTAATAATTTCTAAAAAAGTAA
Organism: Spisula subtruncata; assembly: GCA_963678985.1. Lineage (NCBI taxonomy): Eukaryota > Metazoa > Mollusca > Bivalvia > Venerida > Mactridae > Spisula > Spisula subtruncata. Next base: position 1,488,324 of record OY787678.1, on the reverse strand, counting down.
AACCACCAAACACGAATTAATCTATTTATTAACATTGTTTTGCCATGATGACTACTTCTGAACGATTATCTAATCCGAGAAATAAAATTCCCGTCAAAATTTATGATTAACTAGCATAAAGTTAGACCAAGTATACGCAATTATTTTACCACAAATACCTATTACATTGTACATGAATGTCTGGCTTCCTAATTAACCCATGACTGAACTGAATTCGTGGAAATATAATAACAAAGACAAAACAACTACCCCAGAAAAAATGTACGAATAATAAAGTGGTTAAACAAAGCCAATACACTAACACTAACTGGTACATGTTTTGCTCCAAAGACTTTCGTATGATCGTATGTTTTTAGGCTGGCGATTTGCGCCAGACTATTACAATCCTAAAAAATGAAATCCACTAAGATGAATTTACTCCCGAAACTGACAACACAGAATCTATACACCCAATGCAAATAGTTCCTCCTCGTTAATCAGTTTTCCAAGATAAGAACATTCAACTTTCCTTGTTTCATTTATTCTGTTCGATTGTAATATTGAAATTGAAGGAAATTGTATGAAATTAAAAGAAAAGGTGTTTAAAGGCGTTGATAATTATTACTACGCGTTCGTATACTACGCGTTACGAACGCGATATAGCGCGCGCATAAATGATTTTATTATGTTAAATTATTTAGGTCAGTATTCTCCAACGAGATCGTGGTCGAGTGGATGAGCAACTCGCTTTTTTTTGTTGAGTCCAGCACTTACCTCTCTTTCGACTAAGAAAACCACTTGATGTTTTATTACTTGAAAAGCTATTGTTCCTTAGCAGTTCGCCAGCCTGTCAGTACTTTCAGTACTTTGGTTAAACTTTACTGTTAGTCTGACAAATGGAAATATCTTCGAATGTTGGCGTTCAAAATAATGCATACGGATTTAAATTCGCGGTTGCATAGTATCATCGAGGTTTAATCAGTAAATTTATCCCTCGCGATTCATAATGGTTTTACGTTACACCATAGATGTGAAACACTTTATCACCTGTGGGTATGTAATGAACGAGTTTACCCTTTACCCTGTGATTCGACCTTACGGCTAACTCAAATAAATTTCGTAAAACTTGGGGGTTGCACAGTCGGAATAAGATTGGTTTATATTGCTATAAGTTTATATTTTTGAATCAGCTAGTTTTATAATGTTGTAAGTTTATATTGTTGCATCTGCTTGACTGATGGGACCCTGGTTATGTCAGACCATCACACAAAAGGCAGTTTGGATCAAAGTATTGGATATACCCAATGAATGTGCAGAAACACTCGTTTCATTACATTTATGGTATGCAATGGGTATAATAAACCTCTATAAACCCACAGCTTCAAATAAACACCAAAATACAACCATCCATATTTCTCACAACCGATATGCACTATGAATAATTTTTAGAGCAATATTTTCTTAACCTCGGCCACTATTTTGAGCTCCAAAACGATAGCATTGTACAGAGGCTGTACTGTAGATATAGCCCTTCATACTAAAAAATTTCGCAAGAACAAGACTTCGCAGTTTTTGACAATTTGAGGTTATTTCACCTAATATCAAATAAAATGCATGCATACAAAGTTCTAGTCTAGCCTTATAGCAAATAATATGAAAAGATACCGACACAGCTGTTAAGACATGGTAGACAATAGCTGTATTTGAAAGACACACGCCGAGTGTCACGAAGACGTATCGTGACAAGAATATAGTGACAATAAAGCGAAATAAATTCTGTACAAACAAGAGTGACTGTCGTAATCGAGGAATTGATTTCTGCATTCGAGCGCATAAAACAGAGATTGTTTTTCTCTCGCCTCAACAAATACGAATTAGGATACAAAATCCCGAAAGCGATATCAAGGCATATTTATTACTTTATGAGCAAAACAATACGCAATAGGAAAGGACTTTTGTATTCTTCAAGACATTTCAAGTTTGCCATACTTGTGGGTTTAATAAAAAGCAAAACACATTAAAATGATCTTAATTTTGCAATGTGTGGCCTTCATTATTGGATCTGTCATCATGTATCTACTATGTTATTTCGTTTTATTTTGTAAACGAGAAACTTTAAACAAAATATCTTGATTTTATATAGTCACGTAAGAAAACACTTTAAAATGACAGAAATGGAAATCAAGACACATCTTTACTATGATCATATTTGTGGTCACTTTTTTCTCAAGCAACGATAAATTCATCACTAATACAAATATCCACTAGACGCTGTTATGGTAGGAGTTAACTCTGTCATTATAGACTAAATTTAACCTATAAAAACTTCGCCGAAATGGTAACGTACTGGAAAATGAACATAGCGGTTACCATAACAACGGTTCTCAGGATTTCATGTGATATTGACAAAGTGTCTCGATTATATCTCCTCGTAAAGGACATACGGCATCTTCGCGTCTTCGTGTATTCCACAGAAGCGCCTAGCTGGAAAACTGTCATTTTGAGGTGAGTCGTTTTTCAAACAGTACGATGAAACTGTATATGTATTTAAGTATTGTACCCCTCGCAGATTGATCAAAAGCGCCAACGGTGTGAACATAGTGGTTTTTCAATTATACCATTCAAACAGTAAAGCAGTAATTCTATAACGATAAATGTCTTGTATTAGGAAAGAAAGAGCCAACGGTGAAAATGTAGGAGCATTTCAATTATACATCATCACTAAATAATTCAAACAGTATGACGAAACTGCCCATGTTGAACACGTAAGGGTTTTTCAATTATACCTCATGACTACGTTATTGAACTGTGATTGGCAATTTAGATTCTGCGGAGGGAAATGTGCAAGAGCAGCTACTTTGCGGAAATGGAATCACAGTGTCACCTACGCCGCTAGCTATTGTCATTACATATAAGTGAGGTAGGTGATAACAAGGTTTTGAATTGTGGCCGGGCAAACTGATGAACACTAGGGGGAGTTTGTAATTGAATAGAGCGGTGACGGTTTTAGCTAAGTCCGCAAGTAAAACTATGTAAACCAACAGTAACCATTTGATTTTTTACCGATTTTAACAAGATCTTTTCGGTGCATATTATTTGCTTGAGCCGAATCGCATATTTTTCACGAAACCGACTGAAATGCTTTCCACAATGTATTTCACTTGAAGTCTAAGCCAAAGAGACACGTGGCATGTCCACACTGCGAAAGGTAATGGAATAAAGCGATGACGTTTAAGTGTGTGATTTATAAGTAGGCTGGAACCAAGACAGAAATCTGATATTCGTCTTGGGGCTAATCAAATATCACAGCTATACGTTAGAAGAATCCTAGACATCACAGGACGCAACCAGACATCTCATCCTAACGACAAATCAGCGTTTACACAAAGACATTTAAATTTGCGTCCATATGTACTTAGTGTACTTATCATTGGATAGAACATTATAATACCGCAATATAAAATAAGGAAGCAGCGTTCGTACCAAATCACTGTATGACTTATCATGAAACTATTCTATTCAACGTGTATAACTTATTGTGAACAAAATCACTGAAAACATTGAATTACTGTATGACTTATTGTGAACTTTATTATTCATCGTGTATGACTTATAGTGAGCAAAGACACGTATTATTACGGATCATTGTATAATGTATAGTGAAACTAAACTATTAAACGTGTATGACTTATTGTGAGCTCAGCCACATAACTGTATGACATATTTTGAGAATTTACTATTCAATTGGTATGACTTATTGTGTACAAAAAGCACAGTTTTATAACTTCGGATAACTGTATGATTTATTGTAAAACTTTACTATCCAACGGGTATGCCTATACAGGATCAAACTCAATTATAACTTCGAATCTCTTTATGACTGATGGCATGACAGAACAAGCCAGCATGCATGACTTAATAACCGGAAGTTGAGCTCAGCCACATAACACTTCGGAGACTGTATGACGTATTTTGAGAATTTACTATTCAATTGGTATGACTTATTGTGTTCAAAAAGCACAGTTTTATATCTTCGGATAACTGTATGATTTATTGTAAAACTTTACTATCCAACGTGTATGACTTATAAAGGATCAAACTCAATTATAACTTCGAATCTCAATATGACTTATGGCAAGACAGAACAATCCAGCATGTATGACGTTATAACTGGAGGTTGACTAAGTCCTGTTTATATACTGTAGATTTTTAAATGGTAAAACACCGAACACGAATTATATTTATAAGCTATGCATTAATATTATTTTGCCTAGATTTGCCTCGTTAGCATTGTTATGCCTTGATGGTTTCTTCAGAACATTTATCTAATCCGCGAAACTAAACCCCTGTCAAAATGTATGATTAACTAGCATAAAGTTAGACAAAATATAAGCAATCATTTCCAATACCTATTACATTGTACGTGCTTGTCTGTTTTTCTAATTAACCCATGAATGAACTGAATTCGTGCAAATATCATAATTAAGACAAAACAACCAACCCCAGAAAAAAACAAGACAAATGAAATTGTTTAAACAGCTGTTGGGATGTGTAGGTCCATTTTTGTGGTATTTAAAATATGCTGTTCTTCTTACATCTCAAACACAAAGTCAATATACTAATACGAACTCGAACATATTAACTGTAAAATTAGCTAAACCAAAGACAGTCATATGATCGTAGGGTGTTTAACTTTATCGTTAATCTAACAAATGGCACTATATACGAATGTTGGCGTTCAAAATAATTCGTGGGTATTTAAATTCGCGCTTGCATAGTATCCTCGAGGTATAATCAGTCAAATTAGCCCTCGCGATCCATAATGGGTTTACTTTACATCGTTTTATTTAGAACCACTTTACCACCTGTCGTGTTAAAGTAATGAAGATGTTTACCCTCTGCCCTGTGATTCGACCTACAACCTAACACAACTGAATTTCGTACAACTTTTAAAAATAATGCCTTTGTAATAAAACTGTTTTATGGTCGATATATTCCAGTATTTTATTGTTTGTCTATAATAAATGTGCTGGCACAGTCGGAATCCGATTTGTTTATATTGATATAAGTTTATATTGTTGCATCTGCGAGTTTTACGAGTCCCTAGTTATGTCAGACAATCACTCAAAAGTTATGGAAAGACAATTTAGGTCGCAGTTTTGGATACACTTGAAACAAAAATTTGATGAAATTCATATACAGTAGATACAATAAAACATTCCCAAAGTGACCCTCTGTACACCAACAACCTCAATGAAACAACATCATCAACAGTTTTCAAAACCGCAGGTTTGCACTATAAATACATATGTAGATCAACAACTTCTAAATGTCGACCACTTTTTAAAAACTTCAAAACGACATCATTATATAAAGTTTGTACTGTATGTACAACAGATGAGAAACGGCCACATTTTGGAGCATTTCTGATGTTGTTCTTGAGAGGTTGTACCGAACGTAGCATCAACAGATACGCATTGATCGATTCCAAATCTGTTTGAAATGTAAATTCTGACTCAAGACTGGCTTACAATTTTCAATGTCCCGAAATTCCCAAAGTACCACTTAGTAAGCCTTATTGTGACGTATAACACGAAACAAGTCTAGACAGACATGCGTATTACGTAGAAAAGAATTGTGTAAATTACAGGAAACGACAAAGTAAATCTGAATACCATTAAAATGTGAAATATACTACGACATCGATCCTCGCAGGGACAAAGGTTAAGCGACAGTAAATCGGACAGGGGTGTATTGGTCTAGAGGTTAAGCGCGCGCTTTCGGATCGAGAGGCAGCTTGACCGAAGCGAAGCTTATTTTCTTTGAGAAAAATTATAATAACTATTTAACGGAATAGCAGCACCGAACGGAATATAGCTCAACGAAATGCAACACAGAATCAAGTTGCTAATGCTGCACAAAAGTGGCACGGCCTATAGTGCAGTTTTATAAATTATAGAAAACACGCGTATTTTTATCTTCCTTCTGAAAATGATTCTACGAATAATTTGGCAGGTCGCACTTATGTTGTGCCAATAATGAAACTTCACAACTGATGTGCAGGTAGATTTTCTATTTTCAATCAAGATTCCAAAACGTGTTTCAATATAATCGTGTATTACAAAAACATGCCGTTGCGAAATGAACAACTATCTTCATAACGTCTGCATGCAGTCTCCCTAAATAGTCATCCACAATGTTTAGACGTATTTATATACAACATACACTTCAATATGTAAACAATCTAAATTGATTTCGTACTTTGCAATGTAAATAATATAAATACACTGACAGTATTTATATTAATCCGAGAGGAAATTGTTGATATGGAAATACATATTGGAGAATTCTTTTTCAAAGTATACTTTAAACTAACGCAAAACACTGAGCGTGCGAGTCCCGTAAATCTGTTCAATTTTCGCAAATACAAAATTGAGATGTGGTAAAATATACTCAAGAATCTTAATGACTTCATGGATAACATTTTAAGAATATGCACATGTACAGTCACAAAAGTAAAGCGACAATAAATCGGACAGGGGTGTATTGGTCTAGAGGTTAGGCGCGCACTTTCGAATCGAGAGGCAGCATGTTCGAAATAAAGCTTAATTTCTCTGATAAAGAATAACCAAGAATGATATTTAACGGAATAGGCAGCACCCCCTGAACACAACAGAGCACAAAAGGCACAGCATATACACCGTACAATCAAATTGTTAGTTCTGCATAAAAGTGGGTGTAAACTTTAAACTTGTTTTAGAATATTATTGAAAAAACAAAGGTATTTATTTTTCTTCTAAAACTCATTCAGCTACAAACAATTTGGCAGGTCGCTTACATGTTGTGCCAATTCTACCAAGATACTTCACAGCTTTATTGCAGATAGATTTTCTTTTTTCAATCAAGTTTCCAAAAAGCGATTCGATATAATCGTGTTTTACAAAAAACACGCCGTTGCAAAATGAAATACATATCTTCAAAAACGTCTGTTCGTAGTATCACTAAAGAGTCATCCACAATGTTTAGACGTATTTGTGTACAACATACATTTCAATATGTAAACAATCAAAATAAAGGTGGTACTTTGCAATGTAAACAATATAAATACACTACCAACATTTACATTAACCAGACAACAAATCGTTGATAATGAATAACAAATATTGGAGATTTCTTTATCAAAATATACTTTATACTAATAATAAAACATATCAGCATCATAGTCGTAACAAATCAACATATTTCGCATGGTCAAAAATTCGTGAATTTATGTAATCAACAAAATATAGCCCTTCATACTAAGAAATTTCGCAAGTACAAGATTTCGCAATTTTTGACAATTTGAGGTTATTTCGCCTAATATCAAATAAAATGCATGCATACAAAGTTCTAGTCTAGCCTTATAGCAAATTAGATGAAAAGATACCGACACAGCTATCAAGACATGATGGTAGACAATAGCTCTATTTGAAAGACACGCGCCGAATGTCACGAGGACGTATCGTGACCAGAATATCGGGACAATCAAGCGATATAGATTCTGTACAAACAAGAGCCATAATAAATTTATTGTGGAATTGATTTCTGCATTCGAGCGCATAAAACAGAGATTGTTTTTCTCTCGCCTCAACAAATACGAATTAGGATACAAAATCCCGAAAGCGATATCTAGGCATGTTTATTACTTTATGAGAAAAACAATACAGAAATAGGAAAGGTCTTTTTATTCTTCACGACATTTCAAGTTTGCTATACTATTGGGTTTAATAAACAGCAAAACACATTAAAATGTGCAATGTCTGGCCTTCACTATTGATACTGTCGTCATTTATCTACTATGTTATTTCGTTTTATTGTGTAAACTAGAAACGCTTATTTCGGTTATTGGAAACTATGTCTCGTTGAAACGAAACCTGATCAAATAACAATTATTACTTTGAACGAAATATCTTGATTTGATTTGTGTCACATTGAAGAAAACACTTTAAAAGGACAAAAATGGATATCAAGACACATCTTTACTATAATCATGTTTGTGGTTACTTTTTTCTAAAGCAACGATAAATTCATCACTAATACAAATATCCATTAGACGCTGTTATGGTAGGAGTTAACTCTTTAATTATAGACTATATTTAACCTATAAAAACGTCGCCGAAATGGTAACTTACTGGCAAATGAACTTATGTTATAACGGTTACCATAGCAACGGTTCTCAGGATTTCATGCGATATTGACAAAGTGTCTCGATTATATCTCGTAAAGGACATACGGCATTTTCGCGTCTTCGTGTATTCCACAGAAGCGACTAGCTGGGAAACTAGTTTCGTTAGATGTCATTTTGAGGTGAGTCGTTTTTCAAACAGTACGATGAAACTGTAAATGTATTTAAGTATTGTACCCCTCACAGATTGATAGAAAGTGCCAACGTTGTGAACATAGTGGTTTTTCAATTATACTATGTAACTACATAATTCAAACAGTAAAAACAGTAATTGTATAACGATAAATGTCTTGTATTAGTCGCCGTTTCAATGAAAGAAAGAGCCAACGGTGAAAAATAGGAGCTTTTCAATTATACCTCATGACTAAATAATTCAAACAGTATGACGAAACTGCCCATGGTGAACACGTAAGGGTTTTTCAATTATACCTCATGACTACGTAATTGAACTGTGATTGGCAATTTAGATTCTGCGGAGGGAAATGTGCAAGAGCAGCTATTTTGCGGAAATGGAATCACAGTGTCACCTACCGGAAATAGAAACACAGCATCGCCTCTAGCTATTGTGATTACATATAAGTGAGGTAGGTGATAACAAGGTTGTGAATTCTGGCCGGGCAAACTGATGAACACTAGGGGAGGTTTGTAATGGAATAGAGCGATGACGGTTTTAGCTAAGACCGCAAGTAAAACTGTAAAACAACAGTAACCATTATATTTTTAACCGATTTTAACGAGATCTTTTCGGTGCAAGCCGAGCATAAGCAGTACCCATGCAACTTATTATTTTCTTGAGCCGGGTCGCATATTTTTCACGAAACCGACTGAAATGCTATCCACAATGTATTTCACTTGAAGTCTAAGCCAAAGAGACACGTGGCATGTCCACACTGCGAAAGGTAATTGAATAAAGCGATGACGTTTAAGTGTGTGATTTATCAGTAGGGAAGAACCAAGACAGAAATCTGATATTCGTCTTGGGGCTAATCAAATCTTAGAAGAATCCTAAACATCACAGGACGCAACCAGACATCACATCCTAACGACAAATCAGCGTTTACACCAAGACATATGCGTACATATGTACTTAGTGTACTTATCATTGGATAGAACATTATAATTCCGCAATATAAAATAAGGAAGCAGCGTTCAAACCAAATCAATGTTTTACTTATCATGAGACTATTCTATTCAACGTGTATAACTTATTGTGAACAAAATCACTAATAACATTGAATTACTGTATGACTTATTGTGGACTTTACTATTCACCGTGTATGACTTATAGTGAGCAAAGACACGTATAATTACGGATCACTGTATAATTTATAGTGAAACTAAACTATTAAACGTGTATGACTTATTGTGAGCTAAGCCACATAACACTTCGGAGACTATATGACGTATTTTGAGAATTTACTATTCAATTGGTATGACTTATTGTGAACAAAAAGCACAGTTTCATTACTTCGGATAACTGTATGATTTATTGTAAAACTATACTATCCAACGCGTATGACTTATACAGGATCAAACTCAATTATAACTTCGAATCTCTGTATGACATATGGCAAGACAGAACAAGCCATCTTGCATGACTTAATAACCGGAAGTTGACTTAGTCCTGTTTATATACTGAAGATTTCTAAATCATGGTAAAACCACCGAACACGAATTATATTTATAAGCTATGCATTAATATTATTTTGCCTAGAAGGTTTCTTCAGAACATTTATCTAATCCGCGAAACTAAACCCCTGTCAAAATGTATGATTAACTAGCATAAAGTTAGACAAAATATAAGCAATTATTTCCAATACCTAATACATTGTACATGCTTGTCTGGTTTTCTGATTAACCCATGAATGAACTGAATTCGTGGAACTATCATAATTAAGACAAAACAACCAACCCAAGAAAAATACACGACTAATGAAATTATTTAAACAGCTGTTGTGAAGTGTAGTTCCATTTGTGTCGTATTTAAAATATGCTGTTCCTCTTTCACATCAGAAACAAAGTTAATATTACTAATACAAACTCGTACATATTTACTGTAAGTTTTTCGAAGACCTTCAAGGTCATAAAATTAGCTAAACCAAAGACAGTCATATGATCTTAGGGTGTTTTACTTTATCGTTAATCTAACAAATGGCACTATATACGAATGTTGGTGTTCAAAATAATTCGTGGAGATTTTAATTCGCACTTGCATAGTATCCTCGAGGTATAATCAGTAAAATTATCCCTCGCGATCCATAATGGGTTTAATTTACATCATTTAATTTAGAACCACTTTACCACCTGTCGATAAAGTAATGAAGATGTTTACCCTCTGCCTTGCGATTCGACCTACAACCTAACACAACTGAATTTCATACAACTTTTAAAAATATTGTCTTGTAGTAAAACTGTTTTATGGTCCATATATTCCAGTATTTTAATGTTTGTCTATAATAAATGTGCTGGCACAGTCGGAATATGATTTGTTTATATTGATATAAGTTTATTTTGTTGCATCTGCTTGTTATACGAGTCCCTAGTTATGTCAGACAATCACTTAAAAGCTTTGAAACACAATTTAGGTCGCAGTTTTGGATACACTCGAAACAATTATTTCATGAAATTCATATACAATAGATACAATAAAACATTGCCAAAGTGGAACTCTGTACTCGAACAACCTCAATGAAACAACATCAACATCATTTCTCAAAACCGCAGATTTTCACTATAAATACATCTGTAGATCAACAACCTCTAAATGTCGACCACTATTTAAAAACTTCAAAACGACATCATTATATAAAGTTTGTACTGTATATACAACAGATGAGAAACGGCCACATTTTGGAGCATTTTTGATGTTGTTCTTGAGAGGTTATACCGAACGTAGCATCAACAGATACGCATTGATCGATTCCAAATCTGTTTGAAATGTAAATTCTTACTCCAGACTGGCTTACAATTTTCAATGTCCCAAAATCCCAAAGTACCACTGAGTGAGAATTATTGTGACGCAAAACCATTCTAGACAGACATGTGTATTACGTAGACAGGAATTGTGTAAATTACAGGAAACGACAAAGTAAAGCTGAATACCATTAAAATGCGAATAAAACTACGGATTCCTTGAAGGGACAAACGCAAAGCGACAATAAATCGGACAGGGGTGTATTTGTCAAGAAGTTAGGCGCGCGCTTTCGAATCGAGAGGCAGCATGTTCCAAACAAAGCTTAATTTCTCTGATAAAGATTAACCAAGAATGCTATTTAACGGAATAGGCAACACCCAACTGAAAATAGCAGAGAATGGAAGGCACCACCAATGCAAATAAACGCAAATTGCTTGTTAAGAACGAAATTGGCCCGGCCTTACGACTGGTTTAAGAATATTGCAGAATAAACACATATTTTTATTGTTCTTCTAAAACTCATTCAGCTACAAACAATTTGGCACGTCGAACTTAAGTTGTGCCAATTCTATCGTGATACTTCACAGCTTTTTTGCAGGTAGATTTTCTAGTTTCAATCAAGTTTCCAAGAAGCGATTCAATATAATCGTGTTTTACAAAAACACGCCGTTGCAAAATTAAACAAATATCTTCAAAAATACCTGTGCGTAGTCTCCCTAGAGAGTCATCCACAATGTTAAGACATATTTATATACAACATACACTTCAATATATAAACAATCTAAATTGATTTCGTACTTTGTAATGTAGAAAATATAAATATGCTGCCAACATTTATATTAATCAGGCAGGAAATTGTTGATAAAGAATAACAAATATTGGAGATTTGTTTTATCAAAATATACTTCATACTAACACAAAACACTTCAGTGGGCAAGTTTCAACGAATCTGATAAATTTCGCGAGTACAACATTTCGGGAGCTTTGATAAAATATACTCTCAATGAGGGATCTTAATGAAGTCATGACATTTAGCGAGTACAACATTTCGCATCTTTTGTTAACAAACATTTTCTAGCATCTTCGAATCCGAGAAATTTATTTGTGAATAAGAGATTTCGCGTATTTTAGGTTTTGCAGATTAGTTCGAGATGTAAAGTACGCGCACATTTCAAGAAAATACGCCTTTGGGTTGACGTAAAATAAAAAATGCCATATCCAAGGAGCATTTTAGTCTTTTGGGAACATAAAGAATAACGCGAAACGAGTTAACAGTAATTTCAAAGAATTATAGTGGATGCAATGGTTAATTAATTATTAAGCCGGAAAATGCACAAGAATTCTCACAGCTGATATTTGCAGTCAATTAATGCACGAAGCGATGCCACCGAAAAACGCACTTTTAAATTAAACACGATTCGATATAAAACAAATATACAGATGAAAAGTCTATAAAAATAGCAAAAAAACTAAAAAGGGCTAATTGTCCAAACGTGGCTTTTTGTTTGTAATTGCTATTACGGCGCTCTTTCAGAATTCAAAACATGGTTTCCATAACTGAATGAAGCAAGTCCACCCACCAAACAGGCAAACACTGACAACATTGTAAACTGCGTAATGTGATATCATCTAATGCTGTTCTTTTCTTAAATTTCCATTTAAACAAACAACGTTTTATTGAGTAATTGAATCTAAATATGTGGTTGTTAACCGTAAAATGGATTTCCATTATGGCTCATCACGCTAGATACATATACGTTCATAACCGCATGCCAGAAAATACAATGCGCCTCAAACTGGCAAATCAATTCCAACATGTCAAGTCACGAAACATAATAAGATTTTAGATTGAACATCAATGGATATCAGGAAGTCGACTCGCTTTGCGGAAATATCACGACGGGTTTAAATTTAAAATGCATGCCATCTATACAATATCGTTGCCCTTTGATGTTCGGCGTGAAAGAGATTTGCATGCATATTTCATAACGCTAATACACCATCGACAGACAAATGCATACAATTACGGTATATAACAATTATTGACGAAGTTTATTCATAATATATCGGATTTGAAAATAGAATGAAATACTTTAAAGTCCGTTTTGTTCACAGTCGCTGAATTTATGGATAACTCTTAACCACAAAATCAAATCAATCACGATTAAGCTTGCTCTAAAATACGTAACATGGGTTTGTAGAACTGTGAGTTTAAAAATTGTGACGACTGAGACGTATTACATTTTTACAGAGATCCACGAAATCAAATGCCCTTGAACATTATTAAGTCAGTGATTTTACAATTCTTTCAGATTGCAAGTCTCCTGCAATGTTAATAAGCATTGAAATTAACCCCCACAACAACGTAGTATCTGATTGCAATACCTTCTGCAGTTTTAATATAATACTTCACGTCAAGCTGAATTCATGAAGCTAAAAAAGCTAGCGAGACGAATTTGAATAATTCATTTTAATCTTAAATAACACATTGAAAATTGACAGTAGGTTTAAACGAAACTGCGCTTTAGCATTATACTCACGTTTTTGCAGTAGAAATGGAATTCCCCGCATGGGAGTACGTTATATTTCCAAACAACATGCATGTATATTGGGTACAATACGTAGGCGTGCTTTGCATTATTATTGTTCATTTCAGGAACAGACTAATGTAAAACATGAAATAGGGCTTGCATTTTATCAATTTCATATTAAAATCAGAAAAATGATACCATTAAACGTATATGATAGTAATTACAATAATATATTAGTACATTTTGTTAAGATGTCATTTAACTGATTTCCATTTTCGCCATATTAGACATGTACAACCAAAGCGGAGAGTGGAAAACGGAGAGTGGAAAGTGGAGAAACGACCAAGGGTTTTCTCATCATTGCCAATAGCTTGTTTAAAATTATAATAATGTAAACTGCGTTCAATTTGCTGTGCACGTTCCTTCTTAACCACTGAACATATCGTATATTTAGAAAACGATGAAGCATGTAGCTTTGATATTCTGCAAGGGACACCAGTATGTATCCCCTATCCGTAATTGTTATTGCTATCATAATTTTTCTCCATCTTTCAGGGCCCATCTTTTAATTTCAATCGTAAGTATAAGTGTAACTCGATAGTACGCTTATGTTAAAGAAATTCTCTCTAAAACTATTGGTTTTATAGCACAGGAGATGTCAAAAAGTGTACCATGCGTTGCACGAAATTCTCGAACCGCGTTCACGGATATAACCGCTTTTTGGCAAGCATGGGGCAGAATACAGGTACTGTATTTAATTTTAAGGTGATTCGCTAGTCCTGGGGTTTTCTGTACGAGGTATATCAAAACCTCTCATATTTATGAAGAACACATTTACTGTACGACAATCATTTTGGAAAATACCAACCGGGGAAGTAACACAATGAATCAACGTTTTGCACCCGTTGTATACAGCCTCGGATTTCGCGATTTTTTTAAAGCGTGTATTAGTAAGGATAATTACAGTTTGAACTTGTTTATATTCTTCAGAAATAAATGCAAAAACCTTCCCCCAGATGCTTGAAAAACAACTATAATTTGCACTATTAGGTCTCGGTTCGCAGACGTTCTCAAAACGCTTACCAAGTAATTGTGATTGTTTAACTACTGTCCATTTCAAAAAGAGTGAATCACCTTAAACGGATCTAATCTTGGTTTACGAGATATGTTTAGGCAATTCAATTTTAAATAAATGTTTATTATCGTTTATAACTACGCTCTTGAATAATGCATACACAACTGATTTAAAGTTTATGCATTTAATTAAATGTTTACATGTAAAATAGTTGTACATGGTGTTTGTTTTTGGTTTTAATCATACCTTTGAACAGCACTTTTAACAATTGAATACAGTACATGGAAATGTGCTACATGAATATCATAATAATTTAATACCATATACTATTATGTTTTATGTCGACATATCCCCCAATGTACCAGCTCGTCCGTTACGAAATGTTGAAACTCAAATTGTTTTTATATATCAATTGCTGGTACGTACTGCGAAAATGGAATTTTGTGAAGTTTTTAGAAATGGCAATCACTGTTTTTACGGGCCTATACACAGCGAATTCTGGAAACTGGTCTCTCGTCATCAATAACATGAGGAAGAGTGACACATATGATATACAGCAACTTCTGAAAAAATGTAAAGGCATTCTATAGAGTCTCAGCAACAGAGAAGTTGGAGGTTCATTCTCATTGAGCGACACTGAGTGATTCATTTATTATTTTGTTAGGCCTTATTTAGAATGAATAAACTTTTGAAACCAACCCGACAGTTTTTCTCCGTTTTCCACTTTCTTTTTGCACTTTCCACTTTGGTTGTACATGTCTATTTGCAAGCGTATTGGAAAGCGTATAGGTGCATCCAAACATTTAAAGTACGGGATATAACTTTGGCCGTTAAGTACCGGCTGTAACGGGGTGGTGTACGAATTTTATCATAGTGCAAACAAATCCCGAAGTATTTCGCGTGCACGAACAAATTAAATGTCCGTTCCAAGCAAACGCTTGATTTTTGTGTGGCACCAATATTATTAACAATTAATCCTTATTATATTGGCCTCAATATAGTCCGAGAGCCCATAGACTTTTATTGCAACGAAGGAGGCCAAAAGAAGTTTGCACATATTTTGAAAGACTAATGCATATCCTATCAGAAAACCCATTTCTTAAGTGTCAAAGCCGTGACTACCTAAGTTTTTCGTGCTATTGTTTACCATGAGGTCAATGAAAAATATTGACAATTGCTGAGGGGGGTAGGGTTGTGCTTATGGCAACAGAACAGACAAAAATAAACTTAAATGTGAACAGTTTTGCGCAAAAGGTAGAATATATATTTGGGCATATGATAAAACTTAAAAATCAAAGAATCGCACGGGCAGATAGGAACTAAATAGGGGTCAAAGGTCAATTAACTTTTAAAATACATCATATTAACGAAATCTTGTCCGTACAGTTTTTATGTAAAATTCCTTGATTCTTGAAATTTGATAATTTGCACATAATTTTAATCCTTTAGGCATACTTCACTCATAAAAATAAATATTTGGTTAAAAAATTAGTCTAATTGCACGAGATATCGATTTTTTATCATACTGGTAGTATCTCAAAATGGCTACTTTGTCGAGGGCACGGTTACGCATATAGCTACCATTCATTTACTTATCACTTTAGATAGATAATCTTTGCTCAATGGGTACATACATGACATGCCCTATTGATGGTGCAATGTTCAACGTCAAGAGGTCAAGGTCAAATATGATATTAAGGTCAAAGGTCAAATACGTAAAAACTCCAAAAAAATGTCTTTAAATGTGCAATAATTAAGTCATTTTATTTTGCTTTTCAATGCAAAAAGGCATGTTTTTGTCATCACTTGGTGATCAGCTTCTATATACAACAAAAATATGGTAAGTAATTTATAATGCCCATCCCCATCTTTGAAGAGGAGTTATATTGCTTTGCACATGGCGGTCAATCTGTCGGTCGATCGGTAGACCAAATGGTTTTCGTTCAATAACTTAAGAATGCTTTGTCCTAGGATCTTCAAACTTTTTATGTAGGTTACCCAGCAACAGTAGATGGCTCCTAATGCTTTTAATGTCAGTAAGTCAAAGGTCAAGGTCACAGTGACCTTTCAGTGTCCCGACCAGAGGGCTGCAATGAGGTAAAAAAACGTGAAAATTCTCAAAAGTGTCTCTTTAGGAATGAGTATATTTATCAGTTTTGTTCTTTTTTAAGGCACAGCATGTATCTTTATTATCATATACATGTACTTAACTCTATAATACGAATAAACATATTTTATTCAATAGAATCGTGAGTATTACTGCGTTTGAAGACTCTGCAAAGAGCCTTCGGTACTCATACATGATATTACTAAGCAATGCATTTGTACACATATTAATGTTTGTGTACTGATCATACAACATGTTTATCTTAAATATATTTCGAATTAACCTTGCCTTTGATTGAGGTGAGTATCTTTACCATTTCCGGTTATGATCTGTCATGGGAGCATACTGGTTTTACAACGTATCTTGTTAAAAACGAATAGAGGAAAACAAAAAGGGTTCTTTTAAAGGCCAATGTCAAACATAAGATATGAAAGTTAGACTCTATAGAAAAATAACTGCTGTATATTCATTAAAAATATCTAGTCGGTATATGCTGAAGTATATATGCTTGCATATAGTACTAGTATATGAGTTAATAATTCTTTGAATAATTCTTTATTATTTCTTAAGGTATGACATAATAACAGGGTTTTATTCTTTAAAACGATACACTCTTTTAACATACAAAATCCTACTGCGTCTTATTAATTTCGGGCCAGTAACAGTAAATTCAGACATGCCTGTCTCTATGGGTATCGTTTGACAAACCGTGCGAATCTGTTTAACATATGCTGGTGACAGCAAACCATTGACCTATGGAAACATTCATGATGTAGTATTTAGAATTTCGCACCCAGACAAGACATTAGAAATCCATCAATATTTGCGAGAACTTGATAGAATCAGACATGGTTGTACCTGTCGCTTATGAGTAGCTGTAAAGGTTTTAGATGGGACATGTACTGGAAAATAGCTGTAAATGGCGGCCGTTAGTATCCAATAGGACCGGTATGCAACATGTTGTTTTGACCACATAGAATGTAATAAATAATAACAAAATAGTAACCCTTACGATAACGAATTTATGACCTAATAGTTGTGAGTATTTACCAATACCAGGAATTCAAGTTCATGAAGTAAATCTACAAACAGATACACATATTACTATGGGAACCATTAACAGCTAGGAACCAGTATAAATTGTGATTGTGGGAACCATTTGCACTAGATTGGATATACCTAATGGTGACGTGTACCTAATAAGACTAGGAATATATGAAGAAGGTGGTCGTAAGCACTGGAAATGTTAGTATTTAGTGCTTAAGATGCCAATAAAATTCAGTGATATCACTTCTTGTTATGACGGAGTAGTCATTAGGACGAGAAATAGATGTTTGTTGTAGTTGTCCGTAATGAATGGTACCAGTTATGTATTTATCTAGTGGACGAGAGTGCTTATTTTGACCAGCAATATGTGTACATGCTGATGAAATTTGGTCGTTATGAGTACCCAATACGACCAGGAATACATACATGTACATACTTGTATAGTGGCAGTGAGCACCTCAAGAACAAGCAATGACTGTATAGTGAATGGGAGTACTATGTCAGACCACTAATGCCTGTAAATGGGGGTTGTGAGTACCAAGTATGATCCGGATTGCATAAACATGGTGATGGTAAATACCCACTGGGACTGGGAACGTATGTACCTAGTAGTTTATATAATACCTTATTAAATAAGGACTGACAGTACACAGTGGTATTGAGGACGTACTAGGACAGAAAGGGCAACATTGTACACTTGGTGTTGTGAGTACCCAATAAGACCAGGAATGTATGTACATTGTGAAAGTGAGGACCGATTAGGTAATCAAATGGCCACACCAAGTGGTATTGAGTACATAATACACCTACTAACGTTTGAACATGGTGGATTCAAGTATCATATAACACCAGAAATACATAACATGTTAGCTGTGGGATCCCATTAGGACTAGGAATGTATGTACCCATTTCGTTATGAGTACCTTATAAGACCAATGTTGTCTAAACATTGCGGTTCTGAGTACCCCATAGGACAACAAATGATTACAACTAGTAGTTGTATATTCCCAAACAGACTACAATTGTACTACTGTCTGTACATGGAGGTTTTGGATAATAACTAGAATAACGAATGCATATACCTGGTGCTTCGAGTCCCAACTAGGACTGGGACTGGATGTACCTACTGGTGATAAAAACTCCAAAGGTTATGAATCCCTAAAATTGTGTGGAAGGAAGGTACATGGTTGAAGTGAGAACTCAATCAAACCTCTAATGTCAGTTCATGATGGTCGTAAGTACCACCTAGGACTGGGACTGTATGTACCTATTCCTTAAGAGTACCCAATACGATCAGGAATGTCTGAACAAGGTGGTTTTAATACTAAAATGGACAAATAGTATATGGACCTCGTGTTATATGCACTCAACAAGACCAGGAAAGTGTGCACTAAGTAGTTTTGAGTACCAACAAAAATCAGTAACGCATATATCGGGTGGTCATGGGTACTAACCAGTACTAGGAATGGATTAGTAAGTAGTGGCAATGTACCCAAAATTACCAGAAATGTCCATATATTGTAAGTGCTTAATGTCCTGTAGGACCAGAAAGGGGTCATGAGTACCAACCAACTAGGACTACGTGTAAGAATAGATGTCCCAAAAGTGCCCAATAAATCCAAGAATGACTTTACAAGGTGCAGAAGACTATACATGTACGTATATAGTCAATAGATCGAAATTACATGCTGCTGGTTGTTGTATCACATTATAAGGATTTTGCAAATACTGGTGAGTAGTCAATAAGACAAGAAATGGCTGTACCGGGTAGTTGTGAATGCCCGGTTGGAGCAAGCACTATTGACTTACCTGATAGAATATGTGGAAAACACTAAGTAATTAATATTATACATGGTGTTAGTGTGTGCTAAATTAGAACAGGATTAACTGTAAGTAGTGGTTTGAGTACATATAGAGGCTAGGAATATATGAGCATGTGAGTGGTTAATACCAAATACGACAAGGGGTGGTGGTGGCTAGTGCTTATTATGTGTCTAATGACTTTCGGAATTAATGTGCCTCGTGACCTAAGTTAAGTATGGCACGGTTATTAGCAGTGTTGATTCACTTTCTATAGTATTTTGTTTTAAAATGATGTCGTAAAAACCAAAATGGACAATACTAATATTGTTTTACCTCATATCGGCCAGTAGTCAATGGGTTATAACTTATGAAAGTTTTTGTTGGGGTAGGTTAGTCGGTGACACTTCGTTTTACTGACATACAAATGCATTGGGCCACTGAAAGATCTACTGGATAAATGTACATTATTTGTATATAACAACGAAAATGTATGAATACTTAATGTTAACATGCACACATACCCTCACATCAGAGGATTTTAAGGATGTTTTCATTTATTCGTTTTTAACAAGATGATTTGGAAAACATGTATGCTTCCCTGACAGACCAATACCCGGAAATAGTAAAGGTCACAGTGACATTGACCTTTGACCGGGTGACCTTAATAAAAAATCTAGGTAAATTCAAAAATATATTTTAAGATAAACATGATCAGAACATGAACATTGATATGTATACAAATGCATTGCTTAGTTATATCATGAATGAGTACCGAAGGCTCTTTGCAGCGCAGTGAAAACAAAAACTAATATTCACGATTCTATTGAATAAAATATGTTTATTCGTATTATAGAGTTAAGTACATGTATATGATAATAAAGATACATGCTGTGCCTTTAAAAAGAACAAAAAACTCATTCCTAAAGAGACACTTTTGAGAATTTTCACGTTTTTTTACCTCATTGCAGCCCTCTGGTCGGGACACTGAAAGGTCACTGTGACCTTGACCTTTGACCTACTGACATTAAAAGCACTAGGAGTCATATACTGTTATCGGGTAACCTCCATAAAAAGTTTGAAGATCCTAGGACAAAGCATTCTTAAGTTATTGAACGAAAACCATTTGGTCTACCGATCGACCGACAGACAGACCGCCATGTGCAAAGCAATATACCTCCTCTTCAAAGATGGGGATGGGCATTATAAATTACTTACCATATTTTAGTTGTATATAGAAACTGATCACCAAGTGATGACAAAAACATGCCTTTTTGCATTGAAAAGCAGAATAAAATGACTAAATTATGGCACATTTAAAGACATTTTTTTGGAGTTTTTACGTATTTGACCTTTGACCTTAATATCATATTTGACCTTGACCTCTTGACGTTGAACATTGCACCATCAAGAGGGCATGTCATGTATGTACCCATTGAGCAAAAATTATCTATCTAAAGTGATAAGTAAATGAATGGTAGCTATATGCGTAACCGTGCCCTCGACAAAGTAGCCATTTTGAGATACTACCAGTATGATAAAAAATCGATATCTCGTGCAATTAGACTAATTTTTTAACCAAATATTTATTTTTATGAGTGAAGTATGCCTAAAGGATTAAAATTATGTGCAAATTATCAAATTTCAAGAATCAAGGAATTTTACATAAAAACTGTACGGACAAGATTTTGTTAATATGATGTATTTTAAAAGTTAATTGACCTTTGACCCCTATTTAGTTCCTATCTGCCCGTGCGATTCTTTAATTTTTAAGTTTTATCATATGCCCCAATATATATTCTACCTTTTGCGCAAAACTGTTCACATTTAAGTTTATTTTTGTCTGTTCTGTTGCCATAAGCACAACCCTACCCCCCTCAGCAATTGTCAATATTTTTCATTGACCTCATGGTAAACAATAGCACGAAAAACTTAGGTAGTCACGGCTTTGACACTTAAGAAATGGGTTTTCTGATAGGATATGCATTAGTCTTTCAAAATATGTGCAAACTTCTTTTGGCCTCCTTCGTTGCAATAAAAGTCGATGGGCTCTCGGACTAATAGGTTTATCACTCAAGCAATACATAAAACAATAACTTTCATCTGTCGAACATTTTGACATTTCAATGCATCTTCTGCGTTCTTTTTAGATTATTATTTATGAGGGCATTTCCGATGAACTAAATGTACTGTGTGCAAAACTCAACTTCACAAGACATTTTGACGTGGCGTCTGTGCACTGTGCAGTTTGTTTTATGAAAACTTTGACAATGAACCCATAGAACCGTGCCATTATACTCGGAAAATAAGAATACCATTTAAGGCCAATTTCAGAGAAACTAAATGGAAATATTCAGTCGGTATGACCTATAATTGTTCGAAGATATAACAAACTATGTGTAGACAGACTATAAAGGCTATAAAGAAAATTGTTCAAATTGATTAACGTTACTCACTCAGGGCCAATTTTATTTTCCATCCAGATGATATATCCACACTTTCATGTTACCATTTAGTACAAACTATCATGCAAAACAACGATTACATCAAAGTGTAGCCGTACCTTTGTAGTTTCGGAGATGGTGGGATTTTTTTGTAAAAAAAATATTTTACGTAGAATAATGAAACTGTAAAGTATTAATTATTCATTAAACACATAACGTTATTTCTAAGATGGTATCTGTTCATTAACTTCAAGTGTACTAAGCAGGTTCGAATCAAATATTTGCATAAACAAGTTCACAGCTCAGTCCCGAAATTCGGATCAATGGATTAATAGCTAGTTTATTACCAAAGTACACAGAGGAAATACTGTTTGAGCAAGGTTTGGCTAATGCATTTAGAGCATAAAACTTTTCTAATTGAAATTAATCACCTGAACATTTTGTTTGCAAATGCCAACCAATATTATATTGGTTCAACCAGTAATATAATACAGCCGCTTTGCAGTTAAAGAAGTATTCGCATGTACATTCGTATGTCAAAGTAGGCGGCACAGCCATCTGACGAGGACAAATTACAACGAATTTAACAGAGATTTACCGCTTGATATTCACATATAAATATGGTGGCATTGCAATGGTCAATGGGGAACAATAATCTCTGAGTTTTTACTGGAATAGGTGATAAAGCCATTTGCAGAAAGATGTCAGTTTGTTTTCCAAGAAATATTGCCCCATAAAATTGATGTGTTTTATGCTTGTTTGTCATGAAATGATATAACGCCGTAGAGTTCAGAATGACACACATTTCCTTGAAAGCAGAAAGAGCTTTTTATCGGGAAAAAATGAATGCTGGACAATTTGTATACGTATATGGTCGAATCAACTATATTTACCCAGGGGATAATAAAAACACAATACGCGGGCGTAGCAATATTCCCATGGACACAATTGTATCAGGTTTTCTGGAAAATGTTCGTAATGTTTTCTGTGGGTGCACGTTCTCCGGGTTTTTTTTGGTTATCCAATGTGCAATCAATTTTTTGCAAACTTTATTTGTGCGGAAACTGATTTTGATAGCTAAATGCTATTAGAGAATTATTTATTTTTTTTCACAACCAGTGATACTGTTTTGGGTACTATTACATGTTTCTTTGTCGTGTTCATATAGGTCTTTATATCGATGAATGGCACACACATTAAAAACTTATTAATAATTCACACCAACACCCAAGTGGTACAAGAAGCCCGTATGAGGTTTCGACGATTCAATTATGTTTAAAATTGAGTGTGACAGAGGTTTTTAAGTTAATAAAAGGTGACAAAAAGCGGGTCCCTTCTGCAACAATTTTACGACACGTCTTATGAAATGTCAATAGAAAATCGTAGATGGGATGTAGCTCTCAACATGAACACCCTATCAAAAGTTAACAACATTGAAAAGTTATATCTGGTCTAATGCTTTAGATTAAATAGTGACCTAACAAAGCACATGTTTCCTATGTCAATACATGTAATTGAATATGTGCACTCGTGCACTCCAAATCAATGCACTTAATTTAGTATTGGGTATTATGTATTATGGATTTCAATGTGTCACATCGGCTAATGGCGATGCTTCAAAGCCAAGTGTCTCTATTCTAATAAGTACTCATTAATCTGTTTAGCAAACAAATACAATGACAAAGTAAACACTGTGTCAGTGTCACCAATATTCGATTTTGTACCGGATATGGCTTTAGATATTATTGATATTATAGAGTAACAAATCGGCTTACCAGCATGGTTTAGATATGAAAGGTCACTATTCTAAAAACTGAGGTTATATATAGGTTTTGCAGCGGTTTCGTTTTAGCTTTTTGTTCAATTTTGTGTTTCAATTTAATATATTATGCCGCCAAATTTGAATATTTGAAAAAGGTCAAGGTCACAAAACTGTTTGATAACGAACTTCTTAAATATCTTAAAAACATAATTATCATTAATTTTCCGATTTTTAAATTGATTTTAATGCAATAAAACACATAATGCTTACCGGGTCGCCGAACATTGTGAATCAATAAATCCAAAACAACAAAAGCTTCAACAACAATAATGAAGAAATCCAAGTCAGTATATGAATAACACACAAGTCTCTAGGACCAGGCAGTCAAATTGACGAAATATCTGAAAATTCCATTGTTTCTTTGTTTAATGTTTTCAATTATATCGCTATAGTACTAATGATTCGTATGTAAGCATACGTTTAACCGTATATCTCAATTATTGGTTAACATTCGCAGTGAACCAAATACTACAATGTGCACCATTTTTAAAATCATGACAGTCTTGGTATTAAAAAGTTCCACAAATTGCACTACAAAGGTATAAAGTCGATGCACATTGGGGAATACGACACTACCAATTCGGTTCGCTCTCTTTGAAGCCTGACGTTTAGTCAGCCAATACCCATATGAACACTAGTCAAGAACGGTTCCAGATATGGTTGAGATGATACTGCTAAATCCCATTAACTCAGTATCGAAAACACATTAACACATATTCTGAACCAAAACTAGAATCAGACAAAACCACCAGTATTTCTACAGCTATATATTCATCGAACGCTCTGCTGGAAATCTGTAATTCGTTCTACTGCGATTTTTTCACTTTATACATAGCGATAATTGAGGTTCAAAGCAGCATTGAAAACAACACCACTAACGTGAACTATAATGTGTTTTCAAAGCGTGCAAGTAAATCCAAGTTAATCACCAACGTTTATAGAATGAATACAGAAAATGTTCGATTGTTCGTTCGTTCTCCTAGTTTCTGTTTGCTGATAGTTTACGCTGTATCGGATCACTCAGTCGAGGCAGATATCGCCTTGCTGTGGAGTCGGTCGCTTATTCTCGTAACATATAAAAAACCATTCTGTCCGTTGGAAGTGAAAAAGATGTTAGGGTGTATAGACCGACGTCGCTCCAATAAAACAATATCACATACATTATGTAGAGTGACAGCTGATGTTTAGGGAACCCGTAGCATTTGTCGTTGTGTGCTCCTATTTGTATAACATTGCGCAACGTTTGGACCGTTTTACAAGTGAAATCGTGAACATTTTTCGCACAGACAATGGCACCCGTAGCACTAGACCTAGCATGCTACTATTTGTACACCATTGCACAACCTTTAGAGACAAAAACACACATGCACGCGGAATTATTCGCACATAATATTCGCTATCGAAAATTTAAAAAAAAACTATCATTCAATGTTCAAACAAGGCAATTACAAACAGTCGATATAAATTGTTAATGCAATCCGATATAAAACCTATAATTCGAACGCCTTAACACGCCAAATCATTATCCTCGAAACAATACATGTAGCAGTTTCAGAATCCAAAATGGCTTTTCATTGTTCGCAAACTAAAATATTCTATACAACTGATATACTATGGCATACAATGTCACCACAGGTAATTTTACACCGTACCTGCAATCGAAGTCAGATATTTAATATCTAACTATTCATGTATTATTATTATTCCGATCATGATGATTATTTTACTGCGTAGTATTTCCGAGTCAACCAGAGCTGTCAACAATGTCATTGGGTTATTATTGACTAATACAACAATTGCCAAGGAATATTATAGTATGTGTAAGCAGTTTCATTGATTAAATCGTAGCAACTTCGTTGTTGCCGTTTCTATTAATTTTCAATTCTACTACAAATATGCAAAAGAGGCATGCATTTTTGTACTTGAATGGAATAGTACAAATACGGCTATTCATTAGCTTCGATTTGTAACATAAACAATCGCCCCTCAGTCTCTCACATTATCACTGTTGAAACTTAAATTAATTAGTAGTCGTACTACGAGCTTTGACGTAGGACATACTTGAATGGCATATCATTATATAAACACTTCCATTAAACACTTAATCGATAAAAGTTAACAAAAAAACCGCCTCTCTAATTCTCGTAACAAAACTGTTACAATACGATTTTAATCAAACAGATGCATTGCATTTTGGTGACGATAAATAGTTTCCCAATTCAATACAAAACATTGATTAATAAAACCGTTTTGTAAAAAAAACTGATTAATTAAATATTTGTCAGAGGGAATATTCTCCGAATCTAGCACACAATGTTAATTAGACACACTTCTACAGTATATTGGCATAACATGTGAAAGAACAACACATGTGGTTAAAAATATTTACGAATTACCAATATTTCTAGAAATTTGTAAAACTCAGTTTAACTACGTTAACTACGGCGGTAAAAGCCTTTGAGTAATGTTTTTTTTCCAAAAACTTATTAAAACATTAGGCGAAGTGAATTCGTTCATTGGAATCTTTCACAAATACAAATTGTGGTAAATTGATATATAATACTAGTAATGATTCAGTTAATTGGTTCCTACAATCACTATATGTTCCAAAATCGGTAGTTGTTCGGAAGTTATAGCGAATTTAGAATTGAACGTGAATTTTAAATTCCAGTACAGTACCTGCTTTTATCAAAGGTAGTGAAATGTTGGACAGGGTATGCATATCATTACAGAAAAAGCTGAGCACGAACAGGGAATGCCTACCAAAACAAAGTTCATGAAGTGAAAAGAAACCGCTTCAAGTCAAATAATTTCCATGGGCCAAAACAGTTAAAGAATCACAGCTAGATGCTATAGCCCCGCAGACCTTTTACCTATTGTATCGGATTTTTTTGTTTGCGTGAGTGTGTACATTTACATAAACATCCTAGGATGACGTTTAATTGTAACAGTTCATCGACAGTAATTCTATCGTTGATTACACACATAGTTAGAGTGATAAATGAGAGTTGGGGTGCGATTTAACTGAGAGCGTGTGGTAATCCAATGATGATGGGATATATGACTCGGTTCGAGATCAGTGGAGGCCATTTGATAGTAGTATTATACATGTATGTATATTATATCCTGTTTTGTTAGAGATGATGTAGTTTTACAATAAACAGGATGGAACAGCTGTCCATTATAACCGACACGTATGTGCCTCCCGTTTAGTCCCGCGTCAATATTTATATGTAGTCCATCAGCCCGCTCTCCACTGTACACAAAACAAGTATAAACGAGTAATCAATACAACACAGTCGTTCTCACGCTGCACCAAATGGCGGACCTCGCGGCGAACCAGACTGATTGTCTCATTTTCCGACAATTTGTAGGACCGATAGAGGTACCAGTCTAAGACATACATGCACGTACATTGCTAATGAGGACATATATCGTATATTCGTTGGCTAAACCATTTACCAAGTTGAACGATAGTGTTGGGAGGAATTATATAATTTAATGAGAATAACCGACAGAACAGTGATTTAATTTATCAATTTGTTCAGTACCGAAGACCTTTGTAGGAGTATGTAAGGCGTTCTCAAAGATTCGTGATTTTACACATCTGACAAAGACACTTACATGTTGACATGCAATACTGTGCGGGATTTAATTTTGTATCTCTGATACGTTCCCTGGCATGATATAGGAATCAAATGGAAAACTGAAACAATTGGTGAAATCTCACTAGTTATACATACATTTCAAACCAAATCAACTCATGCTGCGTTCATGCCGTGAAAATGGTTCTTTCACCATGACACATCATGCAAGATACAAATACACAAGTCAGACAATACAACACACCACAAACTGACAAATCAATTCAGAAATGCCAAATCACGAAACACAATAAGATCTTAGATTTGAATATCAATCGATATCAATAGATTTTTTTACTTTAGTTATCAGGAAGTCCTCCTGCTTTGCGAAAATATCACGACGGCTTTAAATTTAAAGTGCTTGCCATCTAAACAATAGCGCTGCGTTTTGATGTTCTATGTATGCTCCAACAGCGCGAAAGAGATTAATTTGAATATTTCATAACACTAACTCAACATTGGCATACAAATGCATATGTTGACATCATTCAACAATTATTGATGAAGATTATTCACTACATATCGGATTTGCATCTACCATGTAATACTGCAAAGTCATTTTGCCGCGATGGAAAATATCGTTGGCTTTGATGTTCAAAACTGCACCACGAAATCAAATCACACACGATTAATATATTTTTTATAATACGCAACATGGGCTACATGTAGTAGCACTATGTTTTTACCATTGACGCATTGATGACCTTACAAAAAGCAATTTTTCAACAATCTACGAAATTGAATCCCATTAACAATTACTTTGTCAGTGAGTTGACAATAAATTCACATAATAATTATCCTGCAGTTTTAATAAGCATTCTAAATTCACCCCGACAACGACGTAGCATCTGATTGAAATATCTCCTGCAGTTTTAATATAATACTTCTACATCAAACTAAAAACATAAAGCTAGAACTACGAATTTGAATAATTCGAATGCCTTATTAATGTTTAGAAATCAGATACATGTTCATTGGTTAAATTCCCGAACGACAAACAAAATTAATACACAATTCTTTATAGAAAGCTGGCACAATTATATATGATAGTAATGCAACAAAATGTAAGTTCATAAAACAATTTGTTTCGATGTCATTGAACTGCAGATATCCCTGTAGTATTCCGTATTTTATCATATTGACAAACGAATTTTATAAACAAACGAATTCCAAGGGATTTCGTATGCATAAATAAATGAAATATCCGCTCCAAACAAACGCTTGGTTTTGGTATGGCACCAATAATATGTTTCATGTCTGTGTTTAAAATTTAATTTCTCCCAGCAATAGTTAAACGTAAGTTGTTTCATCAAATCAAATACCATAATAATGATTGGATATTGTTATGTTATGAAATAGTGGAACAATATACGTAATGGAATACGAGCTACATGTCAAACTGTAAGACATCAATAATGATTCTATGTCTCAATAGAATCATCTTTTACGTCATACATGTTTCAATAACTTTCGGTCTGTCGAATATTTTGACGTTTCAATAAATCTCGTGCGTTCTTTTTGAAAATATTATTTTTGAGAGCATTTTCTTTGAACTAAATGAACTGTATGCCAGGCTCTTCCATTGCTCAAGGCATTTTGACGTGACATCCATGGACTGTGTGGTTTATTTATGAAAGCTCTGACAATAAAACGCCAGAAACGAGTTATTATACTTGGCGAAATAAACGAACCAATTAAAGACCAATTTCAGAGAAACTAAGTGTAAATATTCAGTCGGCATGACCCATAATTGTTTGAATAAAGTAACAAACTTTGCATAAACACGCAATAAAGACATGCGTTCAAATTGATAACTTCACTCTGGGCCCATTTTAATTTTCTTCCTGCAAATAAAGCCTCACTTTCATGTTTGTATTTACTACAAACTATCATGCAAAATACCATCATGATTAAATGATAACCCCCTGCATTTTTCGCGGTAGATTACATTTCGATGATTTCGTGAATTGACTAGGGAGAGGAGCTCAGGTCGTGTACACAAACATAAAAGTTATTTCTGAGATTCTTGAAACAAATTAGTTTGGATGCTAGCAACCTCTTTCCACCAAAGGTTTTCATAAAAGCTCAGTCTCGAAATTCCGTCTCGAAGTTCATGCTATGGTCAAATCAAATGTTTATTACTTAAGTACACACAAAACATTTTTAAGAGGAAATAATGTTTGAACAAGGTTTGGCTAATCAATATGTCATTTGAACACAAACAGAGAAGGAAAAGTCAGTCATCATTACACACACTGGGGTTCAAAACATGAAAGTTATCCAACACATGATAGGAATGACAGCGCTATAGCGACACAAAAAGAGCAGAAAACCAAACAAATTATCACAGACACAAATACAATACACGACGCGAAACACGAACTAGAAAGAGAAAATGAAACTAAAGTGTTATTCTTAGCTGTTAAAAGTATAAAGAATCCTGCCATGACAAACAATCCGCTACAAACATAATTTAATATCACATTGATTCAGTAATGCAGTAAAACATCGATTATAACGCATTCCAGAGCTTTTGTGTTTTGTTTTGATGAAATTAAATTACATTTAGTCCAGTCATTTTAACTTTTAACCTCAAACTAATTGCAAAACAAACAGTTTTGTGTTTATATGGTGCGTAAAGCTATCCTTAGCAATGTACAAAATGTCCTAATTGAATATTCGTGGGACTTTTTGAGATATTTACAAATATATTGAATTGTCACATGTTTTCGCGATATTTGTCACTTTTGATGTAAATAAATCTTGACTTGTACCAGTAACTTATTTTTACATCGTGCTTAGAGGTCGCAATTTTGGTTTGATTTTTATGAAACTTGGCAGCAATGATCATCGAAAGCTAGTCTATGCAAAATAAAAGTTTGAGTTAACCGGAGCCAAAATCTAGGTCACTAGGTCAAAATAAAGAAAAAACAAGATATAGTCACCAGGGGTCGCAATTTCGACCTTACACTTGTAAAGTTTAGTCACAATGCTCACCTTACAAAACTCAAGGTCATGTATGAAAATGGATTAACCTGAGTTAAAAACTAGGTCACTAGGCCAAATTATTGAACAAATCTTTAGAAGGCGCCCTTTTTACCTTATCTTTATGAAACCATGTCACATGGATAATGAAGAAAAAATGTAGGTCAAATTCAATATTTACTTATCATGAATTAAAACTAGGTCACTAGGTCAAAAAATAGACAAACCTTCATGCGCCAAAAAGTCGCATCAATTATTTTAACCTATTGACCTAATTTTGACCCAAATTATTCAATAACATACTTGTCTTAGATGTTTTGAGATGAGCATTGTGACCAAGTTGCATAAATATTAGACCAAAATTGTGAATTTTGTACCTACACGACGTTTTCCTTTGATTTTAACTAGCGACCTACTTTTTGACCCCGGATGACCCAATTTATAACTTTGACCTAGATTTTGTTGATATTATTATTGTGACCAAGTTTCATAAATATAAGGTCAACATTATGATCTCTAGCGACTACACAAGGTTTTGCTACAATTTGACCTAGTGACCTAGTTTTTTATCCTTGATCATCCATTTTCTACCTTGGCCTAAATTTTGTTCAGATGATCACTCTGACCAAGTTTCATAATCATAAAGCCAAAATTGTGAATACAAACGCAATTGTGGACGAACAGACAAAGAGAACAATCACTATTTCTCCCGAATCGATAAATTCGTGTACATGTTGTATATTGACATTATTGTATACTGTCCAAACACAAATATCCTTTTTCCATTAGACAAACATGTATACAACACATGATATGTGTAAATTTTAAACAAATTGGATTAATATTAAAGAAATGAGTAAAACTTTTGTTTCCCCTTCCAAGTGCTATTTTGAGTCATTTTGTCGACATTTGAATGGGTAGTATACCAACACGTAGACTGGCATATATATGAAAAGTAAATTGTCTGATGATAAAATCAGTATTTGTATACGATAGAAGAAGGTTGTATCTTTCAGAAAATAAAAGGTTTAAGGTGCAATTAGTTAATATTTATCGACTTACATGGGAATTATTAGAACTTACAATTCCCCATGTTGTATGAAATAAGGAAAATGCTGAAATTGCTACCAAAAGTGACCTTAAACATGTCGATTTTTTTGTATTTTCCCCACTGATATCGCATATTTGACGTTTTGACTGTAGTTGATAATAGTATGTAGATGATGAAAATGCAAAGAAACTCTGTTTTGCAATTTGTTTGAGGTTGACCATATTTTTTAGCTTCAATGACTGGACTAATTCCAGTTACGACGTTCATACATCATTTGGTTTTTGTCAGATAACACTTGCCGTGTTACGTACAAGTGCTCATTTTCTCCAAATTTGAATATGACTGGAATTGAACAAGGTTCGTGGATGAGTATCGAATACGTTTATATAAACCATAAATATAATTATTATGAGTATGCATCCCAATTAAAATGTCAACCAGTAGTCTAAATGAACATCACATTTTATCCATGGATAAATTCTTTTCTGGTTTTCAGTTTGCAGATAAATGTCGTGTAAACAATTGAGAGGTATTCATGTCAAAGAAGGATACACATACATCTACCAATAGCAAATTCACAGAGATTCACCACTTGAAATTCACAAATAAATATGATGGCATTACAGTGGTCGATGGGGAACAATAATCTATGTTTGTTTTACTGGAAAGGTGATAAAACCATTTGCAGAAAGATGTCAGTTCGTTTACCCAGAAATATTGCTGCATAAAATAGATGTGTTTTATGCTTGTTTGTCATGAAATGATATAACGCCGTAGAGTTCATAATGACACACATTTCCGAGAAGGCAGAAACAGCTTTTTATCGTGAAATATGGTACGATGAACAAGTCGTATATATTGTATGGCTGAATCAACTACATTTACCAAGGGGATAATAAAAACTCAATACTCGGTCGTAGCAATAGTCCCATGGACACAAGTATATCAGTTTTTCTGGAAATATTGTCGTAACGTCTGCATATAAGCTAACATACTTGTTGATTTCGACGGACTGCACATTGTAAGATTCAATGTGTGATTTAATTTTAGCGTACTTAAGTTCTGCGGAGCGTATTTTCATTGCTAAATGCTATTAGAGAATTATACTTTTCACCGTCATTATAACTGTATTTCGTATTGTTACACTTTCCTGAGCCGTGCCCCTCAAGGTTTGTAAACTGAGTTCCTAAATATATATATATAGAGGATATTTGTTGATTTTGGTGTAAGATCGAATTTTATTTCACCGAGTGATCACAGAAATCAATATTTTCACGAGTGGCGTAGCCACGAGTGAAAATATAGATTTATGTGATCACGAGTGAAATAAAATTCAATCTTACACCAAAAATCAACAAATTTTCTGTTTATTATATGCGTAATTAATCATATTATTAATATTTTACAATTCCCTCTTGGAACCTCACCCCGTGGGGCGCCCCAAATTCAGTTCAACCTTTTCACTTTTTTTAACAAAAGTTCCACTGAAAGTAGTGCAACTATTTGCCTTAGAATTTTTCTGCAAAACATAAAACAAGATATGTGTAAAGTTTATAAATAAAACAAATATAATATTTGACGAACACAAAATTATTTTAATGTTTTATTGAAAGCGAAATAACAGGCATTTATTAAATTTGATCGCGGAGTAATTTCATTGTCAACAAACAGTTTTGTCATCCACCATTGTGAATTCAAGTCACGATGCCGGGAATTTTTAATCATTATCACGTCATAGACTTATTTTTTCTATGTCGCCAGCCTGGTTAGTAAGGGGAAATACTCGTACTGACTGTTAAAAATGGGAATCGACGTACAGAGTGACTTTATCATGGGATTTGACGTCATCACAAGTTCACAACATCGAAAAACGAGGACATGTTGATTTTTTTGACGAGATGCGATTTTGAATCTCAAAATGCATTTAGTATGATCATTTACAGGCAATAGATTCTATATGCTTCGATAAATTGTAGGTTTGTGTTTATTGCTTTTATTTGAATTGTTCAAAGATCGTTCAGATTTTCAGATTCGCCTTTTAAATATGGAACAATAGATTTCATTCTGAGACCTTGGCATGTCAGAACAGAATAAGCCTTCCAACTCTCCAATAAATTGAAGTTTATAAGAAGGATCTATTCTCTTTCTAAAGGCCCTTCTAGAAAAGCACTTACATCAATAGTGGTTCTTTCACCTGACTGTCACTTGTTGAGGTTTTCGATTTGCAGTAGATCTAGGTTCATTTTATTCCTCACAATAATGAAGTCACACAGGTGCAGTGCCAACAGTATCGTAAAAACGAAAAAAAAATATTTTTTTTCTTTTTCTTTACGTATACAAAAATATATTAAAATTAAAAAAAAAATCGTTTTTTTTTCGTTTTCAATGATACAGTTACCTGTGAATCAGGCTCGAATAAATGCCAAAAAAATGCTTCAAATTCAAAGCCATTGGTATCAAATTCAGCAAAATAACTGTTACTCCATTTTTGACAGCTGTCAAGTAGCAAACATAATCAAGGAGGTAAATATGTAACTAAACAAACAATACAGGGAGGTAATTTATTTTTTCATTGAAGAAAGTAGTTCCGTCAAAAACAGTGAATTATCAAAAATGTTATTTCACTGTTATTTGTCATTGTTATTTTCACTGAAAATCCCCATAATCCATTGAAAGCATATAATAATACGCGATAATCGATGAATGGCTGACACATTGATAACAAGATAATAATTCACACCAACACCCAAGTGGTAATAGAATCCCGTATGACTTTACGACAATTCGATTATGTTTAAAATTGCGTGCGACAAAGTTTGCTAAGTTAATAAAATGTGACAACAAGCAGGTCCCTTCTGCAACAAATTTGAAATACTTCTTGTAAAATGTCAGTAGAAAAGTCAATGGAAATCAATGACAAGGATAAATAGAAAACCGTTAAGGAAAGCAGCGCTCAACCTATACAGTCGAGCACAGAAAACATAAACTAACACATATCTCTTACTGGTTGAATCCTCCTTGTCAAATAATGAACACGACAGATGTTTCTTATGTCAATACATGTAATTGAATACGAGCACTCGTGCACTGTTAACCAATGCAATAAATTTAGTAAAAACACATTGGATATTATGTATGCATTGATTCCAGGGTGTCACCGCGGTTATGGCCGATGTTCAAAACCAAGTGTATCTATTCTACAACATTTTCATTAATCAGTTTAGCAAACAAATAAAATGACAAAGTAAACACAAATACGTGGTGTCAGTGTCACCGATATATGATTTTGTACCGGATATGGCTTATTGATATGATAGAGAAAACATCGGCTTACAGAGGCTAATTACACACATTCGATACTTTATATTGAGCTCTTGTCAGCATGGTTCAGATACCAACGTTGGTCTGGAATGAAGGGTCACTGTTTTAACAACTGAACTAATGTCTTGCAGTTGTTTAGTTTTAGCTTTTTGATCAATTTTGTTGTAGTATAATATATTATGGCGCCAAATTTGTATATTTGAAAAGTCAAGGTCACAGCAATATTTTATAACGTACTCAAGTATCTTAAAAACATAATGATTTTTAAATGTTTGATTGCTTTTAAAGATTTTACAAAACACATATTGCTTACCGGATCACCGAACATTGTGAATCAATAAATCCAAAACTCCAAAATGCTTCAACAACAATAATGGAGAAATCAGTATATGAATAACACACAAGTCCCTAGGACCAGTCAGTCAAATGGACGAAATATCCGAAAATTCCATTGTTTCTTTGTTTAATTTTATTAATAAAATCCCAGTAGTACAAATGGTTCGTATGTAAGCATACGTTTAACTCCCCAAATATATTGCTTAATTATTGGCTAACGTTCGCAGTGAACCAAATACTATAATGTGCACCACTTTTAAGAATCACGACAGTCTTGGTATTAAAAAGTTCCACAAATTGCACTACAAAGGTATAAAGTCGATGCACATTGAGGAATACGACAATACCAATTCGGTTCGCTCTATTTGAAGCCCGACGTTTAGTCAGCCAATACCCAAATGAACACTAGACAAGAACGGTTCCAGATATAATTGAGAGTTATAAGTTACACAATACTGGTTAATCCAATTAACTCAGTATCGAAAACACATTTACCAAACCACACTTATTCCAAACGGCAAGAAAAAAAATATATATTCAGACAAAAACACAGGATTCCTGCAGCTTTATATTCATCGAACGCTCTGCTGGAAATCAGTTATTCGTTCTATTGCAATTTATTCACTTTTTTTACAGAGCGATAATTGAGGTTCAAAGCGGCACAGAAAACAACACCACTAACATGAACTATAATGTGTTTTCAAAGCGTGCAAGTAAATCCAAGTTAATCACCAACGTTTATAGAATGAATACCGAAAATTTCCGATCGTTCGTTTGTTCTCCGAGTTTCTGTTGGCTGATATTTTACGCTGTATCGGATCAGTCAGTCGAGGCAGATATCGCCTTGCTGTAGAATCGGTCGCTTATTCACATTCCATATAAAACACCACACAGTCTGTTAGAAGTGAAAGTGGTGTTAGGTTGTGGAGACTGACGTCGCTCCAATAAAATAATATCGCATACTGCATGCAGAGTGACAGCTGATGTTGAGGGAACCCGTAGCCTTTGGTGCTGTATGCTCCTATTTGTATAACATTGCGCAACGTTTGGACCGTTTTAAAAGTGAAATCGTGAACATTTTTCCCACAGACAATGGCACCCGTAGCACTAGACCTAGCATGCTACTATTTGTACACCATTGCACAACGTTTAGAGACAGAAACACCCATACACGCGGAATTATTCGCACATAATATTCGCTAACGAAAATTTAAAAAAACTATCATTCAATGTTCAAACAATGCAATTACAAATAGTCAATATAAATTGTTAATGCAATCCGATACAAAACTATATATTCCCAATGCCTTTACACGCCAAATCATAAAGCTCAAAACAATACATGTAGCAGTTTCAGAATCTAAAATGACTTTTCATTGTTCGCAAACTAAAATATTCTATACAACTGATATTACATGACATAAGTTGGCATATAATGTCACCACGGGTAACATTACACCGTACCTACAGTCGGAGTCAGATATTTAATGTCAGATAATTCATTCATATAATTATTACTGTTTCTGATACAGTATTGAGGATTATTTTAACGGCGCTGTATTTCCGAGTCAACCAGAGCTGTCAACAATGGCATTGAGTCATTATTGACTAATACAACAATTGCCAAGGAATATTATAGTATGTGTAAGCAGTTTCATTGATTAAATCCCAGCAACTTCATTGTTACCATTTCAATTAATTAACAATTCTACTACAAATATGTTAAAGAGGCATACTTGAATGGAATAGTACAAATACCGCTATTATAACAATTTCGATTAGTTACACAAAAAATCGGCTCTCACATTAGTATTGTTGCCATTTAAATTAATTAGCAATCCTATTACTAGAATTGAAGAATGGTATACTTGAATGGCATAATTATCTTTATATAAACACGTCCATTAAACAATGAATCGATATTGGTTAACACAAATCGCCTCAGCAGTTCTCGTAATATGGTTGTACTAAAACATATTAATCATGATATTGGCGAAGATAGTTTCCCTATTCAATACACGATATTAATTAATAAAAATGTTTTGTAATAAAACTGATTAATTACATATTTGTCAGGAGGATTATTCTCTGAATCTAGTACATGTACACAATTTTAATCAAACATGCTTCAACAGTGGATGGGCAAAACATATGAAAGAACGACACATATGTTTGGAATAATTGCGAATTACCAATATTCCTTGAAATTTGTAAAACTCAAAACGTGTAAAAGTTTTGCTACTAACATTTACAATTCCTTGGTAATGTGTTTCTCAAAGCACTTACGGGATTTTCAGCATTTAACATAAGTTCAGATTATTCTTTCGTAACAAAAAATTACGGTAAATGCATTTTTGTTGAAGCAATGGTTCAGTTACTGAGCTCCTACAAGCAATATTTATTCCAAGTGTGTAGTTGTGTAAAGATTTATAAAGAATTCAAATTTGAAAATAAAACAAAAAGGTTCAAATCGCCACACATGCAATGGTAATCAATACCTTCAGTATGGTCTTATTACGGATCAGAGTTAATGTGTTGTACTATTACATTCATGCCTGTTTATTGTATATTTTACAGAACAAGTACCACAAATGGAAAGGCTTAAATCATTTTGGGGATGTGTTTAATATAACAGTTCATCGATAGTAACGACATTATTGCTAGTATTGATCACAAACACGGTCTGAATGATTTACGAGAGTTGGGTTGTGATTATATTAAGAATTTGTGTCAGTTGTCTCCATATCAGACCACTTCTATATCTGGTGGGATTTTGATTATGCATAAGGTTATGATGTCGATCGTGATGTTTTAAGACGTCTCGATACCTCATTTCAGGCTATTGATGGGATATGGGTTAGAACTTGAGTACATAGAAAACTACCTGTACATACGCATTATGGTTCGCACATTGCACGCGGTCTTACAGCTTATATTTATTACATTCAACATCGCATTCCTGGTTTGGTTTCATTTTGCCTGCGTATTTAAAGAAGACAAGGCTATTTGTGAGAGCAAAGTTGATATTTTAATTTTGAGCATAGAGCAAACTATTGTTAAATGACCCGATAAATATGTTCGCCTAAGCGTTGCAATTGTAGAGGTAGTCTACAAGTGTGGTATTGTTGCCACAAACTTGTCTTAGAAACAATATACATGTTTTAGGTACAATGTTAGTATTGCGTGAGGTGTCTTATCAAAAGACCAATAGGTACATTAGATTATGTGACGTAAATGTCTTGGCCTTATCATTGCGATCGGTTAAAGCAGGTTTTATTGTAGTTTAATATCATAACATCCTTTAACAGAGATATAAACGAACATGTAGTGTAACAATAAACAGGATGTGACAGCTGTCCAATATTACCGACATGTATGTATTTCCCGTTTAGTCTCACGTCAATATTTATATGTAGAGCTAACTGACATCCATCAGCCGCTCTCTATCTGTATACAAGACAAGTTCATAACAGCAATCAATACTATACAGTCGTTCTTACGCTGCGCGAATCGGTGAACCTTCCGGCTGATACTAAATGCCTCATTTTCCGCCAATATTTTAGGACCATGTGACCAGTCTAAAGCATACGTACATGGCTAATCATACATCGTATATTTGTTGTTTAAACCACTTCCCTACGAGATTAATCGAGACAATTGCAAATCACAGAATAATGTAGAGAGAACAACGACATATATTCGCCCCGGTAGAATATTGATTTAATTTATCAATTTGTTCGGTAACGAGGACCTTTGTAGGAGTATGTCAGAAGTTCTCAAAGATTCGTGACTTTACCCATCTAAATCAGACATACATGTTGTACATATATTCTCCTTTCCGCATACAAGACAATTCAAATGCGTTGTAAACTGGCAAATCAATTTCAAAATGTCAAGTCACGAAATACAATTATTTAAGATTTTAGATTCAGCATCAATAAGTATTATGCTTTAGA
Organism: Spisula subtruncata; assembly: GCA_963678985.1. Lineage (NCBI taxonomy): Eukaryota > Metazoa > Mollusca > Bivalvia > Venerida > Mactridae > Spisula > Spisula subtruncata. The sequence goes on along the minus strand of OY787678.1, from coordinate 1,449,088 downwards.
TGTCAGGATGTGCCCTTGCATTGCGGAAATAATACAATGGTATTAAATTTACAATGCATGTCGTCTAAACCATATCGTTGTTCGACACGAGCGCAAACAGAGTGAAAAAGATTTGCGTGAATATTGCATGATAGCTCTAATTCAACATTGGCAGACAAATGCATGCGCTGACAGCATACTACATTTATTGACGAAGATTATTCAATATATATCAGCTTTGCATCTAGAATGCAATACTTCAAAGTATTTTCGCAGTGGTTAAATTTTAATATATTTTCAGTTGAAGTCAAATTCCATACCATTGTCGACATCAATACGAAACTTGTGTTTGTAGCACAACGTTTTTATCAATCAAAAAATAAACAATCCTATGGAATCACATTTCTTACAAAAATCTCCGAAATTAATTCCCCTTGATTATTATTGAGTCAGTGATTTTACAATACATTCACATTTCAAATCTCCTGCAATTTTTATAAGCACTTGAAATTAACCCTCACGACGACGTAGCATTCGATTGAAATATCGTCTGCAGTTTTAATATAATACTTTCACGTCAAACAATAAACATAAGCACAGAACGGAAAAGTTCGGTAGAGGAATTTGAATAATTCATTTTAATTCTTAAATAACACATTGAAAATTGACAGTTCGTTTTGTGGAAACTGCGCTCTTGTATTTGATATTGCATTCACGTACTAGTATGTGCACCAGGATGATTTGTCCCACATATGGGAATTCGAATGCCTTATAAATGTTCAGAAACAAGAAACATGTACATTGGGTATATTACGTAAGCGTACTTTGCATTATAATTGTTTATTTCTAGGGGAAAACAAGGAAAGATTGATGCAAAACATTCAACTGCGTTTTGCAATAATTCCAAAAAAGATGAACCTATCACAATTATGTATAGAAATCTGAAAAAGTTGATATCATTATAATTACAATAATAGGTTGATACATGTAACAATCTGTTTATGTGAACTGATTTCCTAGTGGTATTGAGTATTTTGCCACAATTGCAAGCGTATTGGAAAACGTATATATATATATATAAATATGCATTAACACATTGAAATAACGGGACATAACTTAGGTCTTTGAGTACGTTAATTGTTCAGGGCTGTACGGATGCTATTGACATAAAAGAAATCCCGAGGTATTTTGCGTGCATAAAAACTTTAATGCTCGTTCCAAATAGATGCATGGTTTTGGTGTGACTTTGATAATATATTTCCTGTCTGCGTTTAAATTTAATGTCGTTTTTGGAAGTCACATTACATTCGAAAAACTGGAACAATATACGTCATGGAATACGAGCTACATGCCAAACTAGAAGACATTAATAAGTATTCTATGGCCTCAATATATTTATCGTTCACGCCATACATGTTAAAATAACTTTCAGTCCGTCAAATATTTTGATGTTTCAATACATCTCGTTCGGTTTTTGAAAAATATTATTTATGAGGGCATTTTCTGTGAACTAAATGTATTGTTAATAAAAAATCTTCGATTGTTCAAGGCATTTGACGTGGCATCTGTGCACTGTGTAGTCTATTTATGATACCTCTGACAATTAAACTGCATAAACTAGCCATTATACTTGACGAAATAATCGAACCTATTAAAGACCCATTCCAGAGAAACTAAATGTAAATATTCAGTCGGCATGACCCATAATTCTTTGAATAAAGTAACAAACTTTGTATAAACATGCAATAAAGACATGTGTTCAAATTGATTATCTCACTCTGGGCCAATTATAATTTCTATCCTGTACTTTCATGTTTGCATTTACAACAAACTATCATGCAAAACAACGATCATGGTTTTAATGATTAAACCCCTGTATCAATGGGTAGCCGTACCGTTGTTGTTTCGGAGATTATTAGAGGTTATAAAGAAGATAACTTCTGATTACGTTGAATAATATTCTTGGTTTAGTTTAGCTATTCATCAGTTGGATCAAGCTTCGATATAACATCGTTTTGATATTCACAAAAAAATATGGTGGCATTACAGTGGTCGATGGGGACAAATCATCTATGTTTGTTTTACTGGAAAAGGTGATACAACCATTTGTAGTGAACTGGCAGTTTTGTTTTTCGTTTTCCCAGAAATATTGCTCCATATAATTTATGTGTTTTATGCTTGTTTTTCATGAAATGATATAACACCGAACAGTTCAGAAAGACACACATTTCCGGGAAGGCAGAAACAACTTTTTATCGTGAAATATGGTACGATGAACAATTCGTATATACTGTATGGCTGAATCAACTACATTTACCAAGGGGATTATAAAACCCGAATACTCAACGTAGCAATAGTCCCATGGACAAAATTATATCATTTTTTTGCTGGAAATATTGTCGTTACGTCAGTATATAAGCTAACATACGTGTTGTTTTCTACGGACTGCAAATTCTAAGATTCAATGTGTGATTCAATTTTCGCGTACTTATGTTCTGCGGAAATGACTTTTCATTGCTAAATGCTATTAGAGAACTGTATTTCGCATTGTTACATATTCCGGGGCAGTGTCATCAAGGTTTGTAAACTGTGTCCCTTAATATATACTACGTGACAATCGATGAATGGCTGACACATTGATAACTAGTTAATAGTTCACACCAACACCCAAGTGGTAATAGAATCCCGTATGACGTTACGACAATTCGATTATGTTTAAAATTGAGTGTGACAAAGTTTGCTAAGTTAATACAAGGTGACAACAAGCAGGTCCCTGCTGCAACAAATTTGCGAATCTTCTTGAGAAATTTCAGTAGCAGTAGCCAAGTCCATGGTAATCAACGATAAGGGTTAATAGAAATATCATAAAGGGAATGAAGCTCTCAACATAAACAGCCGATAACAATATTCAAAAGTTTTAACTGGTCTAACCTATCAGTTAAAACTGACCTAAAATAACAAACTAACACGACAGATGTTTCTTATGTCAATGCATGTAATTGAATACGTGCACTACTGCACTCCTAATCAATGCAATTAATTTAGTAAACACACATTGGATCTTATGTATGCATTGATTCCAGGGTGTCACCGCGGTTATGGCCGATGTTCCAACGCCAAGTGTATCTATTCTACAACATTGTCACTAATCAGTTTTGTACACAAATAAAATGACAAAGTAAACACAAATACACGGTGTCAGTGTCACCGATATTCGATTTTGCACCGGATATGGCTTTAGATATTATTGATATAATAGAGAAACAAATCGGCTTACAGAGGCTAATTAAACACATTCGATACTTTATATTGAGCTCTTGTCAGCATGGTTTAGATACCAATGTTGGTCTGGAATGAAGGGTTACCGTTTTAACAACTGAACTAATGTCTTGCAGTGGTTTAGTTTTGGCTTTTTGATCAGTTTTGTTTTAGTAGAATATATTATGGCGCCAAATTTGTATATTTGAAAAGTCAAGGTCACAGCAATATTTTGTAACGTACTCAAATATCTTAAACACATAATTATTATTAAGTTTCCGTTTAATTTTAATGAAATAACAAAACACATATTGCTTACCGGGTCACCGAACATTGTGAATCAATAAATCCAAAACTCCAAAATGCTTCAACAACAATAATTAAGAAATCAGTATATGAATAACACACAAGTCCCTAGGACCAGTAAGTCAATTTGACAAAATATCCGAAAATTCCATTGTTTCTTTGTTTAGTTTTGTCTATAGCCCAGTAGTACTAATGGTTCGTATGTAAGCATACGTTTAACTCCCCAAAAGTATTGCTTAATTATTGGCTAACGTTCGCACTGAACCAAATACTACAATGTGCACCACTTTTAAAAATCACGACAGTCTTGGTATTAAAAAGTTCCACAAATTGCACGATAACAGATATATAGTCGATGCACATGTGGGGAATACGACACTACTAATTTGGTTCGCTCTCTTTGAAGCCTTACGTTTAGTCAGCCAATACCCGTATGCACACTAGACAAGAACGGTTCCAGATATGGTTGAAAGTTATAATTTACACAATACTGCTAAATCCCAATAACTCAGTATCGAAAACACATTAACACATTAACACATATTCTGAACCAAACCACAGTTATTCCAACACGGCAAGAAAAACATAAAATATATTCAGACAAAAACACTAGTATCCCTACAGCTTAGTATTCATCGAACGCTCTGCTGGAAATCAGTAATTCGTTCTGCTGCGATTTATTCACTTTTTTACAGAGCGATAATTGAGGTTCAAAGCAGCATTGAAAACAACACAACTAACGTGAACTATAATGTGTTTTCAAAGCATGCACGTAAATCCAAGTTAATCACCAACGTTTATAGAATGAATACAGAAAATTTCCGATCGTTCGTTCGTTCTCCTAGTTCCTGTTGGCTGATGTTTTCGGCTGCATCGGATCTGGCAGTCGAGGCAGATATCGCCTTGCTGTAGAAGTAGTCGCTTATTCTCATCACATATAAAAACACCACACAGTCTGTTAGAAGTGGAAGTGGTGGAGACTGAAGTCGCTCCAATAAAATACTATTGCCTACAGCATACAAAGCGACAGCTGATGTTTAGGGAACCCGTAGCCTTAACGTTGTATATTGTATGCTCCTATTTTACGTCATTGCGTAGCGTGTGGGTGCCTTAACCCGGTAAACTTGACATACTGTTCCCAAAGTCTTTGCGCCAAAAGTATTATATATTATATGGTCCTATTGCAATAACATCGGCTAATGTGTTTGTTAAGGAATCGTCTTCACATGCAAATGTATCAACACTGTTTGAACAGATTGTAATTGTAAATGAAATCCGATACAAAACCTATACATTTCGAATGCCATTACACGCCAGACTACTGTACCAAAAACAATTAATAAAATGTCACCACATGTAACTTTAAACCCTTTTTAACATGGAAGTCAGCTATTTTATATCTTACTATTGAACTTATTGACTACTATTCCGATAATGCTGATTATTTTACGGCGGCGCGGTATTTCCGAGTCAACCGGAGATGTCAACAATGGCATTGATCACTATTGACTAATACAACAATTGCCAAGGAATATTATAGTTTGTGTCAACAGTTCCATTGATTAAATCCCAGCAACTTCATTGTTGCCATTTCTATTAATTAACATTTCTACTACAAATACGCAAAAGAAGCATACTTGAATGAAATAGTACAAATACGTCTATTAAACAGTTCCGATTATTTACATCAAACATTCGCCTGTCACATTAGTAGTGTTGCCTTTTAAAATAATTAGCAATCATACCACGAGAGTTAAAATACGGCATACTTGAATCGCATAGCATGAAATAAACACATCAATAAAACAATGAATCGATATTAGTTGACATAAAAACTCCTCTAAAATATTGTCGAAAAACATTTACAATACGATAGCAATAAAACATATTGGTCACAAAATGGTGAGGTAAATAGTTTCCCAATTCAGTGCTCAATTTTAATTAATAAAACAGTTTTGTAATTAATCATATTAACTAAATATTTGGCGGAGTGAATATTTGCCTAATCTAGTACACGTTATTAATTCAACACGCTTTGATAGTGAAATGGCAAAACATGTGAAAATATAACACATCTATCAGAAATATTTGCGTATTACCAATTTTCTTAGAAAGTTGTAAAACTCAAAACAAATGCCTGTTTAACTTTGGTAACTACGGAGTGAAAACATGTGAGTATTTTTACACTTACGAAGTATTAGACGATTTGAATGAGTTCATTGGATTCTTTTTGAACTACAAATTGCGGTAAATTGATAATTATCATGTTATGCTAATAATGATTCTATTAGTGAGCTGCCCCAAACAACACATGTTCCAAATCAGTAGTTGTTCGAAAATTATAAATAATTGAACGGAGATAAAAAAAAAATCTGTCTGAAAACTACTTTTTGTTTTTGAAAAATCCAACATTTTGAACTTCAGTTTGGTCAACATGACAAGTTCCTATTTTCATGAATATACATGTAGGCTCAAGTTAAAGATTTCAAAATGAACGGTGCTAATATACAACTGTATAATGAAACAAGGCAGCACATACAGTAACGGAAATAAATAGACATGAAAGCATAAAAGGAACAAAAGGGAACACATTGCCTAACAAAAAAATAGGAATTAATGTGTGCGTGAGTACATCTACTGAACAAATGGTAAAGGCTTAAAACACAGGATAATGTTAAGTTGTAACAGTACATCGATACTAAATACATTATTTCTATTATTGATCACACACTTGGTTAGAATGATTTACGAGGATTGAGATGTGATTTAATTGAGAGGTTGTGGTAATATAACGCTATGAGATATGTGGCACTGTTTGTGAGCCGTGGTGGCTACCAAACTTATTTAACAAGTTATAGGTATTTCTGGTATAGGGCAAAGGTACATGTATCATCTAATGCAAGTTCTATGTTACATAAACTTATTTTTCATATTGGGTAATTATATGAAGGTTACCAAAAACGTTTACTCTCATGTTTTATTCTCTATCAATATACTAGTATACTGTTTTCCTGTGGTAATTGGTTAAATACCTAATCCATGTGATCATATGTTGTTTATGTTTGTTTTCTGTGTCCTGCTATTGTGGTCTACTTCTTTATCCGATATTTTATTATATTTTTATGGTAATATTGTAAAGTCATGTATGTGTATTATAACCGCCTTTGTTAGAGATATGAATGATATAAGCGAACATGTAGTAAATAAAACAGGATGTAACAGCTGTCCAATATAACCTACATGTATTAGTTTCCTGTTTAGTCCCACGTTAATATTTATGTGTAGCGCTAGCTGACATTAGTCAGCCTGCTCTCCACTGTATACAAAACAAGTATATACGAGTAATCAATACAATACAGTCGCTCTCACACTGCGCGAATTGGCGAACCTTCCGGCTGGCACCGAATGTATCATTTCCGTCAATAGTTTAGGACCATTGGACCGGTCTAAGGCATAAGTACATGGCAAATAAAGATATACATCGTCTATTCGTTGTTTAAACCATTTTCCTACCAGAATAATTGAGAAAATTGCAAATCAAAGAATTATGTAGAGAGAACCACGACAAATATTCGCCTCGGTAGAACATTGATTCAATTTATCAATTTGTTCGGCAACAAAGACCCTTGTATGAGTATGCTAGGAGCTCTCAAAGATTCGTGACTTTACCCATCTGAATCAGACATACATGTTGTTATATACATGTTTTCTCCTATCCGCATATAAGACAATACCAATGCGCTGCAAAGTGGCAAATCAATTTCAAAATGTCAAGTCACGAAATACAATTATTTAATATTTTAGATTCAGCATCAATAAGTTTTATGCTTTAGATATCAGGATGTGCCCTTGCTTTGCGGACATACCACAACGGTATTAAATTTACAATGCATGTCGTCTAAACAACAGTTTTGCCCTTTGATGTTCGCCTCGTGCGTAAACAGCGTGAAAGAGATTTGCGTGAATATTGCATAGCTCTAATTCAACATTGGCAGACAAATGCATACGCTGACAGCATACAACAATTATTGACGAACTTTATTCAATATATATATATCAGCTTTGCATCTAGAATGCAATACTGCAAACTATTTGCGCAGTGGTTAAATTTTAATATATTTTCAGTTGAAGTCAAATTCCAAATGATTCTCGACATCGATAATACATAACTCGTGTTTGTAGCAAAACGTTTTTATCAATCAAAGAATAAACAATCCTATGGAATCACATTTCTTACAAAAATCTCCGAAATTAATTACCCTTGATTATTATTGAGTCAGTGATTTACAATACATTCACATTTCAAATATCCTGCAATTTTATAAGCACTTAGAATTAACCACCACGACGACATATCATCTGATTGAAATATCTCTGCAGTTTTAATATAATACTTCCACGTCAAACAAAAAACTTAAGCACAGAAAAGTTCGGGAGACAAATTTGAATAATTCATTTTAATTCTTAAATAACACATTGAAAATTGACAGTACGTTAAGTGGAAACAGCGCTCTTGTATTTGATATTGCATTCACGTACCAGTATGTGCATCAGGATGATTTGTCCCACATATGGGAATTCAAATGCCTTATAAATGTTCAGAAACCAGATATATGTGCATTGGGTATATAACGTAGGCGTGCTTTGCATTATAATTGTTTATTTCTAGGGGAAAACAAGGAAAGATTGATGCAAAACATTCAACTACGTTTTGCAATAATTTCCAAAAAGATGAACAAATCACAATTATGTTTAAACATCTGAAAGAGTTGATATCATAATAATTACAATTATAGGTTGATACATGTAACAATTTGTTTATGTGAACTGATTTCCCTGTGGTATTGCGTATTTTGCCACATTTGCAAGCATATTGGAAAACGTATATATATGTAAATATGCATTAACACATTGAAATAACGGGACATAACTTAGGTCTTTGAGTACGATAATTGTTCAGGGCTGTACGGATTTTATTGACATACGAGGTATTTCGCGTGCATAAAAACTTTAATGCTCGTTCCAAATAGACGCATGGTTTTGGTGTAACTTTGATAATATATATCATGTCTGCGTTTAAATTTAATGTCGTTTCCGGTAGTCACATTACATTCGAAAAACTGGAACAATAAACGTCATGGAATACGAGCTACATGCCAAACTAGAAGACATTATTAATTATTCTATGGTCCCAATAGATTTATCTTTCACGCCATACAAGTTGCAATAACTTTCAATCCGTCAAATATTTTGACGTTTCAATACATCTCGTTCGGTTTTTGAAAAATATTATTCATGAGGGCATTTTCTGTGAACTAAATGTATTGTTAATAAAAAATCTTCGATTGTTTAAGGCATTTGACGTGGCATCTGTGCACTGTGTAGTCTATTTATGATACCTCTGACAAATAAACTGCATAAACTTGTCATTACACTTGACGAAATAAACGAACCTATTAAAGACCCATTCCAGAGAAACTAAGTGTAAATATTCAGTCGGCATGACCCATAATTCTTTGAACAAAGTAACAAACTTTGCATAAACACGCAATAAAGACATGTGTTCAAATTGATTACCTCACTCTGGGCCAATTTTAATTTCTATCCTGTACTTTCATGTTTGCATTTACTACAAACTATCATGCAAAACAACGATCATGGTTTTAATGATTAAACCCCTGCATCAATGGGTAGCCGTACCGTTGTTGTTGCGGAGATTATTAGAGGTTATAAAGAAGAGAACTTCTGATTACGTTGAATAATATTCTTGGTTTAGTTTAGCTTTTCATCAGTAGGATCAAGCTTCGATATAACATCGTTTTGATATTCACAAAAAAATATGGTGGCATTACAGTGGTCGATGGGGACAAATCATTTATGTTTGTTTTACTGGAATAGGTGATACAACCAATTGTAGAGAACTGGCAGTTTTGTTTTCCGTTTTTCCAGAAATATTGCTCCATATAATTTATGTGTTTTATGCTTGTTTGTCATGAAATGATATTACACCGAAGAGTTCAGAAAGACACACATTTCCGAGAAGGCAGAAACAATGTTTTATCATGAAATATGGTACGATGAACAATTCGTATATACCACATGGCTGAATCAACTACATTTACCAAGGGGATTATAAAACCCCAATACTCAACGTAGCAATAGTCCCATAGACAAAATTATATCATTTTTTGCTGGAAATATTGTCGTTACGTCAGCATATAAGCTAACATACGTGTTGTTTTCTACGGACTGCAAATTCTAAGATTCAATGTGTGATTCAATTTTCGCGTACTTATGTTCTGCGGAAATGACTTTTCATTGCTAAATGCTATTAGAGAACTATACTTTTCACCGTCATTATAACTGTATTTCGCATTGTTACATATTCCTGAGCAGTGTCATCAAGGTTTGTAAACTGTGTCCCTAAATATATATTAAGTGGCAATCGATGAATGGCTGACACATTGATAATTAGTTTATAATTCACACCAACACACAAGCGGTAATAGAATCCCGTATGACGTTTCGAAAATTCGATTATGTTTAAAATTGAGTGTGGTAAAGTTTGCTAAGTTAATACAAGGTGACAATAAGCAGGTCCCTTCTGCAACAAATTTGCGACACTTCTTGAGAAATGTCAGTTGCAGTAGCAAAGTCCATGGTAATCAACGATGAGAGTTAATAGAATAATAGAAATATCGTAAAGGGAATGAAGCTCTTAACATAAACAGCCTATCACAGAAAACATAAAACAACATTCAAAAGTTCTAACTGGTCTAACCTATCAGGCAAAAACTGACATAACAAAGCGTGCCCCGTGTTTCTTATGTCAATGCATGTAATTGAATACGTGCACTACTGTACTACAAATCAATGCAATTAATTTAGTAAACAAACATTGCGTATTGTGTATTAATTGATTTCAATGTGTCACAGCGACTAAGGGCTATAATTCAAAGTCAAGTGCCTCTAATCTACCACATAATTCATTCATCCGTTTAGCAAACAAATATAATGTCAAAGTAAAAACACATACACGATGTCAGTGTCACCAATATTCGATTTTGTACCGGATATGGCTTCAGATATTATTTATATTATAGAGATACAGAGGCTAATTTAAACATATTGGAAACTTTATCAAGGAACTTGACTAGGTGGTTTAGATACAAAAATGTACTAAAATTAATCTTAAATTAAGAGTTACTGTTCTAGCACCTTAAATAAGGACTTACAGAGGTTTAATTGTAGTTGTTTGTTTAGTTTCTTGTTTTAATTGAATATATTTGGCGCCAAATTGTAATATTTGAAAAAAGTCATGGTCACAACAATATTTTATAACTAACTTATCGAGTATCTTTGATTTTAATGAAATAAGACATATTGCTTACCGGGTCACCGAACATTGTGAATAAATAAATCTAAAACTCCAAAAACAATAATGAAGAAATCCAGTCAGTATATGAATAACATACACGTCTCTAGGACCAGTCAGTCAAATTGACGAAATATCCGAAAATTCCATTGTTTCTTTGTTTAATTGTATCAATTATATCCCAGAAGTACTAATGGTTCGTATGTAAGAATACGTTTCACTCCCCAAAATATTGCTTAATAATTGGCTAAAGTTCGCAGTGACCAAATACTATAATGTGCACCACTTTTAAAAATGACGACAGTTTGAACGACAAGAGGTATAAAGTCTATGCACATTGGGGAATACGACACTATCAATTCGGTTCGCTTTCTTTGAATCCTGACGTTTAGTCAGTCAATACCCTTATGAACACTAGACAAGAACGGTTCCAGATATGGTTGAGAGTTATAAGTTAAACGATACGTCTCAATCCCATTATCTGAGTATCGAATACACATTAACACATATTCTGAACCGAATTACTGTTATTACAACACGGGAAGAAAAAAACATAACATAGAGTCAGATAAAAACACCAGGATCCTTGCAGCTTTATATTCATCGAACGCTCTGCTGGAAATCAGTATTTCGTTCTACTGCGATTTATTCACTTTTTACAGAGCGATAATTGAGGTTCAAAGCGGCATGGAAAACAACACCATTAACGTGAACTATAATGTGTTTTCAAATCCATGTTAATCATCCACGTTTATAGAATAAATACAGAAAATTTCGATTGATCGTTCGTTCTCCGAGTTTCTGTTGGCTGATATTTTCCGCTGCATTGGATCAGTCAGTTGAGGCAGATATCGTATTGCTGTAGAGTCGGTCGCTTACTCTCGTCACATATAAAAACACCACACAGTCTGTTGCGAAAGTGGTGTTATGTTGTGGAGACTGAAGTCGCTGCAATAAAATAATATCGCCTAAAGCATACCAAGTGACAGCTGATGTTGAGGGAACCCGTAACCTTTGGCGTTGTATGCTCCTATTTGTATAACATTGCGCAACGTTTGGACCGTTTTACAAGTGAAATCGTGAACATTTTTCGCACAGACAATGGCACCCGTAGCACTAGACCTAGCATGCTACTATTTGTACACCATTGCACAACGTTTAGAGACAGAAACACCCATGCACGCGGAATTATTCGCACATAATATTCGCTACCGAAAATTTAAAAAAAACTATCAATCAATGTTCAAACAAGGCAATTACAAACAGTCGATATAAATTGTTAAATTAATGCAATCCGATACAAAACTATATATTCCGAATGCCTTTGCACGCCAAATCATTATCATCGAAACAATACATGTAGCCGTTACTGAATCTAACACGGCTTTTCATTGTACGCAAACTAAAATATTCTATACAACTGATATACTATGGCATACAATGTCACCAAAGGTAAGGCGACACTGTAATTACATTCGGGGTCTTATATTGGATATCTAACTATTCAAAGTATTTACTATTATTCCAATATTATTTTGTGGATTATGTTTACGGCGGCGTAGTATTTCCGAGTCAACCAGAATTGTCAACAATGGCATTGAGTCACTATTGACTAATACAACATTTGTCATTGAATATTATAGTATATGTAAACAGTTTCATTGATTGAATCCCAGCACCTTCATTTTTACCATTTCTATTAATTAACAATTCTACTACAAGTATGTTAAAGAGGCATTCTTGAATGGAATAGTATAAATACGCTACTTAACAGTTTCGATTTGTTACACAAAAACTCGCCCTCTCACATTATCATTGTTGGCATTTAAATTAATTAGTTTTCGTACTACGTTCATTTAAGTAGGACATACTTGAATGGCATAGCATTATATGATCTCGTCCATTAAACAGTGAATCGATATTAGTTATCACAACGATTGCCTCTGAAATAGTATCGTTACAAAAATAATACAATAGGGTTGTAATAAACCAAATATATTACATAGTGTCGAAGATAAATAGTGTCCCAATTCAGTGCACAACTTTAATTAATAAAACAGTTTTGTGATAAAACTAATTAATAAAATATTTTGCGAAGAGAAAGATTCTCCCAATCCAGTACACGTTATTAATTAAACACGCTTCTACAGTTAATTGGCAAAACAAAGAACAGCACAGTCATATGTTTGAAATAATTGCGAATTACAAAGCACTTGTATTCTTAGAAATATGTAAAACTCAAAACAAGTGCCAGATTTGCTAATAGCGTCAAAAGCACATTGGTAATGTGTGGGCAATTTCACGAATTGTAACCTTTAATCATATAGTCAGTTAAAGAGGCATTCCCTATAACAAGCATATTTTTCTTTATTATCACATTAAATGAGCTAACTGTTCAAAACACTATCAATTATTGTCAGAATAAAGTGTGCACAAAAATGTCTCTTTAATGTCAAAAATAAATTTAAATTACCATTAATAATTTTCGCTTCCAGCGATTTATTATTATGTGTTCAAAGGGAAACAACTCGGCTCGTTACGGAAATATGTTTCATTCTTTTTTCGGTAATTAGTGGGAGCTTTTTGCTAAATATTTGAGGAAATTAAGCAATTATGATTCTCATTTAATGTATAATATTCCTGAATCGATTTAAACGATCAAATTTTATAGGGAATGACTCTTTAACTACGTACATGTACTTTAGGCTACAAATTGAGATAAAATAAAAAAGAAATACATATAAAATACCAATAATGCTACAGTTAATGAGCTCCTGCATACAATATATGTGCCTATATCCTTCTTTGTTCAAAAATATGTAATGCAATTTAATTTGAACGTGTTTTAAAATTTTAGAATGTACGGTGATAAAATATAATGAAACACCAGACAAAGAAGGCAACACATACAGTAACGGGAATAACTGGACATGAAAGTTTGAAAGATACAAAAGGAAATACGGTGCCTAACAAAAAAGGAATTAATGTGTGCGTGTGTGTACATCTACCAAACAAATGGTAAATGCTTGAAACACACAGGATAATGTTTAGAGGTAATAGTACATCGATACTAAATACATCATTGCTAGTATTGATCACAGTACTACTGATCACTTACATAGTTGGGCTGCTTAATGACAGTTGAGATCTCATTTAATTGAGAGTTCGCGGTAGGATACGGGAGCCACAGAGGCTACCAACCTTATTGCGAACTTGAGTAGGGGAATGTCTAGTATTGCTTGCAGATTATGCTTTAAAAACCTGATTTGTCATAGATCTTTTAGATATTTGTCATATTCTACCATATAAACTGTGCCAATTTTTCTCATTTTTATTTGTTATTAATGACACTGTTACAGGTGGTATTAGGTGTTAGACTTAGTACATTTGATCACTAAAGTGTATAGAGCTAAAACGGAAGATGTTTTTTTGAAAGTTTCAAAAACCGAAAAACAGTTATGCTTTCATATCCATTAGATCATTTTTCGCTTCAGTTTTAACGGAAAATGTCTCTGTGATTTATTGGACATACAAACTGTCCATTTTCATACGAAAGTGTCCTAGAACACCCTATGAAACTATAAGAATCGTCTATTTTTCGACGATTCAATCAAAGTACACGGAGCGCATCCAAAGTTTTAATTTGCAATTAATGTAGTCTAGTATCATACTAAAAACGATGCAAGTAATTATTTTGACATTGGATGACTGTTAGAATATAGCTCTATACACTTTAACACATGCTATAGATTGTTCATATTTTTAAAGCTCTGCTGTTCAGTGTTGCCGTCTTTGTCCTATGTTTTATTGTCATTTTATAGTAATAGTGTACATGTATTCGTATCATAGCCTCCTTTGTTAGAGATATAAATGAGTATATAGTTTAACAATAAACAGGATGTAGCAGCTGTCCGATATAACCTATATGTATGTGTTTCCCGTTTAGTCCCGCGTCAATATTTATATGTAGTGCTAACGGACATCCATCAGGCCGCTCTCCACTGCATACAAAACAAGTATATACGAGGAATCAATACAATGCAGTTGTTCTCACGCTACGCAAAATGGCGAACCTCAAGACAACGTAGACTGGTACAGATTGTCTCATTCTCCTTGTAAAACAGAAATTAGGAAATCGGACAGGGGAGGCAGCACTAAACTTAAACAGCCGAGTAAAACTACGTAACATCAACACCCAACCACCCATGGAGCAACCCCACACAAACCCAAATAAATGATTAAACGCCACATGTCACCACCGCCAAAAAGGCAGAAATACATACATTGCTTTTACATGTAATGATATACTTGTGTATCGTATATTCGTTGCTGAAACCATTTTCCAATGAGAACACTCGATAGAGATATCGACTTGCAAATCGCCGAATACTGTATAGCGGGTATATTTCACGGTGTGCAATTTTCGCGTTAATAGGATCCTTTTGAATTCACGGTGTCTTGATTTCGCGCTAACGGTCTGGACCGCGAAATTAAAACCTTGTTGGTAAACATGGAATGGGAGGTAAACGTTAGAGTACGAGTATAATAGTCGCTACTGATCTCGGGGTTGTGGGTTCGAATCCCGGGCTGGCCAACTAAAATTACTGATAGTCTTTCGGATGAGACTTTAAATCGAGGTCCCATGTATGGGTACTATACATATGGCATGCCAAAAGAATCAGAGATGCTTCTCGAATTAGGGCATCTTCTGTATCATGCACTATCCCCAAAATACTATAAGTACTAAAAGTATTATTGAGGCCTTGCCCATAAGGATAATCCGGTGACGAGTATGAAGAAACGCAATAAATCAAACATACTTATCATTAACTGCTAACATTAGAAAAATATGTAGATCTATTTACAAACAAATAATTATTTCAGCAAACATTTACACGTTCCGCAAACAACACTGTTATTAAAATTGAACAAGTGTGATTAAACGGCTTACAATTAAACCTTCAAACGATATTGATATGCATGCCTAGAGATTTAAACTCGTTCTTTACAAATATCCAATTTCTAATAATATTTTATACATGTCGTAGTCTATTTATCATTAACGTATTTTACTGAAGCGACACAATGTGTCGTTTTGTACGTCTTGGAAAGTAATGTTGGATTATTTCTTACAGCTCCTTGATGCATTGTCTCCCTTTGTAAAATATATATAGTTTTGGTGATTATTTCGCGGGGTTTAGATTTCGCGCATTCGACGTTAACCGCGAATATAGCGAAAATTAAACCCCCGCGAAATATACCCGCTATACAGTAATCATGCCATTCGGTAGAGAGGACAAGGACAAATATTCGCCCCGGCAGAACATTGCTTTCAATTTGTACGTAACGAAGACCTATGCTATGATATTTCTGAGATTCGTGACTTTACCTACGCTTCTACCTTTCGTTCACTGTCTAAACTACTATCCCGGACATGAGGCGACAACAAATGCATAATAGGTGATTACATCATTTTCACATGTCTATAAGTTTCACTTCAGCCGAACCGATGCATGTTTCCTTATTCCAAATTCATACAACATTGCATTGTTTTGGAACCATTCAACGCAGGACTTAAACCTTGACAGATTTCCTAATTTCCAGAGTCCTAATATCATCCTTAAATGTGCTGGACCTGGTTTATTTTTGTACAATATAGTCAATAATAATACGCACTGCCACTTACGTTATGTACAAGATGGTTATTGACCAATGCATTAAAATAAACCAATGTGCATGACATATACATTGCATCAAGATAGTTTATATGAAGCATAGCTGACTATATTTTTGATAAACTAACAAATTGATTCGAGTCTACAATACCATGTATTCTCTCTTGATTATGCTATCGGGAAGAACATTTGATCTTATTACTAAGAACAGAGTTGAACTGAATCATAATTCAATCTGCTAGTGAGAAAATAACTCTTACAACGCGATCATTACAATATCATCATGGAGTGTCTCCCTTAATTGTGCAAAATGTATTTTCAAAGGGAAGAAACTCTTTTGCACATAGATGTTAGGCAAGTACGAGTATTTGCCGTTTGATTAATAGAATATAGCAGAGCACCAATTTGATCTTCTGCCTCAAGTAGAATACAAGCACCTAATCACACAAGTGTGGAAAGAACCAGTTTTTCTTCTGCGATATGTTTGTTTTGTGCTATGAGAAAAAAGACAGAACGAACAAAAAGTCATTAAATAAGACATTTGCAAAAACAAACCGTTTGTAACCGATTATGTTGACGTCACACCTGTTGATAAAAGTAATTAACAATAAGCATTAATGATAAACACAGACATGATCGTTATGTTAGAGTAAGTGCAATACTAATAGAAATAAAAATAAATAGCTATCTACGTATAATTTAGATGATACAGTAACGTTCTGTATTAATAGAGTTTATATACCATAGTGATAATGTCAGTAACTGTAACATATTTATACGTTTACGTAGGTGTAATAGAGTGCGTGTACATTAAAATAGAGATGAACTACTTATGCCAGAAGGTGAATACTATCCAACACATACTGAGGTGAGTAAATATACGGCCTTGTTAGCCTTACTTTGTTTTACAGCACTAGCATAATGCTTCAACACAGTCGTGTAATGAAACCGTGTTTCCATACTCAAGATTAATGTTTTGAGCTCATAGGAAAGACAGACAAAAGAAAGAAAAAAGAAACGTTTGGTACCGACTCTGTTAATGTCACTCGAATCTATGACGGCAATAAACAATAAATATTAATATTGTACGTATGTCGACCACAGATATGATCGTAACGTTGTAATAACTGCATTTCTACATGTAATAGAAATACTAATATTGATAAGTTATTTCATGTCTTATTTAGATAATGCAATATCCATCATTGATCTTGATTTATTTCACCTCATCTCTTAGTCGTAATTGAGTAAACCTTACAACAAAATATAAGATATTTATACGTAGGTGTAAATGTGATAGATTATCATACTATAAGAAAACACTACTGATAATTACTAATTCTACGAAAAAAGAAAAAAACACCGACACACAAAGCATCACGTAGCATCTAAACGGAAACTTAAATATTTTGACGGAAGTTTACAATTGAACTGTTCTTATGTAAATAAGTAAATGTAGCCAAAGTCAGTTAATTATATTAACACTGGTGGAGTACGAAAACGCTCTGATTATGGTCCTGTTGGTGACGTGTACATGTATGCCAAGTACATGCATACTATAATCACAAACCATGTAACAAAAGAGAAATGAGGACATCGTGCAACTTAACTTGCCGGGCACAACGAACAGTAACATCACATTACAACACATCTACACAGAGCAATGTCTACACTCAATTTCACATGGAAATAAAAATAAAACGAAACTCAGCAAAGATGCGACCAAGTTCCAAAAGTCCCCACTGCACGACGACCTAGAACATTATTCGGATGCAATTTACTGCAACACTTCCTTATGCAAACAGACATCTATTCAGAGAATCTGTAAACAAACTACAAACTACTCCATCTCCAGAATTCAAAATGTCAAGTTCGACTTTTCACACAGAGTCATCAATCACCAAACAAAACAGATACTCAGCAACCGATTTAAAATTCAGTGATCGTTAACGTCGATCGTTTTTCTTGGCTATTCGATCACGCTCGAAGCGTGCACATTTGACGCGTACCAGGTGACGCTTTACGGCCGACAGAACGTCAACGTCAACACTCGCCAGCGACGTCACGCTACCTCAGTTTTCACTTTACACTTTAAAAAGTATACGCCAAAATTGTTATCAACTCTTTGGAAATATATTTCTTGACATACTGTCAATAATTCATTAAATATTTTTCAAAATGGACTGCTTGAGCTGACATTCTGTGCGGATAGTGTAGGAAGCGATCTGACGTAAGTTTTTGTTTTGATCGGTCCGGCTGATGACTTTTGTTCCGTTCCCTTTCTGTGACAAACAAAAACGTTGGGGAATCTTAAAACTAACTGCCGAATTACCCTGATGTATTGTGTTGTGGATTTAACATCATTTATCGTTCCTCCGGATACTGTTCTATGTTATATACGGTATAACACAATGCTTAGGAAATGGCAGTCACTCCGTAACGTCATCTGACGTCGTGATTTTTTACTATTGTAACGCTTACATCGTTGCTATATTACTTTATTTACCCATCAAATATGACATCATCACTATGAATCATTGTATAAAAACTCGCCAAAAGATGCCAATTATTCTTATATTTATTTTGGCGCGATGCGGCAAAAACTGCTTAAGTATTATTGTCATTAAATATTTAAATTCATTTTTGTGATACATTCTTGTTTCGTGCTGGACCGTAAACCGTTATCATGGGTCACAAAAACATCCATTTATCGAACACAACGTATACTGATATAAAATAATTTCGTCAAATACACGTGCTATGCTTGTAGAAATGTCCATGCAAAATTATAAAACTGTATGATTATGTTGGAGTAAATAAATCAAGAATTGTACGCTATTCTGGGACAACCCTCGTACATCAACTTTCGCTGAAAGTACCTTGATGGATTGACATTCCGATTCGAATCATATACAATTTGCTTAGGTAAAAAAATGTTTCTCGGCGTCGATGGCCAATTAAACGATATGTGTTGCATCTTAAATGAAACGTTACTTTGACTTTCACGCAATATTTGTATTTAAAGCTCATTGCTAATGCATACTGTTGATAAGGATGGTGATTATTCTAAGATAGATGAAATAAGTTTTATCTTCTGTCTGCCAGACAATTAAACAAGTGAGCTTTTGAACTGACGATATTTGTTAGACAACTGTACGACTGTGCTTCCATAATTATTCTTTATACGTAACAATTAAGCGACGCATTTGTGTTGTTACCGACTAAAACATGTAAGGAACATCTTAATAATACGACCACTTTTATTACA
This sequence comes from Spisula subtruncata, assembly GCA_963678985.1. Lineage (NCBI taxonomy): Eukaryota > Metazoa > Mollusca > Bivalvia > Venerida > Mactridae > Spisula > Spisula subtruncata. The sequence continues at coordinate 1,429,227 of OY787678.1, read as the reverse complement.
CTTTGATTACAAGGCCAACTCACGACAAGCTTGCTAATAAGGATGATATGACTAGCCGAATAACAATTTTAAACTTTTAAAGCAATAATAAGACAGCAACATAGCAAGACAATATGACATCAAACAAGTTTGTTTCAAAAACAAACAGTTTGTACATTTTGTAACCGACTATGTTGACGTCACACGTGTTGATAAAAGTAATAATTAATATGCATTAATGATAAGCACAGGTATGAAAGCTATGTAATAGTAAGTTCTAAAATAACAGAAATAAGAAAAAATAGCTTGTTTATGTATTATTTAGATGCTACAATATATCACAATGTTTTGTATTAATGTAGTTTTCATACCATAGTGATAATGTAAGTAACTGTAAGATATTTATACGCTTACGTAGGTGTAAACGAGTGCGTTTACATGAAAACAGAGATGAACTACTAATACTACAAGGTGAATACACTTTACAGTTTATTTCAGAAATTAGGGCATTATGCCATGTATCAATGATCTTTATTTATGTCACTACATCTCTGTTGGCAAAATATGTGCGATTGCCCTGTATATACATCGCTGGCTTAGAATTAGGGTGTCGTAAGTGGCATGCATATCTGAGCCTATTTACATGAAAATAGACACTTGTCATGTTGATCAAACTGGAATTGAAACATCGTGCTTCACTAGAAGTCAGACAGTTTCTTTTTTTTCTCAAAATATTGATTTTGTAGTTACGTCCTTCTCATTCTATGCCAGAGGAATGTTTAATGACAGGCATATATGCCCTTTTCTTGAATAAAAGACCCATCTATCACCTCACAGTTACTAGTAAAATCGCGTAAACTGTACAACTACAATGAAGATATTTATATGTAGGTGTAAATGAACCAGAAGAACCACACGTAACTGTAAATATACCATTATGAAGACTTAGATGAAAAAACAACAATATATAGCATTGTTAAATTTACATTTTTGTACAATGTACATTTATGAAAGAGTATACAAATAACTTTAAGAGGAACTACTAATTCTACGAAAGTGAGAAAACACATATTGACACACATTTAACAGACCTGGAATTAAGCTAACCTTTAGTGGAAATACATGGTGGATTACGTAATCGTTTTGATTGTGTTCACTTGGTCAATGTATATGCCAATAATGTCATTGAAAGACGTGCACACTATAAGCTCACACCACGTAACACAAGCGAGGATATCGGACATGGAGGGCAGCATTCTACTTAACCAGCCGGCCAAAGAAAACAGTAACATCATAATCAACTACACGGAGCAATGTCCACAACCAATTTCACAAGGGAATGATAAAAAACGTAGACCCCAAGAGACCGAATGAATCCGAGCAAAGATGCGACCTAGTTCCAAATGTACCCGCTGCAGGACGACCTAGAACATTATTTTGATGCAATTTTCAGCAACACTTCCTTATGCACACAGACATCTATTCAGAGAATCTATTAACAAACTACATGTACTCCATCTCCAGAATCCAAACTGTCAAGTTCGACTTTTCACACAGAGTCATTAATCATCAAACCAAACAGCTACTCAGCAACCGATTTAAAATTCAGTGATCGTTAACGTCGATCGTTTTTCTCGGCTATTCGATCACACTCCGATCCGCAGAGTTATATGAAGACGGAGATCGCAAAAACGTTCCTTTCTAATTTGGTATTTATAGGCTGGATTAAATATACATCAACGTTCGCTGAAAGTTCTTTGATGGATTGACATAGAACGATGCCCGATTCGAAGCATTCATAGTTTACTCTTTAATCTGCAAAAAATGTTTCTCGGCGTCGATGGCCAATTAAACGATGCGTGTTGAAGACAAACTTGGCGTTCACGCAATGTTTGTATTCATAGCTCATTGCTAATGCATACTTTTGATTAGGACGGTGATGGCATGTATACTAAGATAGATAAAATAAGACAACTTCTGTTATTTTGAAAGCTGACTGATTGAGTTAAGCACTTGCCAGTTTAAACAAACGAAAGTAACAATTATTACACTTACATTGGGTGTCATCCGAGGTACTCACACATTATTATTAAAACCGATTTGCTACAAGAATGTATAAAGATTATCATTTTGTCTGAATTTATAATCTTTGTTAAACTCTTCGACGATTAATTGACTCCGAATGAAACATCAGCATACTTAGGCATAAACACAATATTATTAGGTATAGACACAAATAGTAATAAACACAATTAGGAATACACACTAATTAGTAATACAGATTAATTGGTACGGTCAAAATAATCACAGAAACGGAGATGAACAATTATGATGCGGCCAGACCAATTAACAAACAAACGATATGACAGGCGTAACGTATTAAACGTTCAATCCAGGCATCTGTACTTCGTTAATTAGGATATATTCGGACATCTTCGTATGGTCAGTTAGTGATGACGTCACCAGAGCACGTGTTCGGCCAATCATATGTCATAAATGATTGATATGGATAGCTGAACAAGATCTTATAATATGTTATCCTGATGAGTCGCAGATGTTGCTCAAATTATGGCAATATTACTCGTGGTAAGTCTGGACTAGATCAGGACAGAGCTTCATTGTAGTGAACCTGGTATTTGGTACTATTTTATACAGTGCCCACCAAAAATAAGGATGCAGATGTTTTTTCACCATGTACTTGCCTGTATAACACTATTTGCAGCACAGAGAAGCACCAATGTGTTTGAAGATTATGAATATTTTTTTGTTGATCAAGTGTAAAGACAATAGATTAACTGCTACACTAGATGTAAAATATTAAGTTTCTTTGCCCGGGTTGAAAGGCAACTTGGTCTGAAAAAGACGGAAAATGCAGCCCCTCGGACCCCATGTTTATTTTAAGTCAAAACAATTTCATCTTTATTTCTATCCAATATTTTACTTGTTTACTCACTGCAGTTTCATTAATTACTAAGATGGTTGCCTTCTGATGATCAGATATTGCATATTATAACCAATTAGAATTCTGCATTTTTGGTGGGCACTGTAGTTTACATGCAGTCAGCACGTATTCCATTCTATTTACAACTCATCCATGCACATCGAAGTCAGCCACCCCAGGCTTTTTATTTGTAATCAGGTCCAAAACGGTCTACGTGTAAACTTTCTTCGTTTTGTTGTCTTTCGGTCATGAATTAACACACATATAAAGTCACAAACTTGGGTATCCGTTTTTGTTGGCATAATTCATTTACGTATGGAAGCTATGTGCAAGTATATAACTATTAACTATTTGTATACCTTTGGGATGTTAAAGCCTCTAAACTTAAACAACATTTCCGCTAAATCTAGCCTGACATGCCAAATTGACGACTGCTACATTATTAGAGCTCCTATTGCGATGTAAGAAGAATTGATAATTTACAAAATGCGTTCAATTAATTTTCCAATCTTCCCTCTGAGAATATATTACGTGTAAAACGCAAACATCTCATACATATCTAGGGTATAATAACAAATTATAAAAGTGGGTTAAATCATTGTATGCTATTTTCATTTAGTTTCATGTTATTTTCAATACATTTCTAGGCCGTTAAAACTGTATCTTATTTTATGTTACTCTTGTGGATTGAAGGAACACGCGCAGTTTTTAACGTCTTGTTATTAGTTGATAGTTCCAGAATAGCGTTTGTACATTGTATGTTTAAATTTTGTGTATTCTCTACTTTTAAACATGCCGTTAAAATACTGAAAAGGATACTAAATATACAGTGCGAGGGATCAGACTATCATTCTAAACATAAACTATAAAAACCGTACCGTAAGATTGCATTTGAATTGTCTGAAACACCTTTTTAATTAGAAAAGGGAGGTCATAAGTAATTTACTTCACAAAGTCGAATATTAAAACACGTAACAGCTATATAAATGAGACATTGATCGTTGCAACAGTTATGTAGCAGTTCATCATGATACTGGCCTGATTAATCGAGTTCTACCATACTGACCTTGTGACTTGTATATCATATATAATATAGAAGAGATGAAAACTTTTTTGGACTTACCTGAAAATAGAAAGAACAAAAGATAAATAAATAGTACAGTATAATTATATCACAGCATTGAATATTTTATATTGATTCTATCATTTAAGCGCACAATTATATATATATATACGAGGGTATATCCAAAAGTAATGTCACTCCTCCCGTGGTTTATTTGTTTATAGGCCGATATGCATAAATATGATATCAAAATGTTCAGCAATTCAATTCTTATTAATAAACAACGTGCTATATTATTCCATTCTCATTATTGGATTATATGTTCATTTGGAACATACCTATGACGTCATATCGCCGCACACGAAAATTACGATATTTTTTCATTATCATAACGATTTTCTTTTATGCGTTTTTATAAAAAAATAATTCTCGAAAGCAGACGAAACTTTCGTGACGTGATGAAAACCAATGTGTTGTGCTTGCTGCTAAAAATTCATTGACGTCATTCCATTTTGAAACTCGCAATATATTTTCAACGCACTGATTACTTAGCGAAAACACGGCAGATTTGTGACAAAAAGACGCTGCGCGTAATAATGCACTTTTCCTAAAAGTTATGAAAGTCAACTTCTGAAACTTAAGTTACACACGGTGGCAACATAGTCTCATGTACCTGTAGTATAAGCTTTTAAGGGGGCATGTACCAACAAATCATTATCGATAGAGAGTCATATAAACGGTTTGTAGTAGATCCGAAAAGAACACCAAGAGTATTTTTAACGCCGTCCATTCAATTCGACGTTCAAAACTGCGATCATTATGTGGTGAGTTTATTTTTTGCTGTGGGACTATCTAGAGGACACTTAATAATACTTTGACTTCATAGAGAGTAAGTGTCGGGTGGGTTGCACATTTTTTAAGGTCGTGGAAATGACGGTACGGTTTAAGAGTCGTTAGAAATTACCAGGGATGAACTTCTGCTGGATGAGTAGGTGTCGACAAGTAACGTCATTGTGACGTCGTTGACGTCGGACTTGCGGCGATGTTCGTAAGTATGTCTCATATAAATATTCATATCTCAAGAACTATTCTATGCATTGTTGTGAAATTTTGTCATCATATTTAAATTAGACTGAAGTTACGGTGTGAAAAAATTCGTGGTTTTACTGGCATTATACACGATTTTACAGCATCAGTGACATTACTTTTGGATATACCCACGTATATATGTTCATCGTAACACTCTGGGTCATGTTAACAGGCCTAGCATCGTTTTGGCCTTTTCATCTATAACTTAAATATCCATAACTTCTGCAATCAATGTCCGTGCATAACCGTATTTAAATGTTAATTAACTTTTGAATGCATTTGAAAAACAACAATATCAGCGTGATAAAGTTTCATCAAGCACAGGCATCCATAATTGACTTCAAAAATGATTATTTTACAGCTACTTAGCAGTTAATTAATCTGTAAATAGAGACATATCACGTGATTATGTGTTAATTATATATTTAAGATTGTCGGTATCAATCAAAGACCCTGGAAAAATCGAGAAAATTATGGGAAAGTCGCGTGCGAGCAGGGTATAAAATGATCTTTAAATGCAATGCGGTTGTACGCAGGTTTGCTGACGCGCGTTTTTTAATACTCTGTGCTCATTTTTAGATTATTTGAACAGAGAACACAAACGTCATACAATGATTGGAAGACGAATCGACAAGCTAATTAATTTATTCAATTTAATTAATATCATGGTGTTCCCAAAATGCTCTTCTAACGGTCTTGCAACACACAAACAGATCGAACTTTTACGCAATTGAATGTTTCGGACACGTATACGGGAAATAGGTCGATCATACAACGAGTGTAATGATATTCTTTTCAACTGAAAGAATACTTCGAAATCAAACTGCAGCGGATCAGGAACGTCTTAAAGCAGTTCATTGTTCGTTTGAGTCATGTTTAATCTACGTACGCAATATAAGCGGCAACATTTCAATTTCAATATTACAAATCGTGCAATCACCATGCAATTTATTGCCATCTTCTGCTATAAGTTTTACACCTTTATATACCACATGTAGGTTCCGTCACGCATATTGTCCAATATGTGACTATTATAATAGTAGAAAGCCAAGGCCTGTATTAGCACTCGGCGAAGGCCACAACATATTGCAGAACTTCCGATGACCATTATGAACGACATAATATTTTTATAGGCGTTAACAATAACCGCCGAATCGTTCAATGTTTGGCTCTAAATACCAGAGATGGAATAGTGTTTTTGCCCAATAATGTACGGAGGTAACCTTTGCGTGATAAAAAGCGCTCACATCAGTAACAGAAAAGGATATTATATTATGAATTCATATTCCAGTTTCTGAACGTGGGTAAAAAGGGGGTAATGTTTTCAAGAATATTGTCAATTATGAGTACACAATCACTTGATAGATCTTTTAGTAAAGGGGATCGTCGTATGAATATATTGTATATTTTCTGAAAACAGGCACAACATGTATTCTTAATAGCATGTTCATTGGCACTAACATTCGTGTACTCGTGTATACTACTTTGTAGGACATTGACGAACATGCTGCTAGTAGTATGATACTATTAAATATACTACATTTATCACACACTGTTGGTAATCGTGTATTGATAGTCATAGGTTCACCTAGAGTCACTGATGATGACAGTACTTGATGTTTATACGACATATCTTGGAACTAGTTTGGTAGACAATTATTCTCTGAATGCGAGGGCAACCTGTGGATGTGGTATTTGTAGACGTTCACAACGGAATGTAGGATACTAGTACCGTTGTACTAGTAAGTACGTCATGGCCAAATGTACCAATATACCAACAACAAACTCGTAACATGTAATATACTGGTAAACTAGTATATAACTTCATATTTAGCATTTACCACCAAGTGTTGTACAGACCCTTGCACTCTATGATCGGTATAACATTATTCATACAATCGAGGTTTTAATACTTGGGATTGCCCCGAGTACTATCACTAACGCGTGTCACTCAGCATGCCTATGACTGTACCTTCGGATTGGTAAAACAACTGCTCAAATCAACTAAATTGCATATTTATAACAGTTAGTTTAGAATGTTATATGAATAACACTTCTGTCACACTAAAAACGTTTTGATCCCACCTATCGTGCACCACTGTAAGACTTTGACATAACGAACAGGACCTGTACTACAAATGATAAAAAAAAACGAAATTCAGAAAGCAACTGCAATACAAGAAAAAATCCTATTTCACAATTGTTATACACATTGTTTTCAACAGTTCCATCGTAATGTAGGAAAAAACACCACAATAATGTTTTTATCTCAACAAAATCGTTCATCTCTCAGCAAGACTTTGACATTTATAAAGGAGGTGATATTAACAAAAAATGTAACACAATTGTAACAAATAAACTGCACCTGACTTTAGACACACTTGTAAAACACTTGTCTAACTGATGCACAACCTGTCTGACTGACTGCAATCCATACATTTGTCAAACACTGGTATAGCTAGTTTGCGATAGAAAAAAATCGTGTTTTTTAAAGATTTTTGAAAATCTGTTCATCAGATTTTGGTAAAAAATTACACAGAACTACAATAGCTTTCTACCTAGTCTCATACGTGTAAGTGTAGTAATTGCAGAGAAATATTAAAAAACACGATTTTTTTCTATCGCAAACTAGCTATAACACAAACAATTACGAAACATTATCACAGAAGAAATGGTACAGCAAAAATATACTGTTATATTACAAATGGTTTGTGGTGTGTATTTTCTTTTGTATATAGAGTTTTGATACTTTGGCATAAACACAATATTATTAGGAATAGACACAACTAGGAATATACACAATTAGGAATATACACAATTAGGAATACAGACTAATTAGTACGGTCAAAATAATCACAGAAACATTGATCAACAATTACGATGCGTTCAGACCAATTAACAAACAGACGATCTGACAGGAGTAACGTAATACACGTTTAATCCGAGCATCTGAATTTCGTTTATTCGGATGTTTTCGAATAATCATCGGATGGTCAGATAGTGACGACGTCATCGTAGCACGGATTTGGCCAATCACGTGTCATAAATGATTGATATAAAACGATCTTAGAATATGTTATCCTGACGAGAGACAGATGTTGCAAAAACTATGACAACAGATTCATTACTAATAAGTAGTGTTGATTCGATCAGGACTGGATGTAGTGAACCTAGGTTTTTAGTACTCTGAAGATATATTCAAAAGTAGTCGTTGTCATTTTCTAATTTAAGTTAACAACATGTATACTCATTTTATAAGGTCTAAAATAGTGTACGTCCTATTTGCGTAAGAGTTGTTTTCCCTCCGCTGTCGATCATGAATTCACTCACATGGGTGCATGCGTCTTTGTTGGCATAACTCGTTCAACAACATGGAACTATCAGTATGTGCATGCATGACATAAGAAAACCAATCGTATGCTTTTGGGATATATACGCTTCAATATGTGCAAGTATATAATTATTAACTATTTGTATACCTTTTGGATATTAAAGTCTCTCTCAAAACTTAAACAACATTTCAGCTATATCGAGCCTGACATGCTAAAGTGACGACTGCTACATTATAAGAGCTCCCATTGCGATGTAAGAAGAATTAATAGTGTACAAAATGCGTTTAATTAATTTCCCCATATTTCCCCTGAGAATATATTAAATAAAAAATGTCTCGTACATATCTAGGGTAATAACATATTGACTTGTCGTGTTGTGTTTGTGATTAGTTACATACTAGTGTTTGTAAGTCGACTACATGTTTACATTTTGTATATTTTGCAATCATTTGAAGACAGGTCGATGTTAAAGCAAGCGAATTAATTGAATTAATTGAATTATTTTTATTCATTTAATTAATTCAATTAATATTATGTCGTTCCCAAAATGATCTTACAAATGTTCTTGCAAGGCACATACAGATCCAATTCATTTTAACTTTAGTGCAAGTCAATGTATGCACTTTCGGGCACATGTGCGGTGAATTAGTCGACCAACAACAAGTGTTAAGATATTTTGTGACTGCGGAATTCGAAATAAAGCTTCCGGTTGATCGGACTTGTTTTAGAGCAGTCCATTGTTGGTTTGTGTCATGTATAAACTACTTACAAAATATCAGCGGTGCCATTTCAATTTCAACATTTCGTGATTTTTTTTGTGAAATCACTTTGCAGTTTAATGCCAACGATTTTAGTCATATACCCTATACTTTAATGTAACTAAAGTGACTAATATTACATTTTTCACCATCGACCTAAGATACTTAGCAGAAACCAATAACTTGTATTAGCACTTGACGAAGAAGGCAATATAATGCGCGAGTTCTGACCATTAGTTACTACATATTTTCTTTTTAGAATGTTCATAATAACCACCGAATCGTTCAATATATGGATCTAAAATACGAGTAAGATTCAACAGCTTTTTTCAAGAATGTTCGGAGGTAACCTGCGCGCAAAAAAGGCGCTTTAGTTTAAATCGGTAACAGAAAAGGCAATTGATTTATGAATAGATGGTCTTTATCTGAATGTGTAGAGGTAATGTGTTCAAGAATATCGTAAATTAAGGGTACACACTCGCTCCAATCGAATAGTTGTAGTACGTACGAGACGAATGTGCTTTCGGTAGAGGTAATGTATTTATATGACTAGATAGTATTTTGTCTGAAAACAGACACAACATGTATTATTGATAGCATAAACCACGTCACTAACACTCATATACTCAAGTATATCACTTGAATGACACTGGTGTAACATGCTGATAGTTTTATATTATACAATTATCACACACTAAACGCTCTTCATAATTGTTTATTAATAGTCTTAGATTTACAGACGATGACAGTACTTAATGTTTATACGACATATTTTGGAACATGCTATGTAGACAATTATTCTCCGAATGCGAGGAAAACCTGTGAATTTGGTATTTGTAGACGTACATAACGGAATGTAGAACGCTTACAGTTGTACGTCATGACTTAATGTACTAATATTCCCACAACACATCCGTAACATGTAGTATACTGGTAAAGTAGTACATACATTGAAAACTGCTTCATATTACAACGTACTTTTGATCACCCCCTTGCATCCAGGTACTAGGATAACATCGTTAGTAAAATCAAGGTTTCCACAATTGGCACTGCGCCCACCACCATCACATAGTCAAAACAATTCTTAGAATATTGTTTACAACTACGAAAAACAAATGTTACCCGCCTTCTAAAATGTTGTGCATCGTATTTTATTGTTATACCAGTCTATCTCAACCACAATAAAAGACCAACAAAGAGTTTGGTCCCATCAAAGGAAACATTTCAAATGCATATATTTGCATTGCTAGACACAAAAATTATTGCAAAACGCCTGTTTTAGTGTCAGATTCATGTTATTTCAAATAGCAATGATACTCCTTATACATAATATTATGTGATAGTATTGTTCGTATCCTTATCATCAACTATATCGTAATAAAGAAACAAACAAAGTCGTTTTTTGTTTCACAAAACTAAACTAATTAACTGCACTTGTATGCAATGCGAAATCAATTATAACCCGATCCGATCTTCTAAACTGTTGTAATGCATCTGTCAACAGCTCTCTCGAAATGAAGAATATGAAACAGAGAGGTGTTAGGATCTCTACAATACACGTGTCACTCAGCAAGACTCTGACATAACGGACAGGACTCTGAACAACAACAGATCAAAAATCAATTGCTCTGGTATGAGTTGTGAGATACAATTATAACAGTGTGTCAACAGAATCGTTCAACGCTTCTTTATCAACTGTTCTACAGAAATTAACAAAAAGCAACAACAACATCCACCACAATCGCATCACTCAGCAAGACTCTGACATAAACGATGCAAATTCGTATAACAATGTAACAAATCAATTGCACCTGACTTAAGATACACTTTTTAAACACGTGTCTATCTGAAGCAAAACCTGTCTGTCTAATTGCAAGCCATACATTTCTCACACACTGATAACACAAAGAATTACAAAAAGAGTGACAGAGACTTGAGAAGGCTTAGCATAACATACTAGCATATACTCATACAATTACAATCTGTCGCGGGAATTATTGCTCTCCGCTATATTCGTGGTTTCGATAAATACTTAAATTGCATTTAGACGACTAAGTAGTGTAATAATTGTCGTTATACTCCGTCATGCCCACTGACTCCATTGATAAAGTGTACATTATCTCTGTAAATGTACACTTTTGTGAGAGATTTTCTCAGAAAATGATTGGTCAATTTAAGCTTCAAACTATTTCAGATTTTCATAACCACATTCACAGTTAAATAAATGTCACTGCTGATTGCCTGAAGACTAAAACTTGTAAAAACACACAACGAGGGATTAACATGACTATGCTACTGTAAACTAATCAAATTTGCAGCATTACATTTTAATTAGTGTCTTTTGTGAAACTTAATAATAAAACAAAGAAATGTAGCGTTAATTTTTTAGATTATATTTTTTAGTCTTGGTTGAACTAAATACTAAAACAAAATAATCACAATTTATCTACACTCCAACAATAATAGGACAATGGCTAATCCTTTAATATTGCTGTCCACAATGTTGGGAGCAGAATCCATCAAAAATGAATGATTTTACTTTATTAGCTATCAGGAGGAATACAGCAAACCAATAAACAATGTATAAAAAATATACATTGTGCAACCGACAAGAATCCTGAATTATTATTATACAATGATCGAAAGCAGTTATAACTTTCTACTTGTTTTCATAAGCACGCGTGATGCCACTTAAAATCACTCGAATACAACATTATATCAAATTGAGTAGCCCTATGAAAATGAATGTTTAAATTAGAACATGTGTCAATTCATTACGGCGCTATTATAATACAAACATTTTTTTAATATCTATGAAATAAAACACACTGCCTTAACATCAACTGAGCAGTTTTAGATATATAAGAATCGGCTAACATGATCCTGTTTGAAAATAAACATTAATTTTATAAATAATTCCATGACAATCGTCTTTTTAAAAAAAACAAATTAAGACAAATAATATGCTTTATACCTTTGTGCATCAAGCCTTAATCCATGAATGTGGAAAATAATTGCTTGTATAATCTTAGCTTTTATATGTTGTATTAATAGTTTCTTGATTTTTACTCAATCTATATGACAGTTAATCCCTCAGATGTGTTAGGCCAAGGTTATTATGTTACATAGAGTAATATTTTCTTAAATTCAATATGTGTTCTGCTCATGAATTGTGCCAGAATTGGTTGTGCTAATCATTGTCTCTCTGGACATCATTTACTTTTTGCCGGAGTATAAGTAAGAAAAAGTACAATATTTTGATCAAAAGTGTCCTCTTACACCCGTTATAGGATAGTTTCGCCTCGGACAATTTCTTGTTAGTCCTTAGAAAACTATCCTATAACGGCTGTAAGAGGACACTTTTGATCAAAAACTAGTACTGTATCTATTACTTAAAAACTACTACAGAATAAAACATATCGAGAAATATTGATATTTTACGGCAACCATAACGAACCTGGTATAAATGTGTATCCGAGATACATGTATTAGGTAATGTTTTTGAAAACATTGCGCTACAATGTATACTGTAATAACACAACATCCTGAGTTAAACTATTGCTGATTCTATAGTTCGTGTAACGCGAACCAAACGTCTAACTCTATCCCTCTGGGTTGGGGAGAATATTAACAGAGCCGAATGACAAAAATTCACGAATTAAATCAGTTACAAGTAAATTAACATAAATCTCAAGAGGTCATTGTTTGATATTACGTTACAGACACCAAACGGCCAACTCAATGAAACAGAATGAACTATGCGTGTACACAATATAGCACATTAATAGATGATACAACATTTCATGATATTATTGAAGAATGTACCATGGCTATAGTTCTAATGTAGCAAATCATTAAAAAGGACACAACTGGCTTCTGTCCTCCCTCATCATCAACGCACTCGAGCATGAGTATCGCCAACCCGAGCAAGCGATGTCAAAAAAGTGTTTTGATTAAATACAAAGCTTGTTTCCCATTTACAATCGTCATCAAATGTATTAGTATATAATATACGAGTGTTTAGCTACGCGTCTAGCACCTGTATTTTACCCTGCATTCAGAACTAACTAACAATTATATTGAATTAATTTACCTCATACATTAATCAATGCCCGAGACAAAATAACGGAACATAAATAAACAAATAACGAATTCATGTTCATCTTCAGTATGTTCCAACATTTCATACAAATTCTATCTGACAATAAGTACAGAACTATGCATCTCGTACGACATGGTACATTTTTGTACTTAGACTAGGTAATTACTAATTGGATTAAGGGTTTGCATTAGTCTCAGGGTCATTAAATTAATCAACAGGTATGTTTGTGATATGTACCTATACATTGATACATGTTGATGTCTTATCTACACATCTGATTGCTCCTGTCCATGTTCATCACAATTAAGAGAAAAATACCAAAACTATTAGTTGACTGATTTGACAATACCTTGTTGGGTTGTGGATCTCTCAGACACTTCCTTTCGGCAAGCCGAAGACATTTGGAGGCATTTAAAAGCGCTCAATGCTTAGGAATCTAAAGTTCACATTTCAATCGAAGAACAATGTCCTATCCGATCAATTATACACCTATTGTGATTTGCCTCAAGTGTTTAGGTTTGTCTCAGCACTCCTTTAGGCTATACAAGCGACATCGAAAGTATTCAAAGCTTCAAGAAGAACATCAATACACTCGAAGCACAATGTCCCATGAAAGTAGACAATATTTGCCATCTTGGTCTGTCCCTCTACACGTTTTATGAGAAAGATACGCGTTCAAATTCTCAAGAAACTAAATGTAAAATTGGACTCAATGTCCTACAAAATTATCAACACCTTGTCTCTTGAGGTTTACCAAAAGTCTTTAGAAGTCGCAGCACTACTATACCCTTGGCCAAACAAACGACATTGGTAGGCATTGGCTGGCTCATAGGTGTTATAAGTTTCTAGGAACGTCATTGTGCGCCGAAAGCAATATGTCCTAAAGAGATAGACAACACAAACACAATAGTGTCCCTAGTCAAACAAACATTAAACACATTAAATGTTCAACGTTTCAAGAAACTAAATTCAAAGCCATTGTGTCATAAAAGACGGTCATGTGACAAACAAGCGGCATTGGCAAGTAATTGGTTTGAAGACAAATAACAAAACACTGGCGTTCAAATATCTTTTCTAACGACTGTAAATATCGCAATCTCTATAATCATCGGGAAAATGTAAACACCGCAATCTATAATTACCGGAGAAACGAAACCAAATGACTATGCCAGCACGTATGTCTAGTTGTATCCCCTTAAACCATTTGAGCCAGCATTGGTAAACAATCGAGAGAAAATGTTATTATCGCTAAATATATAATTACCGGAGAAAAAAAAACAATGACTATGCCAGTTTGTATGTCTATTTGCCTATCAGTTAGCGATTTCAGAGCCATATTTTGATTGTCTCAGATACCTGATAGCCGAAGGAAACGGTTTTGCCTTTCACAATCTTGATTCAACTCGGAACACATATAGGAGCGTGATCAAATAAGCGGCAAACAGCGATCGACGTTTAATTGATCACTAAATTTTAAATCGGTTGCTGAGTATCTGTTTGGTTTCAAATTGGTGATTAATGACTTGCATGAAAAGTCGAACTTGACATTTTGGATTCAGGAGATGGATTAGTTTGTTTACATATTCCTTGAATAGTTTTATGTTTGCGTAAGGTTGCAAACAATTGTATCGGACTGTAATGTTTAGTTACAGCTTTCTTTATACTTATGTTTATACACGTATGAAATGTTACATGCATAAACTCATTACATGAATAATGTTTCTGTTCTTTGATGTTTCAATGGAATTCTACTCAAAGACTCATATTAGGGTTTGCTCTATAATAATATTTCGTCAACACAATAGGCAATTATCCGAATAAAAATTACCGTTCACAAAAAGACCACATTACAACACACACAGGAAAACAAACAATAATGACACCAGGGCAATTCAAATGAATGGAATTAACTTCCTTTTTAGAGCGTTTTGAATAGTGATGTTTTACAAAATTGTCTTATTTAGTAAGATAAACATTACAGATCCGTTAATATAAGCCCAATTCAATTAACTTTAAATCAAGCAGATAATGCACTTGCCCTTTCGAAGAAACGATGTCTTAATTTTGGAACAACAATAATTCATTATTAAGACATATTCGTTACGCAGATTACCATTTTGTCTGACCTTATTCATGTTATTACCAGGAACAACACTACTTAATTATTCAGATAGATTCACATTTAGGATAACCCTAAATGGATTATTGATGTTTTTCAATATTTTTTTTTGCTATATTTATAAACTATTCGAAGATAACTTGACTCCGAATGAAACATCAACATACTTAGGCATCAACACAATAGTATTAGGAATAAACACATATAGTTATAAACACAAATAGGAATAATCATAATTAGGACTACACACTAATCAGTAATACAGACTAATTGGTACGGTCAAATAAAAAAATCACAGAAACATTGATGAACAATAACGATGCGTTCAGACCAATTAACAAACAAACGATCTGACAGACGGAACATATCAAACATTCAGTCTGGGCATCTGCATATCATTAATTCGGGTGTATTCGGACTTTATCGTATGCCTAGTTCGTGATGACGTCATCAGAGCATGTATTCGGCCAATCATCTGTCATAAATGATTGGTGTGAATATGTGAACACTATCCTAAAATATGTTCTTCTGAAGAGTCGCAGATGTTCCTCAAATTAATGACAATATTACTACTTAGTAGTATGGACTAAATCTGGACAGAGCTAGTAATTTTGCGTGAACCTGGATTTTAGGTACTATGTACAAATGTATGAACTTTATAGGCAGTCAGCAACATCTAAGTTAGCCACCTGTTTACTTATTCCTCAAACCTTTCTACATGCTGGTGACCTATGTTTTACACTCTTTTTATTATAATTAGTGTCTATTCTCCAACTAAAATCGCGTTAGTGCTTGTGTATTGACCTAAAGACACTTGAGTATTCTTTTAGTCAACATACATAATTATTAATCTTAAATGTTGAAAACACATTATAGACGTTTGATATATTAAGCCTCAAATTGAAACAACAACTCAGCTTAATCGGGCCTGACAGGGAAACATGGCGACTGCTGCATTATAACTGTTCCTATTGCGATGTAATGAGAATGAAAAGTGTACAAAATGCGCTGAATTAATATTCCTATCAACCCCCTGAGAATATATTTAAACAAAAAGATCTCGTACATATCTAGGGTAATAACAAATTATGAAAGTGTGTTAAATTATAGTAAGTTTTTTTTGTTTAATTCGATGTTAGTTGATATACATTTCCAGGCCGTTAAAAACTTTATGCTATTTTATATTACTCTTGTGGATTTAGGTAACACGCGGAGTATTACTTCATTATTAGTTTCTAGTTTAAGAAACGTTTAAATTGTGCATCTTTACGACTTTGAAATAGGCCGTCAATTTAAAGTACTACATTTAGTACTAAATAAATAGTCCCAATGCGCCAGCAGAATATTGTTCACTTGGTTGTATCGCAAGTTTAAAGATGACCATAAAGGTATCTTGCAGCATATAAATCTCAACTACGAGAAATTGTGTAGTCATAACTGACTGGCCTGAATATTTGAGTTATACCATACTGACCTTGTGACTTGCTTATCATAGTAAAGAAGAGATGAAAACTTGTATTGGACTTACCTGAAAATATAGAAAACTAGAAATAAGTAACAGTACAGTATAATTATAACGAATCGTACAACATTACTGAGTAAATCGTTTAATATGATATTCATAACAAGGACTGTTGAATGTTTCCCGTATAACTCGATTATACACTTTATATAGTCATACCAAAAGGCAATGGCAAAGCGGCCACATTAAATCTATTTTATATCTATGAAAAATTGAAAAACATCGGCTGACACAGTGGGTTAGAGTTCTTATGCGTATGATTCATCAACAAATGTCGTGGGCCCGAGTGGTAGATGTCTAGCAATCGTCATTTGGCCGAATTTTTCAACTTCCATATTCAGTCAAGTCAAGTAAACAACTTTTATTCTGCGATATGGCTTCTGTAAGAATTTGAAATATCTGTGCATAACCGTATTTAAATGCTAATTAACTTTTGAATGCATTTGAGTAAAAACAACAACATCAGCGTGATAAAGTTCCATCGAGCCAAATGCATCCATAATTGACTTGGAAAAAGATTAGTTTAAAGCTACTTAACAGTTAATTAATATGTAAACAAAGTTTTATCAAGTGATTATGTGTTAATTATATATTTAAGATTGCTACCATTAATCAAAGAGCCTGGAAAAAATCGAAAAAGTAGGGGAAGTCGCGTGCAAGCAAAGTATAAAATGTTCTTTAAAGGCAGTGTTTGCTGACGTGCACTTTTTAAACACCCTTGGCTGCAATCATTGGAAGACGTGTCGATGTTAAAGCAAGCGAATTAATTGAATAAATTTAATTATTTTTATTAATTCAATGAATGTCATGACGTTCTTATGCTCTGGCAAGGCACAAATAGATCCAATTGTTTTGAACTTTAGTGCAAGTCAATGTATGAACGGTGAATAAGTCGATCACACTACCAGTGTTAAGATACAATGTACTTTTTGCGACTGTGGAAATCGATATCAAACTGTCATCGGACTGGGGACGTTTTAGAGCCGTCCATTTTTTGTTTGCGACTTGTTTAATCTACATAAGAAATCTCAGTGGTGCTATTTTAATTTCAAAATTTCAATTCGTGATATCACTTTGCAGTTTAAAACCTTCTTCTTCTAGGAGTCCTAAATTAAATTCCAGCACGAATACGGTCCAACACGTCACTGATTGTTGTCTGAACTTTTTTTATGATCCACCTAGAATACTCTAGTTAATATCAACTAATAACCTGTATCGACACTTGGCAAAGATGGCAATATAATGAAGTTTCGGTGACCATTGCTTAATACAAAGTGTCTTTTTAGTGTGTTCTCAATAACCATCTAATCGTTCAATATATGGATCTTAATTACAAAAGGTTGAATCGTTTGTTTTTGCAAGAATATACGGCGGTAACCTTCGCCTGACAAATAGCGCTAACGTTTTAAACGTAAACAGAAAAGGAAATTGAATTATGAATATAAATTCCAGTTTCTGAACGTGAGCACAAAGGGGTTAATGTTTTCAAGAACATTGCCATTTAAAGACTCATAACCGCTTTAAGTCGGTAGTGCGTCTGCTACGAATGCGCTTTCGGTAGAGGCAATAGTCTAATGAATAGATACAATGTAGTAATTTTTCTGAAAACAGGCACATCATGTATTCTTGATAACATGAACCATGTCGATAACATTCGCGTATTCTTACATGTCACTAGTATGACACTGACGAAGAACATGCTGATAATATTATAGCGGTAATATAAACTTATCACACACTTAACGCTCATGGTAATCGTTTAATCATAGTCATAGGTTCACCTAGAGTCACTGATGATGACAGTACTTGGTGCTTATACGACATATCTTTGTAGACATTTATTCTATGAATGCGAGGGCAACCTGTGGATGTGGTATTTGTAGACGTACACAACGGAATGTAGGATACTAGTACAGATGTACTAGTAAGTAAGTCATGGCCAAAATGTACCAATATACCAACAACAAACTCATAACATGTAATATACTGGTAAACTATTATATAACTTAATATTTAGCATTTACCACAACGTGTTGTACAGACCCTTGTACTCTATGATTGGTATAACATTATTCATACAATCGAGGTTTTAATACTTGGGATCGCACCGAGTACTATCACTAACGCGTGTCATTCAGCATGCCTATGACTGTACCTTCGGATTGGTAAAACAACCGCTCAAATTAACTAAATTGCTTATTCATAACAGTTGGTCTAGAATGTAATATGCATTTGTCAACACTTCTGTCACACCAAAAATGTTTTGATCCCACCTATCGTGCACCACTGAAAGACTTTGACATAACGAACAGGACCTGTACTACAAATGATAAAAAAACCGAAATTCAGAAAGCAACTGCAATACAAGAAAAAATCCTACTTCACAATTGTTATACATATTGTTTTCAACAGCTCCAGCGCAATGTAGAACAAAAACACAAACGATGTTTTTATCCCAACAAAATCGTTCATATCTCAGCAAGACTTTGACATTTATAAAGGAGGTGATATTCACAAAATAAATGTAACACCATTGTAACAGATCAACTGCACCTGACTTAAGACACACTTGTAAAAAGCTTGTCTAACTGATGCACAACATGTCTGACTGACTGCAAGCCATACATTTGTCAAACACTGGTAACACAAACAAATACGAAACATTATCACAGAAGAAATGGTACAGCAAAAATATACTGTTATATTACAAATGCATTGTGGGGTTATTTTTTTTTGTGCATAGGGTTTTGATACTTTGGCATAAACACAATATTATTAGGCATGGACACAAATAGGAATAAACACAATTAGGAATATACACAATTAGGAATACAGACTAATTAGTACGGTCAAAATAATCACAGAAACAATGATCAACAATTACGATGCGTTCAGACTAATTTACAAACAGACGATCTGACAGGAGTAACGTAATACACGTTCAATTCGAGCATCTGAATTTCGTTTATTCGGATATTTTCGAATAATCATAGGATGGTCAGATAGTGACGACGTCATCTGAGCAAAGGTCCAAAATAGTGTACGTCATATTTGCCTACGAGTTGTTTTCCTCCGCTGTCGATCATGAATTCACTTACATGGGTGCATGCATCTTTGTTGGCATAATTCGTTCTACAACATGGGACTACCAGTATGTGCATGCATGACATTAGAAAACCAATCGTATGCTTTTGGGATATATACGCTTCAATATGTGCAAGTATATAATTATTAACTATTTGTATACCTTTTGGATATTAAAGTCTCTCTCAAAACTTAAACAACATTTCAGCTAAATCGAGCCTGACATGCCAAATTGACGCCTGCTACATTATTAGAGCTCCTATTGCGACGTAAGAAGATGCGTTTAATTAATTTCCCCATATTTCCTCTGAGTATATATTAAAACAGAACTATCTCGTAATCTAGGGTAATAACATATTATGAAAGTTTGTCAAATCATTGGAAGTTTTATGTTTAGTACCTTTCAATACTTTTCCAGGCCATTAAACAAATTACACGCTATTCTATATTACTCTTGTGGATTGAGTTGAATCGTGTCGTGTTTGTGATTAGTTTCATAATAGTGTTTGTAAGTCGACTACATGTTTACATTTTTTTTTTTTTCAATCATTTGAAGACAAGTCGATATTAAAGCAAGCGAATTAATTGAATTATTTTTATTCATTTTATTAATTTAATCAATATTATGTCGCTCCCAAAATGATCTTCTAATGTTCATGCAAGGCACATACAGATCCAATTCATTTTAACTTTAGCGCAAGTCAATGTATGCACTTTCGGGCACGTGTGCGGTGAATTAGTCGATCAACAACCAGTGTTAAGATATTTTTTCGACTGCGGAATTTGAAATAAAGCTTCCAGTGGATCGAAATTGATTTAGAGCAGTTCATTGGTTGTTTGCGTCGTGTATAAACTACTTATAAAATCTCAGCGTGCCATTTCAAGATTTCGTGATTTTTTCTTGGCAGTTTAATGCCAACTATTTATGAGTCATATATCCTATACTTCAATGTGACTAAAGTGACTAATATAACATTTTTCACCATCGACCTAAAATACAGAAACCAATAACTTGTATTAGCATTTGACGAAGAAGGCAATATAATGCGCGAGTTCTGGTGACCATTAGTTACTGCATATTTTCTTTTTAGGGTGTTCATAATAACCACCGAATCGTTCAATATATGGATCTTAAATGCGAGTGAGATTCAATAGTTTTTTCAAGAATGTTCGGAGGTAACCTTCGCGCAAAAAAGATGCTTTAGTTTAAATCGGTAACAGAAAAGGCAAATGAATTATGAATAGATGGTATTTTTCTGAATGTGAGGAGGTTTCAAGGTTTTCAAGAAAATCGTCAATTAAGGGTACACACTCGCTCTAATCGAATAGATGTAGTACGTACGAGACGAATGTGCTTTCGGTAGAGGTAATGTTTTTATATGACTAAATAGTCTTTTGTCTGTAAACAGGCACAACATGTATTATTGACAGCATAAACCATGTCACTAACACTCATATGCTCTAGTATACCACTTGAATGACACTGATCAAACATGCTGATATTATTATATTATACAATAATCACACACTTAACGCTCTTGGTAATCTTTTATTGATAGTCATAGATTCACCTAGAGTCACTGACGATGACAGTACTTGATGTTTATACGACAAATATTGGAACATGCTATGTAGACAATTATTCTCCGAATGCGAGGAAAACCCATGGATTTGGTATTTGTAGACGTACAGAACGGATTGTAGAACGCGTACAGTTGTACGTCATGGCAGCATTATGTACTAATATTCCCACAACACATCCGTAACATGTAGTATACTGGTAAAGTAGTACATACATGGAACACTGCTTCATATTACAACGTACTTTTGATCACCCACTTACATCCAGGTACCAAGATAACATCGTTAGTAAAATCAAGGTTTCCACAATTGGCACTGCGCCGACCACTATCACATAGTCAAAACTATTCTTAGAATATTGTTTACAACTACTAAAAACAAATGTAACCCGTCTTCTAAAATGTTGTGCATCTTATTTTTATTGTTATACCAGTCTATCTCATCCACAAAAAGAGACCAACAAAGAGTTTGGTCCCATCAAAGGAAACATTTCAAATGCATATGTATGCATTGCTAGACACAAAAATTATTGCAAAACGCCTGTTTTAGTGTCAGACTTATGTTATTTCAAAAAGCAATTATACTCCTTCTACACAATATTATGTAATTGCATTGTTCGTATCCTTATCAACACCTCTATCGTAATACAGAAAAAAACAAAGTCGTTTTTTGTTAACTGCATTTGTTTGCAATGCGAAAGCAATTATAACCCGATTCGATCTTCTAAACTGTTGTAATGCATCTGTCAACGGCTCTCACGCAATGAAGAATATAAAACTGAGAGGTGTTAGGATCTCTACAATACACGTGTCACTCAGCAAGACTCTGACATAACGGACGGGACTCTGTACAACAACAGATCAAAAATCAATTGCTCTAGTATGAATTGTGAGACACAATTATAACGTGCTTCAACACTGTCGTTCAATGCCTCTTTATCAACTATTCTACAGAAATTAACAAAAAGCAACAACAACATCCACCACAATCGCATCACTCAGCAAGACTGTTACATTACCGAAACCAATTCGTACAACAAACGTAACAAATCAATTGCACCTGACTTAAGATACACTTTTTAAACACTTGTCTATCTGATGCAAAACCTGTCTGTCAGACTGCAAGCCATACATTTTTCACACACTGATAACACAAACAATTACAAAAAGAGTGACAGAGACTTGAGAAGGCTTATCAAAACATACTAGCATATACTCATACAATTACAATCTCTCGCGGGAATTATTGCTCTCCGCTATATTCGTGGTTTCGATAAATACTGGAGAACTATATACTCAATACCTTTACTTACTAAATTGCATTTAGACGACTAAGCTGTGTAATAATTGTCGTTAAAAACTACTACAGAATAAAACATATCGAGAAATATTGATATTTTACGGCAACCATAACGAACCTGGTATAAATGTGTATCCGAGATACATGAATTAGGTTTTGGAAACATAGTGCTACAATGTTTACTGTAATAACACAACATAATGTGTTCAATTATTGGTAATACTATAATATTACATCAAAAGGCAAACATGCTGATTCTCTAGTTCGTGCAACGCGAACCAGACGCCTGACTATATTCCACTGGGGTGAAGAGCCTATCTACACAAGAAAGCCACATGACCAAGTCTATCGCACTGGGGTTGCGAGAATATCAACAGAGCCGAACGACGAGAGTTCACGAATTAAATCAGTTACAAGTAAATTTACATTAATCTCAAGAGATCCTTGTTTGATACTAAGTTAAGGATACAAAACGGAGTACTCAATGATGCTGACTTAACTATGTGTGTACATAGTATAACACACCAATCGATGATACAACTTTTTATGATATTATTGAAGAATGTACCATGGCTATTTTTTAAATGCAGCAAATCATTAAAAAGGGCAAAACTGGCTTCTGTCCTCTCTTACCATCCATGCACTCGAGCATCACTATCGCCAACTCAAGCAAGCGATGTTCAAGCAGTGTTTGATAAAATACAAAGCTTGTTTCCCATTTACAATCGTCTTCGAATGTAAAAGTATAACATATACAAAAGTTTAGCTACACGTCTAGCACTTGTATTTTACCCATGCCTTCAGAACAAGTAACAGTCATATTGAATTAATTCACCTCATACATTAATCCATCGCGAGACAAAATAACGGAACATAAATAAACAAATGACGAATTCAGGTTCATCTTCAGTATGTTTCAACATTTCATACAAATTCCATCTGACAATTAGTACAGAACTATGCATCGCGTACGACAAGGTAATTAGACTAGATAATTACTAATTTGATTAATGGTTCACATTAGACTGAAGGTCATTAACATAATCAACAGGTGTGTTTGTGGTGCTCATGTATATATACATTGATACCTGTTGATGTTTTATCTACACACATGATTGCTCCTGTCTATGTTCAACGCAATTAAGAGAAAAATATCAAAACTATTAATGGACAGATTTTACAATACCTTGATAGGTGGGGAACTAGCAGACATTTGTAGGCATTTAAAAGCGCTAGATGCTTTGGAATCTACAGTTCAGATTTCATTTCAAGAACAATGTTCCATCCAATCAATTATACACATATTGTGATTTGCATCAAGTCTTTAGGTGTGACTCAGCACTCCCTTAGACTATACAATCGACACCACTAGGTACTGACAGGCGAATAAAGTATTCAAAGTTTCAAGAAGAACACCAATGCACTCGAAGCACAATGTCCCATGAAAGTAGACGAGATTTGCTATTTTGATCGGTCCCTCCACACATTTTATGAGAAAGATACGCGTTCAAAGTATCCAGAAACTAAATGTAAAATTGGATTCCAGGCACAATGTCCTACAAAATTATCAACACCTACATGTAGTCTCTTGAGGTTAGCCAAACGTCTTTAGAAGTCACACCCTACCCTTGGTTAAACAAACGACATTTGTAGGCAATTGGTTGGCTCAAAAGTGTTATAAATTTCAAGGAACTTAATGTTGCATCCAGAGCAATACAGTGTCGTATAGAGTTAGACAACGCAAACACAATACTGACAAAGGTCAAACAAACAGCATATGAACATGTTAAGTGTTCATGGTTTCAAGAAACAAAATGTAAAGCCACTTTGTCGTAAAACTCGGTCCTGTGACAAACAAGCGGCATTGACAAGAGCATAAACTTAAAGTAATTGGTTTGAAGACAAATATCAAAACACTGACGTCGAAATATCTTTCCGAACTACTGTATATATCGCAATCTCTATAATTATCTAAGTAAAAAATATGACTCTGTGAGGATGTAAACCTAGATGTATGTCATTAAGTCATTCTAGCCATTGATACGAGCATTAGTGTTTAAATGTTGAAGAAATGTAGGAGAAATGCAAGCCTCAGAAACTCTATAATTACTGGAGAAACAAAACCAAATGAATATACCAGCACGTATGTCTAGTTGTATACCCTTAAACCATTTTAGCCAGCATTGGTAAAAAATCGAGAGAAAATGTAAATATCGCCAACCATATAATTACCAGAGAAACAAACAACAAAGACTATGCCAGTAAGTATGTCTATTTGCCTATCAGTTAGCCATTTCAATGCCAGTGGCTGATTTTCTGATGTACACGATAGCCGACGAAATCGTGCCTCGATGTCGTTTTATGTTATTTAAACATACAGCTGCATTTGTATACAGAAAATGGAACAGTAACAATCAGACGATTGTGATGTTGATATTAGATTGGTTCTGATTTGTTTGAGCAACGTCATCTGAATCATTTTTTCTCAATGTATGTAATTGAGCGTATAGCCCCGTCCGTTCGATGAGCGTAATGCAATGCATATACTTTGAATTGGTTGCATTTTATATGAAGACGATCCTGTGGCAATCAATCTCCGGGCCCTAACAGAAGTCTAACAAAAATCGTCAGTTCAAAAGCTCATTAGATTCATAGTCTTGCAGACTAAAATTAAAACTTGGTTTATCTATCTTAGTATAATCACCACCCTAATCAACAGTATACATTATCAATGAGCTATAAATACGAATATTGCGTGAATGCCAACTTTTTCCTTCATTGAGACTGAGCTGAAAATGCAACACATATCGTTTAATTGGGTATCGACGCCGGAAACATTTTTTTAGATTTGCAAAATAAACTGAAAATGCCTCGGAAATCATTCCATGTCAATCCATCAGGAAACTTCCAGCGGTTTCTGATGTGTATTTAATCCAGCCTATAAATACCAAATTAGACGGAAACAGTTTTTCACTTTCACAATCTTGATTCAACTCGGAGCATATATACACTTGGAGACTTTACTAACGCAACACTTTTACAACTCGAATATCTCAGTTATGCGTAAAGATATTGATTTGAAATTGCACAAGTGATCATTTGACTACATTTAGTGCAAGCTAATGATAAAATCATTCACTCGTGACAATAGGACGCTTCAGCACGTGGTGTAGGTATGTTTTCATTTTTAGCACGAGGAAATCCTGAAACGCGATTTGATTCAAATTTTATTTCAATTTCATCATTCTAAATGGGATCTTACACCAAGAAAACATAAAATTAATTAAAAAACGACATGGCAACCGCGCAATTGGCATGGTGCAGACCGGTCAGTCATTAAGACGTGCAAGTTTTATGAAATATAAAGTAAATATATGCATAATAACTGTACCTGATATACATGTAACTAATTAAGAACGAATGTATGTTTAATTTAGAAAGTTGAGCATCGTGAGTTGGTTTTGTATTTGGCAGACATGTCCCATCCATAGCCCCCTTATGCTGCGTAATTTGGAACAGGCCCTTCTGCAAGAGTGGCAAAACATCCCTCAACGTTTCATTTTAAACTACGTGGTTTCAATGATGTATTAGCCACTCGAATTTGTGATGCTCAGTGATTTTTCACATTGTGAATATTTTACGTTGTACGATTTTGCGAATTTGACTTTTGTAGTGATGTTTTTAATTTGTTACGTTTGATATTTTTTTCTTGATCGATTTCTATCAAATTGACAGGACGTATTGGATATGTGTTTAATTATTCTTAGTCCAAATTTCAACAAAATCCATTCACCAATAATGAAGCTGTATCGATTTGAAGAGGTGTTGCGTTAGAAAAGTCTCCAAGTGTATATAGGAGCGTGATCGAAAAGCCGAGAATAACGATCGACGTTAACGACCACTAAATTTAAAATCGGTTGCTGAGTATCTTTTTGGTTTGATGATTAATCACTCTGTTTGAAAAGTCGAAAATGACATTTTGGATTCAGGAGATGGAGTAGTTTGTTCACATTTTTCTTGAATAAATTTATGTTTGCATAAGGAAGAGTTTCAGAAAATTGCATCGGACTTTAATGTTTGGTTGCAGTTTTATTATTACCAAATATGCTTATACATGTACACGTATGAACTAAGGCACCGCCGAAATGAAGGATTAAATACACATTGGATATCTGCTAAGCTATGTTTCAGATAGAAAGTGACTAAATATGAGTTGAATTTAGATGTTATAAAATATACAAAGATAGTTATTGATCAGCAACTGATCACTTTTCCTCTTTAAATTTAAGACCAAAAATAATAATTAGATCTATTCAAAATTTTAGATTGGCTATGTATCTGTGGTTTATTTTTGGAATAAGTGTAGGCATCCCTTACTTGGAGTTTTACCTATATTATACTGAATTGTTATACATTGAAACGTAACGTCATGAGTCTATTTGGCGTACTTTTGGTATGACGTCATTTCCTGTTATTTGTGACGTCATGACATCACGGGATAATGTTTCTGTTTTGTGATGTTTCAATGGAATTCAACTCAATGACTCTTGACCAATGCCCAATTTAAAGCTTTAAAGTAACTGTGATGAATTAATATGCTTATGCATTTATGTTATTATATCTGTGCAATAGTCTATAATACATTATACTTTATGCCTCTCTATGTCATGCCATCAACACTAAAGGACCAAAATGGAAATCAGAGTTTTCTCTTATTTGTGTTATCCTTAGTGTTGGTGTGCCTGTCATTGGTACTTTTGAATGCATGTACGTATAATTTGTTTTATTATGTATACATGTTTTTAATTATCCATGTAATATGTACTTCAATACTTCAAATAAAATCTATCTAATCTATCTAACTATCTACCATATTTGAGATGCGATTTAACTCATTTTAATCTGAGATCAACGTTTTTTCTATAACTTTTCGTCAACTACATTATCCGAATAATACACATAAATATACCCTTCACACAAAGATGAACCCATTAAAATCACACGACAAAACAAATAACAATGACACCAGAGTAATCCAAATGAAAATTTCTCAATTTGACGAGAGTACTGATGGTGATGTTTGCTTGTAGTGTCTAACTTTGTGAGATAAACAATACAGTAACGTTAATAAATGCCACTTCAATTAATTTTAAATCAGGCAGATAATTCATTTGACCTTTCGATGAAGCAAAGTCTTAATTGTGGAACAACACTAATAATAATTCGTGATTGAGACAGATTCACTATTTCAGATTACCATTTTGTCTGACCTTTTCATGATATTAGCAGGGATATCGGAATAAGAATACTTAATCATTAAGACAGATTTAGTATTAAGGTTTACCCTAAATGAATTTTTGATTTTTTTCAGTGGAATTTTGGCTATATTTATAAACTCCTCGAAGATTAATTGACTCCGAATAAAACATCAGCACACTTAGATTTATACACAATATTATTAGAAATAGACACACATAAGAATAAACACAATTAGGAATACACACTAATTAGTAATACAGACTAATTGGTACGGTCAAAATAATCACAGAAACATTGATGAACAATTACGATGCTGTCAGACCAATTAACAAACAAACGATCCGACAGGCGTAACATATCAAACGTTCAATCTGGGCATCTGGAATTCGTTACTTCCGATATATTCGGACATCTCCGTATGGTTAGTTAGTGATGACGTCATCAAAGCATGTATGCGGCCAATCATCTGTCATGAATGATTGATTTGACTAGGAGAACACTATTCTAAAATATGTTCTCCTGACGAGTCGCATATGTTGCTACGCTTATGACAGCAATACTACATAGTAGTATAGCCTAGAACTGGACAGAGCTACATGTAGTGATTTGTGCAAGAACCTGGACTTTTGGTACTATGTATAAACTTAATAGGCAGTCAGCAAATTCTAAGTTAACCACCCATTTGCTTATTTATGAAAACGTTCTGCATGCTGATTGCCTAGGGTTTTCTCTCTTGACTTTCAATGTATAAAGTCGCGTTGATGCTAGTGTATTGAGAGTAACTTGGGTATACGTTTTGTCAACATACATGATTATTATTCCTAATGGTTGAAAACACTTCTGATATATTATGCCCCAAATGAAACAACAGCTCAGCTTAATCGAGTATGACAAGCAAAATAGGCGACTGCTGCATTATTAGAGCACCTATTGTGCTGTAATAAGAATTAATAATGTACAAAATGCGTTCAATTAATGTTCCCATCTTTCCTCTGAGAATCTTTGAAACGATAGTAGTTCGTGCTTATCTAGGGTAATAACAAATTATGGAAGTGTGTTACATGTACATCATTGTCAGGTTTTCATTTAGTTTCATGGTATTTTCAATACATTTCTAGGCCGTATAAAACCTATATGATATTTGATATTACTCTCGTGTAATTAAATAGCATGCGTAGTTTGAAACGTTCTGTTATTAGTTTCTAGTTCCAGAATACTGTTTACACACAAAATATGGACAGCTCGTTTCAATTTTGTATACTTATACCATTTGAACAGGCTGTCAAAAAACTGGATATAACACTATATGTCGCTCGCTTAGAATAAGAAGGTCGTAACTACAAAATCAATATTTTTAGAAAACAAGAAAAACTGCCCGTTAATCAGTCTTTACTTATGGTAAAACAAGCGTTTTCTACTTCAGTTTTGTCAACATGGTGTGTTTCGATTTTCATGAAAATAGGCTCACAATAAGCGCCTTATGATGTAGATTAATGTATAAGTATTATAAGGGCGTAAGTGGCACATACGACCTTCTCACTCTAAATCAGCGATATGCAGTGCCAATTCAGCCAACAGAATATTATTTAAGACATAAACTACGAAACCCAGTAGCATACCATAACATAGTATTTGTTTAAACTGAAACATTTTTATCGGAGAAAGTAAGTAAAAATTAAAATCCCTCAGCCAAATATTACAACATGTAACATGTATTCCAATAAGACTAATTGCAATATTTGTGTACACTATGTTATGTTTGTGAAAGTGCCTGCCGTGATAAATCGAGTTATACTGACCTTGTGACATGCTTATCGTGGTACATGTACAAAGTACATGCAAAGAGGAGATGAAAACTTGTATTGGACTTACCTGAAAATAGAAATAGAAACATATAAATAAAAGTACAATATAATTATTATATATAACTGCATAACATAACTGAGTAAATCGTTTAATATTTCCTTGTATAACTCGACTAATCGCTTTATTTTTATACCTGATTTAATGGCTAAGGGGTTATATTATAACTTTATATGTTGAAAATGAACTATGAACACTCGTTGAATATCGACTGATATATAATGGGTTGGGCAACTGGAAGCCTTAGAACGTACGGCTTTTTATATTTTATTTCGATTCTAACTTGATTGAAGCATGCAATCATGCATAACTATTTTTGACAGCACACTTGTACAACCTGTCGTATTACTATTAGCCATCCGTGGAAAAGTCATTGGTCATTTTGTCAAAATATTCAACTTATTTATTTGGTCAAGTCAAGTGAAACACCTTATATTCTGTGATACTGCTTCAGTAAAAATTTGAAATATCTATGAATAACCGTATTTAAATGTTAATCAACTTATGAATGCATTTGACAAAAAACAACAACATCAGCGTGATAAAGTTTCATCGAGCTGATGCATCCATAATTGACTTGTAAAAATGACCAGTTTAAAGTTAATTAAAGGTCAAATAATCTGTAAATAGAGTTTGATCACGTGACTATGTGTTAATTATTTATTTAAGATTGCAGGCATTAATCAAAGACACTGGAACATCGAGAAAAGTCAGGGAAAGTCGCGTGCAAGCAGGGTATAAAGCGTTTTTTAAAGGCAGTGTTTGCTGACTTGCACTTTTTAAACACTATTTGCTTTTGTTTAGGGATTTTTAAGACAGAATAACGGTCATACGCTCAAACGTCATGCACTCATTGGAAGACGAATCGATAAAATAGCAAGCGAATTAATTTAATTAATATCATGACGTTCCCTAAGTGCTCGTCTAAAGCTCTTGCAGAGCAAAAGTAGATCGAATTGTTTTGAACCTTTGCGCAAGTCAATGGATTTACTTTCGAAGCGAGTGCGGAGGACTGGTCGCTCATAACACCAGTGTTATGGTCTTATTGTCGATTTAGGAATCTGAGATCAAACTGTCGGTGGATCAGGCACGTCTGAGAGCAATTGATAGCACGTTTAAGTCTTGTTTAAACTACGTACAAAAATATCAGCGTTGACATTTTAATTTTAACATTACAAATCGTTAAATAGCATTGCAGTAAAGCCTTTTCGTGTATGTGTTCTATGTCCATTATTTTAATATAACTATATTCCAGCACGCATAAGGTCTACAAAGTGACTTATACATAAGTTGTATGCACTTTTTTCACGATCGACCTGAAATAGTTGTTAGACACCAATGACCTGTATTAGCACTAGGCGAAGATTGCAATTTATTAAGTGAGTTCCGGTGACGATAAGCTACTACATATTTTCTTTTATAGTGTTCTAAAAGACCATAAAACTGTTCAATATATGGATCTTAAATATGAGATTAAGTTTTTCAAGAATGTACGGCAATAACCTTTGCATGCTAAATAGCTTTTACGTTTTAAACGGTAACCGAAAAAGAAATTGAATCATGAATATATATTCCAATTTCTGAACGTGAGCACAAAGGGGTTAATGTTTTCAAGAATATTGCCATTTAAAGACTCATAACCGCTTCAAAAAAGGTATAAGAAAATCCGACATGGAAGGTAGCACTCAACCCAGCCGAGCACATAAATCAGAAACACCACGACACAACTACCCTGAGTAGTGCCCACAGAAACCCTTGTCAAAACAGCGACCAAATGAGGCACAACAACCCCGGGGCGTGACCTAGGTTAAAACCCTAAGGACAGTGACCTAGCGTTATGCAACCTAAAGCGGCACAACTACGACTTGACCTAGTTAAAATATGGGCAAGGTAGGACTGGGGCGGGAAATAATATTACATATTCCTAGCAACTACAAGTCGCTAGTGCGTCCGCTACGAATGCGCTTTCGGTAGAGGCAATAGTCTTATGAATGTATACAATGTAGTAAATTTTCTAAAAAAGGCACACCATGTATTCTTGATAACATGTACCATGTCGATGACATTCGTGTATTCTTACATGTCACTAGTATGACACTGATGAAGAACATGCAGATATTATTATATTGGCATCATAAACTTATCACACACTTAACGCTCTAGGTAATCGTATATTAATAGTCATAGGTTCACATAGAGTCACTGATGATGACAATATTTGATGTTCATACGACATATCTTGGAACATGCTCTGTCAAAAAACTATTTTGTGTATTCAGAATGCGAGGAACTACCTGTTGTTTGGTATGAAGAACGCGTATTTCTACATTAGCAAGTACGTCATGCTTTAGTGTACCCACGTACTAACAATATTTCCAACATAACCTCAACATGTAATTTGCTGGTAAACTAGTACATAGAATCGAAAATTCAATTACATTACAACGTAATTTTTAACATCCCTTGTACTCTAGTAATAGTGTAACACCAATAGTACAACCAAGGTTTCCACACCTGGCACTGCGCCGACTACCGTCACATAGTCAAAACTATTCTTAGAATCATGTTCACAACCAAGAAAAACAAATGTAACCCGCTTTCTAAACAGTGTTAATCATATTTTTATTGATATCAATACCGGTATAACTCAACCGAAATAATATACCAAAAGTGTAGATGTTGGTCCAATCGAACGAAGCATGTCAAATGCATATGTACATGTATGCATTGCAAGACACAACATAATTAAAGCTAAAGAAACTATGCATCACATTTCTGTTACGTATTACAAAAAGCAATTATATATTCTACATGTTGTTACGTTTCGTAATCTTGTTTGTCATGCCATTAGCAATCTTGTTTTACCTCTACCGCAATAAAGAAACACCAAAGCCGTGTTTGGTCCACTAAACTACACGTGAATGCAAGGCGAGAAACAATTATACCTGATCTTCTAAAATGTTGTTTTGCATCTGCCAACGGTTCTCGCACAATAACGAATATGAAACAAACGTTCAGCAAGACTTTGAAATAACGGACGGGAATCTGTACAACAACGAATAAAAACTCAAGCACTTGAATGTATGAAATGTGAGACACAATTATAACCGTGCTTTTATACAGTCGCTCAACGCTTCTTTATCAACTGTTCTAACGCAATTAACAAAAAGACACCAACAGCTATCAGCACGAACGCATCACTCAGCAAGACTTTGACATAACCGGCGCGAATCGGTAACACAATGTAACAAATCATTTGCACCTGACTTAAGAAACACTTGTAAAACACTTGTCTAGCTAATGCAAAACATGTCTAACTGACTGCAAGCCACACAACTTATAAACACCAATAACATGAACAATTACAAAAATCAGGAACTTGACGAAGGTTTAGTCTAGTAGAGTGTATAATTATTTTACACATGTGGGGATAATCTTTTGTTGTATTTGTGGTCTCAATAAATACAAAAGAACTAAACCCAATGCCTTCCTAATTGCATTGATACATTTTAAGTACTTATATTAGTGTTGTTTAAAACTATAAACTACTTCATAATAAACGAAATCGACAACCGCTGACATTTAAACCTGGAATTACTGTTGGACTCAATGTGTATCAAAGTGATTATTTTTGTTAAGGAAACATCGCATACATGCATTGCCTCACGAGACAATATAACGAACCTTATTTCACAATTTTCCTAAAATAAGTAACTATAGGATTACTACAGTAAAGATCTAAGTACATATTTAGCTACACGTCTAGCGTCTGTAATTTACCCCTCCCATCAGAACAAAATGACAGTCATACTTTTTAATACATCTCATACATTATTTGTCCCACAAGACAATATAACATACCTTGTTTCACAATTGTCTTAAAATTAGTAACTACGTGTATACGATTCTATTGTATATATATTGGTGCATTTTCACGTCTAGTATCTGTAATTTACACCGGCAACAGAACTAACTAACAGTCATATAAAATTAATTCACCTCATACATTAATTGTCTCCCTAGACAATATAATGGAATATTAATAAACAAATATCGAGTTCAGATTCACCTTCGCAGAATGTTCCAACATTTCAAACAGATTCCGACTGACAATTAGTACAGATCTAAGCGCATGGTACGACTAGATGATTATACTAGGCAATAACTAATTAGATGAAGGATTTACATCCAACCGAAGGTCATTAACATAACAGGTTTGTTTGTGGTGCGCATGTACATTGAGTTTCATTCATGTTGACGATACTCCTTTGACCGAAGTTATTGTAGCACATTTACCTTTATAGTTTATAGATAATACAATGCTCTCCTCCATGTTATTCAAACTGAGGTGGCAAATGTTTAATGGAAATAAGGCAATACGTTTTGTGCATAGTCAATACATTTAGATGGGTCCTAAAAGTTAAGTTTCTTCCACAAGACAAGACGTTTTAACTGGCAAATACATACAAGCGTTTAATTGTTTTCCAAAAACGAAATATTGCTCTTGTAACACAATATCCCAAGACATCAGCTATCAACTCTTGGAGTTACAGCCCTCCGCTAGGCAGACCTAGCAGCATTCGTTGGCACACAAGTGTTCACAACTTAAAGAACAAATAATGTTATATTGCCCCCTTAACACAATTTTCCGTGGAAGTAGACAACACATTGTGAGATTTACCAAAA
The DNA here is from genome assembly GCA_963678985.1 of Spisula subtruncata. Classification (NCBI taxonomy): domain Eukaryota; kingdom Metazoa; phylum Mollusca; class Bivalvia; order Venerida; family Mactridae; genus Spisula; species Spisula subtruncata. The sequence continues at coordinate 1,394,550 of OY787678.1, read as the reverse complement.
CTTCTTGTTATGTCCCTCCACATATTTCAAGAATGACAAAGTTGGTCTCAGGGAAGTAAATGCAACTTTGCACTCGGAGCACAATGTCCTATACAGTTAGACAACACCTCGTCCAGTGAGGTTTGTCAAACGTCCCAGTCACGTCACCCCCTCCCTAGGCGAACCCAACAGCATGTGTAAGTATTAGTAGGTACATAAGTGCGACAGGTTTCGATGAATTGGACATGTCATCCAGAACAGTGTCGCGTGACGTTAGAGAAAATAGTAGAAATTTGGCATTTATTGCATGTAGTTTGAATAGAAGTGTTTAAATATTCAAAAACTTAAACTTAACCAATGTCCTACACATGTAGTGAACAAAAAGTTAGTGTGTCACAACGTTACCCTAGGCCAAACGATTGGCATTGCATGGCAAACAAGAGTGAAATATGCCAAGAACATTTCGCGAAAATGTTCACTAACTTACAATTATCACTTCTAGTCACTGTAAATTTCGCAAACTCTATAATTAGATGACAGACAAAAGACTTTAACAGAAAAATAGTATTTGCCTTGTGGAAAATTCCTCTAAGCATTGCTTCTTAGCTTATATTGGTATCTAACGTCTGTTTGAGCTTAAAGTGCGAAAGGGTCTGGGTTTCGATGGTCACATGACTAATGCCAAAACAAAATAAAAAACCCGGACAAAGTGTGTGTATTGCATTTTGCTCATCAAAGGGTGATATGGCTAAACTGCCAACCACTATGCATTCAGAATCAGAGAATACGGTGCACAAATAGATTTACACAAATTCTTGATGTAGAACTTTTTTCAATCGGGATACAATAAATTTATCAATCTAAGACAAACATCACCATCGTCTGTATCGAAATGTTCCGTTTGTTGTATACAAGTACATCTGTTTAGTCAGATAACATTAAACGACCCGAAGCACGATTTCTTTGACTGTAATGTATTATCAGACAATCATACTTTGGTTCTGAAATAACTAAGTGATAGACAACAAGAAAAACACGTACGTATTGGCATAGTCATTGTTGTTTTTCTCATGTAATTATCGAGTTTGCGAAATTTGCGTTTTCGCTAGATTTCGTTAAACCTTCAACACTAATGTGCATACCAATGACCAAATGGTCTAAATAATGGTATTAAACTAGGAATTCTTACGTATGTACTGGTAAATTCATTATTGTCTTTTTCTCACTAATGATAGAGTAAGCGAAATTTATAGCGATCAGAAGTGACATTTCAACTTTACTGAATGGTTTTGCCAAACGTTCTTGAATTATTAAATCTTATGTGCCTTCCAATAAGCTAATAGTTTGGCCTAGGGTATATTTGTGACACACTAACTTTTTATTGAGTGCCTGTGTTAGACATGGGTTTAATTTTAGTTTCTTGAATTTTTTAACAATTCTGTTCCAGCTCATTAATGACACATTTCTACATTTGTACTTTTATCGAATCATGTCGCACTTTTGTGCCTACCAATGCCTACACAGTCATGTTGTAGTGTTCGCCTAGGGGGAAGTGTTGTGACACTGACGTTGACAAACTTCATGGAACGAGGTGTTATCTAATTGTATAGGACATTTTGCTCCGAGTGCAAAATTAAATTGAATTTCTTGAGACCGTATTTGTCATTCCTGAAATGTGTGGAAGGACAGTCCAAGATGTTTTGGCAAATCTCGCAATGTGTTATCTACTGCCATGGGAAATTGTGTCTTGGGTGTAATATAATAGTATGTGTTATTTAAGTTATGAAGACTGTGTGTTTACCAATGCCGAATTGCTGGCCTATGGGAGGTCTGAAATTTCATGAGTTGTTGCCTGATTTCTTAAGACATTGTGCTCCGACAGCAATATTTAGCTTTTGGAAAACAATTAAACGCATATATGAATTTGCCAATTAAAACTTCTTGTCTTGTGGACGAAACGAAATTTGATTAGGACACATATAAATGTACCGTATTGACTATGCTAACAAGGTACATGTATCATCAAATTTGCATTAAGCATTTTCCACCTAAGTTTGAATAATGAGGAGAGCAGTGTATACAGTACAAGGCTGTATACAATGCACATATATAAACTATACAGGTACATGTACATGAGCTAAATAACTAGGGCCAAGGTAGTATCGTCAACACGAATGAAACTATATGCACAAATCTTCCGAAGTCAATCGAGAACAGTTTGTTAACATTAGGTCGTCCGACAGGTTAAGTATTTTTTTATCTAGGTGCAACTGTGTATACCTGAGTTAAGAGTATTCACCTCTATCTATTCATTCGAATGGGATAGTTCCCTCATTATTATTACTTATTGAATAGACTATATATGCGCACCACAAACACACCTGTTGCTTACGTTAATGACTTTCAGACTGGTGTAAATCCTTGATCTAATAAGTAATTACCTAGTCTAATAACCTAGTCGTACAATGCGCATAGTTCGTTACTAATTGTCAGATGGAATGTGTATGAAATGTTGGAACCTTCTGTGAAGGTGAATCTGAACTCGATATTTGTTTACTTTATTCCGTTATTTCGTCCCAGGAGACAATTAATGTACGAGGTGTATTAATTCAATAAGACTGTTAGTAAGTTCTGATGCCAGGGGTAAATTCTAGTGCTAGACGTGTAGCTAAATGTAGCACTATTCTCTTATTCTCGTATATGTTCAATTTTAAGCCGATTGTGGAACAAGCTATGTATTTCTAACCAACTATGTCCATGTGCGTATTATTGTTTGTGTTATTTATTGTCATGCATGACTTTGTGAGAGAGCGGGCATTTACTATTGTAATAATAGGCTGTATTCATGACACGTTGTTTAAGGTATTCATAAGGTTATGTGTCATATTGTTATTTTGTCAGTTCCATCGCCTCATATACGTTATAAACAAAAACATAATTTAATGCTTTCGGCATCACCACTCAATGCTTTCTTGAGATTTAAATTCGTTTTGTGATAGAGCCACGGTCTTTGGTTCGTCTATATAAAATCACCGACCCAGTGGAATAAAGCCAATAGTATGGTTCGCGTTATAAGAACTATCGAATCAGCATGTAACATTATCAATAAGTTAACGGTTATGTCAAGTTTTGCTGAGTGACGCACTAGTTTGGTGGGGTAACAAAAAAACACCGCTGGTGTATCTATTTCTTGACTGTGACAGAGTTGTTGAAATGGATGCCTTTGAATAGAATATTCAGAATAAGTGGTATATCGTTTCCCGCCCTACACACAGCGTATATTTGCAATTTCAGTAGCGTTTTGAAAGGTTTTTGTTCGATGTTATACAGGTATTGTTCGTTTTGTCAAAGTCTAGTCAAGTGACGCGCGTTGAGTCGGATCAAAACACATCGTTGTTGTTTAGGTTTTTATGACTATAGAACTGTTGAAAGGATACCTTTAATAACATTTTAGCAGAACGACTATGTGTCTCGCAATGCATACACCTGCAGATGATTCGATCAGTGTTTGTACAAAGAATATAAGAATGCAGAAGGTTTGTTGTGTGCATTGTCAATTAGACACATTCTACTAATATAGTTTTTGTTTTGTAATTGTGTGTCGAGATGCACAGACGCGCATGTTATATATCATGTTTGATGGGAACGAATATGTCAATGTTGTGTCTTTATTGTGGTAGAGCTGTTCATACATGCAAGTATGCGAATACGTAGAATTTTGGAACAATAATTAAAACTTTTTCTCACAATACAAAGAAGCAGAATAATACTACATTGTAAGAATATACAAATAATACAAATACATGTCATTTGTATAGCGCAAAAATTATGAAATCATATTCTATTGCGCTTCACTCTTATATACATGTACATTCACTTAAAAACATTCAATTCAAAACCTGGATTCTAGAAACTAGATTCACTCATTGCCTATGAAACTTCCTATACAAATAAGTTTTCAAATATGCTCTGAACCTGGTTTCACTTTAAATGTCTTTGAGATAGTTTGGTAGTTTGGTAGTTTGACTATGTGATGGTTCTCGGCACAGCGCCAATTGTAGAAGATTTGCTATCACTAAATTTAAATGATGATATGGCAATACAAGAGTACAAGGGGTGTTCGAAATTATTTTGAAACAGCTTCAACGCGAATATTAATCCTTGACGTATTTACAAAGTGCGAGAGTTCTACATGCTATTTAGCCAGTCTACATACCAAATCCACAGGTTGTTCATCGCTTTGCCAGAATATACAGAATGCATTTAATTGTCTACAGAGCATGTTCCAAGATATGTCGTATAAACATCAAATACTGTCATCGTCAGTGACTCTAGGTGAATATATGACTATTAATAAACGATTACCAAGGGCGTAAAGTGTGTGATTAATGTTGTACACAATATATATCGTTATGCAATACCCGACAGCAATAACTATAAAAATGTTGTTTCTCCATTTATTCCTCTGTAATAACACTATTTGCAGAACAGTGAAGCAACAGTTTTTCAAAACTTTGACTATTTTTATGGTTACGAAGCATAAAAACCGTGGGTACAATATATCATTTTTCTCAAGTTCAATGACCGTTCATGTAAATAATACAATCAATGATTAAACAAATTAAGACTTAGTGCGGTCTATTGTACCAATATTAGTCTGGAGAGAAACTAATAAAATACCTTAAGTCACAAAATAAGGACACACTAGGAAACCTTCCTCATCAGTTAATCTACCATACTACTGTCGGTACATGTTTTTCACTAAATTATGCATGTACTATCTAGGCCAGCATAACACCTTGTTTTCTTTTACCAGCGTGAAAAATGATGTATATGTGCGACAATGGAGCTAGGATGTATGAGCGAAACTAGAATTAAATTTTAAGTGAGCAAAAACCAGGAATGCCTTTTTTGTTTTTGTCTCGAACGAATTAATACTATGTCAGTGGCAAATATGAGTTTTAATGTTGTCTATTTCTATTTTACATATCCCCCCTAAATTTGAACAACATGACGGGAGAGCACTGTACCCACTACTGTACATGTAGATAATACACATAAACTATACCGATACATGAGCTACAATAAATAGGACGACGTGAGTATCCTCAACCTGAATGAAACTCTACATGTATGTACATGTGTATCACAAACACACCTGTTAATAATGTTAATGTTCATTCAATCTGATGTAAATCCTTTATCTAATTAGTAATTACATTGTCTAATGCGCATAGTTCTGTACCAATTGTCAGATGGAATTCAAATGAAATGTTGGAACAGTCTGCGAAGACGAATCTGAATTCGTTATTTGTTTACTTATGTTCCGTTATATTGTCTCGTGAGACAATTAATGTACGAGGTGTATTAATTCAATATGGCTGTTGGTTAGTTCTGATGCCAGGGGTAAATTACAGATGCAAGACGTGTAGCTGAAATGCACCAGTACATTGTACAGTGTGATCATTAATATATGGTAATATAAATAACTTTAATAACTTTGTCAGATTCAAAGATAAAGAAGTGGTTAGACCTTATTCCAAAGCTTATGAGCCCAAGTTTTTATTAGATGTGGATAATAAATGCATGCTAAACATACTTGATGCCAATAACGTCATTGAAGAAGACGCACAGTTTCAGTGATTCCGGGAAATTCTGCGATCCGGAATAATTTCGATGAAGACCACCTATAAATTTGCTCCCTACACACTTAAACTGTTTGGATTTCTGATTATGGGAAAGTCTGAAGGAAGGAGTGTACGTGAGGTAAAATTTTTCAATCAATTTGAAATCAATATAATTGATGCCCGAGTGATAGACTGCATGCGCATTTCTTTTTGTATGTTCTCTTTTCATCAGTGTTGAATAAAAAGGATTTTTATTCTTATGAATTACGTTACTCATTACTCGGATACGGATACGACAAGTCTCGATTCTGCTTAAAATCAATTTAACGTTTATGAAATAATAGTGTTCATTTAATTGTACAAGGTCATATAATTCATATTTGATCAAATTTGAGTCCGAATTGTGCATGTGAATATGTATTGATTACATATTTTCACAGGTAAAGGCCCAACTTCGTGGACATCATTTCGCTGACCTACAGGAGCTTCAACGTGCTGTGCACCGTGTCATATCAACCTACGACGAATCATGGTATCAAAATATATTTAAAAGATGGATTGAACGCCACAGAAAATGCATCGCTGCTGATGGTCGCTACTTCGAGAAGCTATAATGAACTTTGACGTTAACGTAAGTGTTAACAAATGCGACGTCAGTTTGACGTCAATAATAAAAAAACGCTGGTGTGCTCCGGTATGCTGTTTTATGATGTGCGCGTCTCGACGTAAAAATCATGTCCTTTCGAGTAATTCACTAATATTTACCAAGTTGTTTTGTCATACATGTAGCCATGTCATATTAAAATTTGAAAGCATTTGGAGTCGTAGTTTGTGAGTTATGATATTTTTCTACGAACTTTTTGATTCACCCACGTATAATACAAAATCAGTATGTTTACTTCATTTGAAGACTACAATACAATGTACAATTGGAAGCACCAATAGGTAAAATTCAAGGAATTAATTGGCAGTATACGACGTCATTTGGTGCTGATTTTGGCAGTTTTTCAGAATTAAGAAAAACGCTTAAAACATCTGCAGAGAAAATAATATGTAACATTATAAAATTAGTTATGTCCTGAACAAAACTTCAGTGACGCGTGTTGGGTGTGATAAAAAAACCTCGTTGTTGTTTATTTTTATGACCAAGTTGAATTGATACCTTTAATAACATTTTAGCAGAACGACTATGTGTCTCGCATTGTATACACCTGCGGTTGATTCGATCAGTGTTTGTATAAAGCATATTAGAATGCAGAAAGTTTGTTTTGTGCATTATCAACTAGACACGTGATACTAACATAGCTTTTGTTTTGTAAGTGTGTCTCGAAATGCACAGACACGCACGTAATATATCCTGTGTGATGGGACCAACAACGTCATTGTTGTGTCTTTATTGCGGAAGAGTTGTTGATGGGGATGTGGATACGTGGCATTTTGGAAGAAGATAATACATAGACAAAACATGATACTAAGAATAGTGTTGACTATGGATTGGTACTCGGCGCAGCGCCAAGTGTAGAAGCATTGCTTGTACTAATGATGTTATGCCGATACAATAGTACAAACGGTGTTAAGAGGTGTTAAGAATTATGTGAAAACTGCTTCAAAATGAGGTTTGTAGGGCAGTTCTAAGAATGGGCTCCTTGAATAAAGCCTAGCTGACACATCTTGATCTTTCATATTGTCATGTCTGCCTGCAATTTGCACGAGTATTTTCACGTGTGTCAACGAGTTTTATATCGCGCATATGGAAAGACGAATTCAAGGTTCTATACATCACATACTCACCAGTACAAAAGTACTAGTGTACTAGTGTTCTACATAATAATAATAATAATAATAATAACATATTTATTTAACGAAGGTTACATATAAAATAAACAGAGTTTTAAACAATATACATCTTATTTTCATATGGCCTTCTGGTATAATGGTAATGATGATAATAAAGCAATAACAAAAAGAAATCTATATTGTCACATATGGACATAACCAGTATTTACATGAAACACACAATTAGATTTAATAAAGTAAAACTACAACTCAATATAACACGTCAATAAATAAACACATATGTAATTATATGTATAATTATATACTCGATTTCCTAGTCTTTCTTTATTATATATATATAATATGTGAAAACAGCATATATTATATAATATGTATACATTCCGTGTGTCAACGAGTTTTATATCACCCATATGGAAAGACGAATTCAACGTTCTATACATCACATACTCGCCAGTACAAAAGTACTAGTGCACTAGTGTTCTACATTCCGTTCCGTATGTATACGCATACTAATACACAGGTTGTTCATCGCATTGCCAAAACATACAGAATACATCTACTCGCCTACATTATAACATGTTCCAAGATATGTCGTATAAACATCAAATACTGTCATCGTCACTGACTTAGCTGAACTTAAGACTATTAATAAACGATTCCCACGAGCGTTAAGTGTGTGATTATTGTCATATACTCTCAGGGACAAAAGAAACGCAAAACTTTTTCGGCGGTCATAATTTTCTAAATAAGTGCGATATATTGTTTTCGTTTAATGTAAATGATACATGGGTTACAACCTTGACATCTCAGCACTTTTCTACATAATTGAATGTGTTTTAACGGGTTGTTTTCAGTTTAGGGTAAAACCCATTTTTTGCACGTGAAGCACGTGCGAAATCGAAAAGCGGAACATTTATTTTGCCAAATGACAGTGTATACATAACACTTATGGAAACTCATCAAATAAAAACATGTAAAATAAGTTTAAACATGCCATGTTTGCCTGAACATACACGGTCTGAAGCAGTCGGACTGCTCCAAATGGGTTCGAGTCCTTCTGAAGTTGTCAGACAATTCCATTACCACCCTTCAATCATTGCAAGGCTACATGAACTAAACCAGGCCTCTGGAACGGTTAAGGACCGAAAACACACAGGGAAACCAAGGATAACCACTCAACGAAAAGACGAGACCATAGGCATGCTATGTCTCAGGAACCACTTCCGGCCAGCCAGAATTACAGCTAGGATACATAGGAGCCCACGGATAGGCAAAACGACAACTTGTTTGAAAAAATAAAGTTCCTTATTAAAAATATCGCACGTTCATTTTTGATTCATTTTCTTTTCAATTTACACTCGTCGATATTTTAAAGTGGATTCGTGGTGAAAAAATGTGACTTTTGCAATGTTGGACTGTAAGATTAAACTCTATGTAAAAAAATTATTCAATTATAGACATGAATGAAATTTTGAAGTATGCCTCATGAATATTTCACCAATGATTGTGTAAAATTTCAGTGAATTTGAAAAAATAATAACTTTGAAAAATACCATTATATATGTTTTGCGTTTCTTTTGTCCCTGAGTGTATTTCATAATACACTATCTAACAACAATACATATAGAAAGGTTGTTTCTCTATTTATTTGTCTGTAATAACATTTAGGAACTTTTTTTTTTGACGAAGCATAAAAACCATACATTGATTAGTACCATGGGTACAATATTTTTTTCAAGTTCAATGACCGTTCCTATATCTAAACACAATCATTGATTCGTTAAGACATCGTTCGTGCTAGTGTATCAATATCAGTCTACAATGAAACCAATAAAATGCCTTAAGTCAAATAATAAAGAAATACTAGGAAAGCGCGCACATCGGTTAATCTACCATTCTACTACTGGTATCGGTACATATTTACACTAAATTATTCATGTATTATCTAGGCCAGCAAAACACCTTGTTTTGTTCTACCAGCGGGGATAAATGATGTATATGTGCGACAATGTAACGAAGACGTATGAGCGAAACTATAACTTACTTCAGTTTAAAGTGAGGAAAAACACAGGAATGCCTTTTTGTATTCGTCTCGAGCGAATTAGTAATATATCGGTGGAAAATACGAGCTATGTTGTTGTTTTTATTAAATGAGCACGGGATATGCATTATCTCATCGTATGCTTAACAAGTATGCATATTATATCTATACGGGTGATAATTAAATTTGAATGTATATGTATTACTGTGGTTGTTGTCGCCGTATGTGGCACTTTTCAACAACATTTTGCTAGTACTTGTGTCTTATATACACGTGCGTAAATTATCTTTCTCAAATGTGTAAATACATGTACCACGTAACTGACACGGAAAATCTATCCGTCTATTATTTATGTTTCAAAGAAATTCAATGTTCTTGGATTACTATTTTCTCAATCTTAAGTGTCTGTTACATCTATAAATGGACTATTTCTTATACTATTAGCATTATCATGTTCATTTGTCATCGACTAAAGATCCGTTTTATTACCTTACTAGCGTAAAACTGCTATCAATTGTTAGCTAATACGATTAGAACCTCGGCTAATTTTATATTAAAATCTCTTTTTTCATGCTATAAATTTTACCGGGTCATTAATCATGATTCCATGGCTAAACAGACATGTCGCAGGTCTCTAAGTATAGCGTGAGTTATGGGTAGCTCTTGGTTTTGTTTAATATATAAAAAAGATGTCGCAGTACTGGGACTAGTTTTTGCAGCGCATTAAGCATATATTTTCACTTTTCAAATTGATTTTAAAATAGAATACTGGAGCCTTTCGTGAAAAAGTTTTTGGCAATGGGTAATATCTTATAATATAATTGAATTTAAGTCACATAGCAATTCCCCAGCTGAAGTATGTAGTAATATTCCAGGATCGTATTGGTAGTGCAATTGTTCTCTATTTGACACAGTTACAATGTACACGATTTGTTGGGAAATTAATGGGATTGAATGTTTGCAAAATAAACGAATTGCGTTACATGGTAATCTGTTCTCGCTTAATTTTGAAGATATACGCCATTACAAAAAGGTTTTGAAAATGATTGATATAAAAGTATAAAGCAAATAGTTGCAAAACGTTCACGAATGATACGTCCTGTCGCAATAGAGAACCTAATCCGGATCGCTGGGTTACAAATGCAGCGCACTTGCACTGAAAACCGTTTTGAAACGTTGGGCTAATATGCGCTCTATCAAATAAAACCGTATTTGCACACTTTGCTTGCTCTGAATTGTATTCGTTGTGAAAGCAAGTTTCGGTCAATTCATTATGCCCAATACGCACTTGAATTGCACTTAAGATCACATAAACAGCCCCGCTCATGACAAGATATTTTTATAATTTTTGAATGTGTTGCCATGTTAACTGATCGTCTCATTTATAATTAAAAATATATCATAAAACGTTGTTTCTTTCTAGCCACCCATGACATATAAAGTCTATATATCCCCTATTGAAGTGAAATGCATTCTGAAATTAATTAAATTTTCATAAAACTTCCGTTGCTTGAAGTTTACAGGTTTAATATCAGTCAATGCCATTGGCTCTAACCCTCGTAAGAAACTTGAGAGCAAACTATTTAGGATGGTGCTCTGGTTTTGCTCCATACATAACCTAGAGGTTAAATTACTGTTTTTAGACGACACATTCCCATTAATATCAAGATACCACTTTGTGAGAAAACGAAATCAAACCGGCTGAAATTCGAGGTTGCACTTGTCAAAATCCTTTAATTTCGAACTGAAGTGGTCATAAGCCGAACGTTTAAGTTTCAGCAGTCAAATTGTCGGCATTTCATATATCAGCTGGCATAGAGTCGAAAAGCCAGGGGCCTTATTTACCAACGTTGTAAGTCTAAAACTCAGACTTAGACTTAAAATTGTCATTATTCATAACCACTGGCATTTCTTTAAAACTAGATTTAACCATGTGAAATTTTATCAGACTATTTGATGTTACCCACTGAACGTGTTTACCTATTTATATCAAAATCGGTACATTTATAACATCACGACAGCGAATATAGGATTTGGCAATTTAGACTTACAATGTTGATGAATACGGCCCCTGGTTTCAGCTATTGGTCATCCGACTTTCTAAATCGTATAAGCTTACAAATGATAGTTTCTTCTGTTTAAAAGTTGAAAACACAACTTTCAGCTGTCTACAATTCAAATCCTGCTTGTTGATAACAATGACGTGTTCTGTATCACGAACCATATTCACATCTACTGAATGTCAAATAAACAATGCTATGATTACATAGTCTATCTATCTATCTATATATATATATTGAATCAAAGAATCACGTCTACGTTTTTTCTTGTTTTTCTTGGTTTCTATCGTTTTTTCTCGTGACGACAATTCGCAGATTGAAACCGTCAATCAAATAGGCTCATGTCTGCATTGTCTCCCATTTTTATGCTCGGGTTCAATGCAATCCGTTTGTTGCTTATTGTACATTAAACAAGACTTGCTGAAAGACTATCAACTTTTTATGACGGAAATTCGGAGTATGCCATTGCACACTGTTAAATTAATTGCAATTAGGTTAAAAGGAAACGTCTTAATTTCCCTAGTCGCTAGCTATTTACTTTCTCGTAAATACCGATTGTCTGTAGGATTGCAGTGTTTCGTTCATTTGCAGTTAATTAATGGTCTTTGCCACGAAATATAGCAAATTGAATCCAATTAAACTGTCTATTACTTAACTTTCATTGGAGTCCATATGACGTCAAAGAAATGGCGTCACTTTTTCACGTGTCTTGCAAACTTCAGTTCATGTTTATTTAAAAAGACATAAACATTTTCCTTTCAAATTGGCAATGCAATATGAAATTTCTGTCCACAGTGATAAACAGCACATACAAGTACATTTATGACATGTTCATTGAGTTCATAGATGATTGGAAATTCTTAAAAATACAATAGGCGTTGTGGGATAAAGAAGCTGAAGTGGCATATGTCATACATTTTCCCATGAAGGGTTTAATAAAGAGCTTAATTTGAGAAAATGCAACATGTAATAGAATATTGAATTAAAATATCCAACGCAGATCTCTGCTTTTCTTCGTTATTAGACCCGTGGGAAATCGTCGATGCTTATTTAAAAAATATTTGGCATGTGGCATTATTAACGTTTGGACTATGCGTATTTTAAGACACAAATATTTCATACATATTTTAATCGTAAATCGTAGCTGATAATGGAATTGCTACGTCTATCGTCGATGCGTGTTAATAACTTACAAAATGTAATAGTTTGAATGGTTTAATAACTTCCAATTTGTAATTAGTGCATAAAACTCACAATTTATGACGACATGTAATGATCGTGATGTAATTAACTTATGTAATCCCTTCAAGCCAGATATATGTTGTATGTACAAATTAATTAATGGATGCTTGTTTATGTTAAAGGGTCATCGTCTCCATAAGTTATATACCGTATTTTACAATATTTACATTGCACAAGGAAGTCAAACGTCGATCTTTTGCGATGCACTTCAGATTCGTGGGCAATTTGTTATATGTCTTTACAAACTGTACTATGAACCTTGTGCTCAGAAACTAGTACATGTGTTGTTGCTAGAAATATGACGATGAAAGAAAAACAGAGACACGATAATAAAGCCTGGATTTATTCTCTGTGGGGTATCAAACCATAATTGATGTCTGTGCTAGAGACACTCTGGGTATGAAAGGAAATTAAACACTGATAGATCATTGGATGTTATTGGTACAAGATATTGCGGTTAATATTACTCGGAATTGTTCTAATATTATCTTTCATTATTTCCGTTACCAGACAGATGGTAATCAAATATCACTGATCGTCATTTAAACGCTAATATCACGTGACCTTTATAGACTGATAATGTTCGGATAATTTTACTTCTTGAAGTGCCACTCGACCTTCAATCAGCATAAATATATTTAACAGTCAAGTATTGTCTGTATTCATGCATAGTGGTTAAGACAAGGGCATTGCTACATTATTATGTATTAACGGAAATATCAATCTGATGATGACCATGTGCAAGCAACTTAACCTACAAAAAAAATAATTCTAGGATTTTATAGTATACATTGAAAGCTCTCAGTTTGCGTAGAAATACGCTAAAACTTACGACGGTAACCGAGAAGTCACTTTGTTGTTTTGATTATTATTCACGACTTCAATAATAACAAAATTATATATAGATATCGAAGGTGCAAAGAAGTAGGCGACTGTAACTTTCTAGGTATTTATTGATTCTGACAATAAATTAACATCTTATTGAGTGGGATGTGTTCAACCTATATTCATGGGTGCCAAAAATGTTCCATCAAAAAGTGTTACAGGCTAATACAAATGAGTTCTGTTCTCTAAAAACTATGTTTATTGGTATTTCCGCAATAATGTTACTCCGAGATAATTGACATTACGTACTTTGTAAACCATGCTGTGTACGCAGTTATGTTAGTTCGTGATATGTTTATCTAGTACCAAATAATGACGCTAGGGTTCAAGGAAACTTTATGTTAAGACTGAATAAAGTAGCTAGCGTTCATAGAAACTTTATGTTAAGACTGAGTAAAGTAGCTAGGGTTACAAGAAACTTTATGTTAAGACTGGGTTAAGGTGCTAGGGTTCAAGGCAACTTTATGTTAAGACTGAGTAAAGATGACTTAGGAGTGTTCTCTTGTGTTTGTATTAAAAACCTAACACACACAATACACAATGTATGTTCGCCTACCAATGACTACCTTATTATCAACACAAATAGTACAACCACTGCCAGGGGCGTAGCTAGGACCTTAGCGAAGTGTAGGCCCGTAATAAAGATGAAAGAAGTAGGGGGGGGGGTCAGGGGCATGCTCCCCCAGATTTTCTTTATTCCTTGAAAGGTACTGGTGCGTTTTGACGTATATTTAGTAGATAAAATTTCAAGTTAAACTTAATTTTTTTTCTCGAAATGATGTGTAGGACCGGGCCTAATGGCCTAGCGGCAGCTACGCTACTCACTACCATCCCATAGACTCCACCATCATACTATGTACATCTTCGTATAATCATTGACACCTTAATGCACTTAACGTACCGGCCCAGCGAGCATTGCATCAAAGCAAACACACTCAGTAATTGTTGTCCGAGAATAACCATTGGCATATTTATATACATAACACCCGACCAAGTGAGAATTGCATCAAAACAAACACACTCAGTAAATGTTGTTGTCCGATAATTGTGTGGATCTGGCATTATCATGATATGATTATTCCATGTTACGAATTTACGGCTATAACAAGTAACATCACACAATGCATGTGTCCAAACAAGCTTACTGATACATTCCAGATGAAAGACGACCTGTACAAGACACTACGTGTGCAAGATAGTATTTCCGTTTTGATAATTTCCCTAAACAACGCGGTATTGGGTTCGCTCCGGAACCACCGTAGTATCAAATTAAACAGGTTCATGTCTTGCCTGACCCTCAACACACGGGACATTACAGCTACTATACAATCAGATTGGACTGCATGGTAGTGACTCACATAACGTTCTAGAACTTGTTTTCCAATCGCGCTCAAATAAATAACACAATCAAACACAAACATCGAAATAGTCTGTATCGAATTGTTTATTTTTCTGTACACCAAAACAGGAAATATAAAACGACCCAGTAGCACGATTTCTTCGACTGTAATGTATATAAGACAATCAAACTTCGGCTCTTAAATTGCCTAATGATAGACAACTAGACATACTAACTGGCATAGTAATTTTTGTTTTCCACTCTGGTAATTGTAGAGTTTGCGATATTTCCTTTTTCGCTGATTTCTTCAACACGAATACACGTTACAATGACCTAAAACAGTTTGCGAAATTTATAGCGGTTAGAAGAGAAAATTTAACGTGAGTGAACATTTTCGACAAACGTTCTTGAATTTTGTAATCTTATTTGCCTCCAATACCGGTTGTTTGGCCTGGAGTAACCTTGCGAAAAATAACGTATTATTGAGCACCTATGTAGGACATTGGTTTAGTTTTAGTTTCTTGAATATTTCATCACCAATGTGCAAGTTAAGTAATGCCAAAATTCTATATTTGTACTAATGCTGCCCTGTTTCATTGTCTCTAATGTCACGCGACACTGTTCTGGATGACATGTTTAATTTATCGAAGCCTGTCGCACTTTTGTGCCTACCAATGCCTACACAGTCATGTTGTTGGGTTCGCCTAGGGGGAAGTGTTGTGAAATAGACGTTGGCACGAGACGAGATGTTGTATAACCGTATAGGACATTGTGCGCCGAGTGCAAAATTAAATTGAGTTTCTTGAGACAGTATTTGTCATTGCTGAAATGTGTGGAAGGACGGACCAAGATGTTTTGGCAATTTTGTTGTCTACTTCCATGCAAAATTGTGTCTTCAGGGTAATATAATATCATGTGTTCTTTAAGTTGTGAACAATTGTGTGCCTACATGTATCAATGCTGAGATGGGATGGAACTTCACGAGGTATTTCTGATTTCTTAGGACATTTTACTCCGAGTGCAATATTCAATTTCAGGAAATGTTGAACGCTTATATGTATGTGCCAGTTAAAACTTCCTGCATTATGGAGGAAACTGACTTTTATTAGAACACATTGAATGTACTCAGATAAATGTATTGACTATGCTCACAAGGTATTGTCTTATTTCCATTAAACATTTAATCGTCAACGTGAATGAAACTCTATGTACATTTGTACATGCGTATCACAAACACACATCTTGATTATGTTAATAACCAACAGTGTGATGTTAATCCTTTATCTAATTAGGATTTACCTAGTCTAATAACCTAGCCGTACGATGCATATAGTATGTACTTATTGTCAGATGGAATTTGTATGAAATGTTGGAACAGTCTGCGAAGGTGAATCTGAACTCGTTTTTTGTTGACTTATGTTCAGTTACATTGTCTAGTGAGACAAGTAATGTATGAGATGTATTAATTCAATATGACTGTTATTATGTTCTGATGCCAGGGGTAAATTACAGATGCTAGACGTGTAGCTACAAATGCACCAGTTGTTATTGGCGATGTTGCCAATAAAGACAAAGAACTAAAACGAGAGGTTAAGGGTCGCATCGGACAATGTGTTCCTGAGGTTTGAGTTGAGGTGCTTTGTTAATTATCTGTTGAAATCTTGATCATAACATCATATATATTTTCGCCATCACCAAAACAAGCCAGCAGTTTCGCATTACAAGGGACTATCGAATCAGCGTGTTTACCTTTTGATGTAATATTATCAATAAGTGAACTCATACTGTTGTGTTATTACAATATGAATTGGAGCGTTATGTTTCATCAACAAAACTAATCACTGGGTATCAACAGTAATTCCAGGTTCGTGGCGCTTCTGTAAAATCATATATTTCGCATAGTCAAAATTTCGTGATATTTTATTCTGACGTAGACTGTGACTTAATTGTTCACGATATGAAAATTGATATGACACTAATTTCTTATATTGCACTATCATTATAACATTGAAGAGCTTTCAAGTAGTCGAATTCGTGAATATTTTGAGGTTTGTTTTGTTTGCATTTTTTATACTCTTAAATGATATATTTTCATCCGGGTATTGATTAAAACTTCGAATTTGAATCAAAAAAAAGTTCATGCAATAATTTGTAAATATACAGTATACTAATACGCTATGGTTAACCTTCCCAAAGTTCCTGTCTCTCATTGTAATTGTTGGTGTCGTAAGTGTTTGAGAAATGCACGATTTGCAGTCAGTCAGACAGGTTTTGCATCAGGTAGACACGTGTTTTACAAGTGTGTCTTAAGTCAGGTGCACTTCATTTGTTACATTCGTAATACCAGCTTGTCGGTTATGTCAAAGTCTTGTTGAGTGACAAACGTGTTTGGTGGGATAAAACACTTGTTTGTGATTGCGTTGTTGAAAATGGTGCGTATGAGTATTTTATAATTACTGTTTTGACTGTTGCTAGCCATACTTGTACATAGAATTGTCTCTTGAAAGTGTTTGCTCGTTGAAGTATTGAGCAAAGAAACAGGTTTTGGAATGGATAAAAAACGTTGTTTATGTATTATTATTGCAGTAGAACTGGTGAAAGGATACGTTTATTAACATTTTAGCAGAACAGCAATGTGACTCGCAATGCATTTACGTGCAGTTGATTAGATCATATATTTGCACAAAAAATGAAGCATAAAGAGACTCATCATTTCAGAAGAAGGTTTGCCTTTCGCATTATCAACTAGACACGTGATAATAACATATTTTTTGTTTTGTAGTTGTGTCTCGAGATGCACAGACGCGCATGTAATATATCCTGTTTGATGGGAACGAATATGTCAATGTTGTGTCTTTATTGCGGTAGATCTGTCGATAGGACTGCACATACGTAGCATTTTTGTAGACAGGGAGAAACGTTTTCTCACAAGACATAGATGCAACATGATACTAAGAATAGTTTTGACTATGTTATGGTTCTCGGCGCAAGGCCAAGTGTAGAAACTATGCTTGCACAGTGTACTAATGATGTTATGTCAATACAGAGGGGGGGGTCAGAATTCCACGGAAACAGTTTCAAAACGAGGATTTCGGGCAGGTCTAAATTAAATTCAGACATTAACCAATACCTTGATGTGACATATTTTGTCTGCAAAGGAAGGAGATTTTTTAAAAGTGTTTTCGTTTTTGTCAAGGAGTTTTATATGACAAGTGATATATACTGAATGTCTTCATGCGGACAAGCACATTAAGTGTTTTGTTATCAATGATACAATCACCTGTGTTTGTAATTTACTGGTTGCTAATTTTTTTGTTGATACAGCAGTACATTAATTTATGACGTACTTACTTAGTACAAAAGTACGAGAGTTCTACATTTCGATTTGTACGTCTACGCATACAAATCTACAGGTAGTTAATTCCTCGCATTCAGAATATATATAATAATGGTCTGCCAAACATGTTCCAAGATAAATCATATAGACGTCAATGTTCGTCATCGTCGGTGACTTAGGTGATCCTACAACTATTAATAAACGATTACCACGAGCGTTACGCATGTGATAAATGCTGTTTTATTCGTAATATAATAATATAACCATGTTAATCGTTATCAGTGATATCAACGTAATATACAAGTAAATATAAATGCTGGTGCCATGGTTGCACGATAGGAAATCAGTAAACGGTAAAGCGTTGTCTTTTTTCGGAGTTTCTCGGTAAATAACTTTTACTACAATGTATTAACACCGAGAATATCAGTGACACGTGTGGCTACCGGCTAATGTTCGTGTGCTACATTGTAACGTGCAATGACCTTTCCTAAATTTAAAGCAACCATTGATTAAACACGTTAAGACTTCGTTCATGCTAGTGTACACATATAAGCCTGAAGTATATGTAATAAACTGCCTTGAGTCAAACCATAAGGAGACACTAGGAAATCTAGCACATCGGTTATTCTACCATTCTACTATAGGTACATGTTTTCACTAAATTATTCATGTTCTATCTAGGCCAACATAACACCTTGTTTTCTTTTACAAGCGGGAAAAATGATGTATATGTGCGACAATGAAGCTAAGACGTATGAGCCAAACTATAATTAACTAACGTTTCAAGTGAGCGAAAAACAGGAATGCCTTTTTTGTTTAGTTTTTTACTCGTGCAAATTGATTATCCATAGGCTTATATTTACGAGTTTTGTAGTCAATTGTGTCCAATGAGCACGTGATATGGGTTATCTCATCGCATCGTTAACAAATATTCCTATTATCCATACGGACATTATTAAATCTAAGTGCATGTATTATTGTGGTCGTTTCCACCCCAACATTTTGGAAGTGCATTATGCACTTGCAACGTGTCTTATATGTGTGTTTAAATTACATATTCCAATGTGCAACTATCGCATAACTGGGAACGAAAATATATTGGTATATTTATTGATCACCCTTTTTAATATGTTTCAAAGAAATTCAAATTTCTTGGATTACTAGTTCTCATTGTAAGAGTCTTGAACATCTATAAATTGACTATTTGCAATGCTATCAGCATTATCGTATCCATTTGTCATCGACTAGAGATCAGTTTTATTACCGTTCAAGCGTAGAAACTGCTATCATTTGTTAGCTGATACCATTAGAACGCCGGCTAATTTTGTATTAAAATCTCTTTTGTCATGCTATAAATTTTACCGAGTCATTCATCATGATTGTATGGATAAGCAAACAGTCATGTCGTAGGTCTCTTAAAGTAGGGTTAATTCTTGGGAGTTCTTGGTTCAGTTTAATATATCAAAAAAGATGTTGCAGTTCTGGGACTTGTTTTGTTTGCCGCGCATTAAGCATATAACTTCAATTTTCAAATTGATTTTATATAGAATACTGGAGCCTTCCGTAGAAAGGTTTTTGCAATGGATGATATCTTAAAATGTAATTAAGTTTAAGTAACATTGCAATTTCCTGCTGAAGTGTGTCGTAGTATTCCGGATTCTTGTTGACAGTGAAATTGTTCTCTCCTTACACGATTCGTTGGAAAATTAATGGGATGAATGTTTGCGCAATAAAAGAATTGCGTTACATGGTAATCTGTTTCGCTTAATTTTGAAGATATACGCCATTACAAGTAGGTGTTGAAACTGATTGATATAAACCACATTGTTGTCAAACGTTCACGAAGGATATGTCTTGTCGCAATAGAGAGGTTACTGGGTTAAAAATCCAGCGCACTGGTATTGAAATCCCATGTTTTGAAAGGTTGGGCTAATATTTGCTTTATCCAACAAAAAACATTTTGGACACTTTGCTAGCACTGAATTGTATTCGTCGCGAGAGCATGGTTTTTGTCAATTCATTATGCCAATGTTTTTTTGAATTGCTCTTTAAATCACATAAACAGCACCGTTAACGGCAAATTTGTTTAAAATTCTTGAATTTGCTACCATGTTAACCGCTCGTCTCATTTATAATTAATCCTAAAACGTTCTTTCTTTCAAGTCCCCCATGATATAGAGGTACTTTAAAGTGTGAATATGGCAAACGAAAACTAAATATCTCCCATTGGAGTGAAATACATTCTGAAATAAATGTAAAATAATCATTTCGTTCATTGATGTGTTGACGAAGTGAAATACATTCTGAATTGAATGTCCAAAAAATGTCGCTGATTGATGTTCACCCTTTTAGCATAATTTATAACCATTGGCTCTTACTCTCGTCATAAACTACAGAGCAAAACATTTCAGGTGGTATAATGGTTTTGCTCCTTATTTTACCTTTAAATTTGTGTTTTAAAACGACACGTTCTCATAAATATCTGGATACCACTGAGCACCAAAATTAAATCAAATCGGCTGAAATTCGAAGTTGCAGTTGTCGAAAAACTCGAATTTTAAGCTCCAGCTGTCATAAAGCTAGTTCAGGATGTCTGAAAAGCCAAAATTTCAAGTTTCAGATTTCAAAAACTCGAAAGTCCAAATTGCAGCCATAAATAAGCCGATAATGCAAGTTTTACATATTTTAATAAAAGTCAAAAGGCCAAGTTTCAGCTGTCAAAAGCCGAAATCAAAGCTTTAGCTGTTAACATGTCGTAAGTGCAACGTTCAGCTGTCTATAAATCAAGTCCAGTCGTAGACGGCATTGACCTATAGAAGATCCGAAACGATATTCACAACTATTGAATGTTAAATTAACAATGCTATGATTACATAGTCTCGACATATATATTCAATCATATAATCACGTCTACATTTTTCTCGTTTTTTTGTCTCGCTTTATCTCGCTACGACAATTCGTAGATTCCAACCGTCAATCATATAAACTTATTGCTGCATTGTCTCTCATTTATATCTCGAGTTCATTGCATTGCGTTTGTTGCTTATTGTACATTAAACAAGACTTCCTGAGGGTGTATCAACCTTTTCGTGGACGTTCAGAGTATGGCACTGCACATTCGGTCTGTTAAATGAAATGCAATTTGGTTAAAAGGAAACGTCTTTATTTCCCTAGTCGCTAGCTACTCAATTTCCCCTAAATACCGATTGTCTGTTTTACTTTAGGACTGCAGTACTTCGTTTGTTTGTAGTTAAATAATAGTCATAAACTCGAAATCTAGCAATCTTATTTAATTGCCGTATACTTGACTTTCCTTGACGTCCATATAACGTCATAAATTTGACGTCATTCTTGGACGCTTCTTAATTTTAGCTTATGTTTACATGTATATAAAAACCAAAAACCTTCTTTTCAACGGTAAAATGATATTTTGCAAATTGATAATGCAACACATTCATAATATTATGACAACTTGTTTGCATTCATCTAGATTATTGAAAACTATTTGAAAACACAATAGCTGTTGTTTGATAAGGTAGCTGATGGCTTGTCGTCCCAAGTGGCGTATGTCATGCATTTTCCCAGGAATGGTTTATTGAAGTGCTTAATGTGAGAATATCTAACAGGTCGCAGAATGCGTATAACTATCAAGTTTGGCATTAAAATATCCCCAGTATATCGCTGTTTTTTCTTTGTTATAGGACCTTTGGGAAATCTTCGCGGGTTTTTAAATGTCTTTGGCATGTGGCAATATTTAAGTCAATATTCAACATGCCTTATTCTTCATGAAACTGAAGTTAGAAGTCGGACGATTTTCTGTTTTTAAGCACAGACCGCGTTGTGTCTAGTCGTTCCTTATCCTTGAACAAGTTAATAACAAACTACCTTCTTCTATTGTCGATGCGTGTTAACAACTTATCAGTCTAAATGGTTAAATGACTTTCAATTTGTAATTAGTGCTGCATTAAACTCACAATTGGTGACGAAGTCTTACATAAAATATGCTTTCGGTGAGTAGTAATTGTGTATTGTACGATACGGCGGAATTTTTACACATATACTCCGACACGCCAAATTAATTCATTAATAAAGTGCATATTTTTTGGCCGGACATTTGGTTGTTGGCCCTACAAACTTTACATTAACCATTGTGATAAAAACTAGTACATGTGTATTGTATCTATTACAAAACACGACTACCAAGCCTATTGAGATGTGTTCCATATTTGGGCAGTTGTATTCTAATATTTCGACGAACATTGATATTGCAAAAAGATGACAAAAAACACGCCTGCCAAGCAGATTAAGATTTGCTTTTTATATGGGCAGTTGTATACTTGTATTTCGGTGAACTCTGTTACTGCTAGAAATTGGCAATAAAAGAAAACATACACGCCATAATAAAGCCTGGATTTATTCTCTGTGGAGTATCAAACCATAATTGATGTCTGTGCTAGAGACTCTCTGAGTATGAAAGGAAATTAATATTGGATGTTATTGGTACAATATATTGCGGTAAATTTCACTTGGAATTGTTCTGATATTATCGTTCATTATTTCCTATATTGGCATAAAGTGTTGGGTTAATTTTACTCGGAATTGTTCTGATATTATCATACATTATTTCCTTTATTGTACAGATTGTAATCGGATATCACTGATCGAAAATTAGACCCCACAATTACGTGATGTTTATTGGTGGATAGTAAATAACGAATAATAAATACTTTAAATCTGTGCAATTGTTTCAATTACAAGATGTATTTATAGCTAATTCGACAAGTAATAGAACTGACCCTTCCCCAGTCGACGACAAATAAACATGATAGTGTTTACAGTATAAACTGATCATTCATAGAGCTAGCAGACGTTGTACATTGAGAAATCGTAAGCCAAACACGTTGAAATTCGACTTTTTAAATGTGTCAGATTTGGGGAATTTAACGCGTCACAAAATGTAATGAATTTTTACCAAGTGTTCTCATTCCTATATTGTATGTGCTATCATTTCTTCGAACCCTTGCGTCATAAATTCATAGGTAAAAGTATTATAAAATAACATTCTTTCGAAAGCATCACGAATTACAAAATACGTCATGCCAATCATCCCGGCGTACCAATATTGCGGAACTGCAATTACACAAATCTTTTTACCGTACCGAACTCTTTGTAGTTGCTTGTAATACTTTTAGGTAGAACATTTTTAGCATCATTTTAACACACCCTCTCACGATAAGGCGTCAATTTTACGTCAGAATTGATATATTCCAAGAGAGACAACATCGCCCACTTCCTACCCACCTTCAACATTATTTTTTTTGTCAGAGCAAACATTTCTCCATTGAAATGTAATGTTGTATAAAAGCATTTGCGAAATCGCAACTCTAAATTGTTCGTAAATAACACAATATTACCTACGTTGATAATATTTGCACAAATGCGTTTTAGTAAAAAATATATTCTCATTTGTAACGTATATTTTGGCGTATTCATGAAAGGGACCCTAAGATAAGATAAGACATTCAGTTATTTTTAGAGAAACTTTACTGAAATAAGATCACACTCTTGTTACTAATGTCGAATAATAAGCTCTGCATGGTATAGTACTGTATAGGTATAGCAATGACCTGTTACATTTATGATAATAGAAGGTCGAATGTCAACAAATTATCTGAACTATATCACTATATCACTATCAATTTATAAAGGTCATGTGTTATTGGCGTTTAAATCTCGATCAGTAGTATTTGATTGAGGAAGGAAACAATAAACGATAATATCAGAACAATTCCGAGTAATATTAACCGCAATCTCTTGTACCAACAATCCGCGAGATTTTATCGTGGTTTAATTTCCTTTCATACTCAGAGTGTCTAACCCTAGCACAGACATCATTTATGGTATGATACTCCACAGAGAATAAATCCAGGCTTTATTATCGCGTGTCTGTTTTCTTTCACCGTCCAACTTAAGCAATAACAGAGTCTGTGTAAACGAAATACTAATATACAACTGCCCTAATATGGAAAAAATCTCAATAGGCTTGGTTGATGTGTTTTTGTAACCGATTTAGCATATATGTTCTCGTTTTTATCACAGTGGTTAATGAAAATTTGTAGGGAAAAACAGCCAATGTTGTTTTGTAGGGACAGACAGCCAAATGTCCGACGAAATTACTATGCACTTTTTTTGGATGAATTATTTTTGCGTGTTGAAACCGTATTTGCATCGTACAACATTATTATTTTTTAATCTTTGTTACTAGTTGTGTATGCATCGAAAAAGACATTTTGACTTAGACTAATAATTAAATAGTATTGCGAAATTTAAAAATGATCAAAGAAAAAAAGAAATTTGCAAAATAAAATTTCGATGCTTGACTTCAGTGTAGTTATCACTTATTACCTCCCTTCATGGCTAATTATGCACAAAATTTAAGGCCCGTAGTGTGTTATTCATTGCGGAGTGAGCATATAAGGCGCACTTGAAGCATCCATTTTTGGGGGGATGTGGATGGCTTGTACTATGTCTGACTCTTGCGTGTGTGGCTAGGCGCTGCCGCCGTAGCTGTGTGGCTTTGGTTTGTACCTTACAATTTCCTAGTACAATGTATTTATACATGTAGTAACACACATAAAAACGATAACCCTGTTACATAAACTAGCACCCGTGAGAAATTAGGTGTGTCATAATTATATTTTACATGCGGAACATATATCTTGCTTGAAGTAATTACATAAAGTTAATTACCTCACGTTCAATACATATCGTCATAAATTGTGAGTTTTATGGTTTGATTAAAAGTTGGAAACCATTAAATCATTAAGTCTTTTAGCTTTTAACACACATTGACGATAGAGGCAACTATTCCATTATTAGCTCGTTCAAGAATAAGGAACGACTAGATCCAATGTGGTCTGTGCTTAAAAACGAAAAAATCGTACAACTTCTAACTTCAGTTCATCGTTGATTCACTCATGGTGAATATATTGAAAAACGTTAATATTTCCCACAGGTCTTAAAAGGAAGAAAAACAGAAATATATCCTGGAAATTTTAATTCCATACTCCATAATTAAGATTCTGCTACATTTTGGATATCCTCATATGTATTAAGTTCTTCATTAAAGTAATAATTGGCAAATGTATGCAATATTACATTAGGGAAAACAAGTCATAAACTACTGTATAGTATACCACACTGGCTTATGTATTTTAAAGAAGTCTCAATCATCTATGAGCTCATCTATGAAAATGTCATGAATGTAAAGGTATATATTGTTTAAAATTGTAAACACAATTCGCATATTGCAACTTGATAAACGCTTTTCTGTTAATTGATTTTTGGTTCATAAATAAACATAAACTAAAAAATGCAAGAAATATTTTAGAGCGCCGTCATTTTTATGACGTTATACCGGCGACAAGGAAAGCAAGTTGAATTAGATTGCTAGATTTGTGGCAAATACCATTAATATGACTTTAATATATAATTTTCAGGTTGAAAGAAATGAATAAAGGTTACAAGAAACGTCACAGAGTGACATCATATCTATGACGTCATATTGGCGTCAAGGAAAACTTAAGCAAGTTTTCAGCAATTAAATTAGATAACGTGATTTCGTGGCATATATCATTAATTAACTAAAAACCAACGAAACACTATAATCCCCAAAAGTGAAACAGACAATCGGTATCAAGGGGAAATTAAGTGGCTAACGATTAAGGAAATCAAGAACTTTCCTTTTAACCTAATTGCACTTAATTAAAAAATATTCTATGCAATACTCCGTCTTTCCACCAAAAGAGGTAAATGTGCTATCAACAAGGCTTGTTCAATGTAACAGAAGCAACAAACGGAATGCAATAAACCCGAGAAAAGAAATCGGGAGACAATGCAGACATGAGTTTATTTGATAGACGGATTTCATTTGTGAATTGTCGTCACGAGAAAAATAGGAAAACACGAAAGATAATGTATACGTGATTCTGTGATTGAATGCATCTATAGAGACTATGTAATCAGAGCATTGTTTATTTAACATTCAGTAGATGTGAATATGGTTAGTGATACAGAACACGTCAATGACGGGACTCGATCTTTATACAGATTTACTCCTTTTTAACAGCTACAACATAGCATTTCCTGGTGTTATCCATCGCCACAAGGGTATACATGAGAAGAGAAGCCTTCCTTTTTATACTGCCGTATCGCAAGTAACTTCTGGTATCGTTTTTATTTTGTCATTGGTATGAGGCGGCATGGGATCGAATCTTGGGATATCAGGCGTCCGACTACTACTCTACTACTAGGCAAATCTTCTAAGAGTAAGAAGGGAAGACTTTTCAGGTCCAGTTCGATATGTTCGCAATGTATATAGGGGAGTCAGAAAGTGTAAGTGTAAGTATTTTGGTCCAAAGTTAAATAACGAGCAAAACCAGTCAACAATCTTAAATATTTTGCTCTTAAGTTTGATGAAGTTTCCGAGTTTCTGACGGGGTTAGAACCAATGGCTTTAACATGATGATAAAAAGAGAACATCAGTAACGATTCTTTTTGGACATTGCAATTCAGAATGAATTTCACTTCAATTGGGGTATTATGTTTTCACTTGCCATATTAAGATTTCAGAGTAGCACTTTATCAAACAACGTCTTAGGATTAATAATAAATGAAACGATCGGTTAACATGGTAACAAATTTAAGAATTAAAACAATATTGTCGCTAGAGGGGTTGTTTATGCGATTTTAAGAGCAATTCAAGTGATTACTGGGCATAATGAATTGAAAAAAGACTTGTTTGAGTGACGCATAAAATTCAGAGCTAGCACAGTGTGCAAAAAGGTTTTTTCATAGAGCTCATAATAGTCAAACGTTCGAAAACATTCCTTTTCAAAACCAGTGCGCTGGATATGTAACCCAGTAACATCTCTATTGCGGCAGGACACATCCTTAATGTGTACCAGCAATGTGGTTTATACATGTATCAGTCACATTCAATACACATTTGTAATAACAGTTATCTTCAATGTTAAGCGAGTTATGCAATTTGTTTATTGTGCATTCACTCAATTCCATTAATTTTCCAAAACAATTGTGTAACCTTTGCAAAGAAAGAACAATGCCACTGCCAAAAGGAACCCAGAACATTACTACAACTTCAGCAGGAGGGGATTACAATATGACTTAAATTCAATTACATTTATAAATTATAAGATATTATAAAATTTACCAGTTGCCAAAAAACTTTTATAAGGAAGGCTCCAGTATTCTATGTGAAAATCAATTTAAAAATTGAAATAATATGCTTATGGCGCAGCAAAACCCAGTCTTAAAATGAAACATTGTTTTGCCTTATTAAACTGCGAAAATATCTTCTCAGAATTCACGCTATACTAAGAGACCTACGATATGGCTGTTAAGTCATAAAATCATGATTAATGACCCGGTAAATATTATAGCAGGATAAAAGAGATATTAATATCAAATTTGCTGACGTTCTAATCGTGTTAGCTAACAATTGATAGCAGTTTTACTCTGGAAATGTAATAAAATGGATCGTTGGTCTATGGCAAATGCTAATAGTCCATTTATAGAGTTAGCAGTCTCCTTTCATTGAGAAATAGTAAGCTAAGCACGTCGAGTTGATTTGAAACGTATAAAACATTATTTTAAGATAAATAGGAGACGAATACTTTTCCTAGTTTCGTTTTGTCCCAATACATTGTTGGAAATAGTGAGTCAATTATCGTTCTGCTCATTCGCCATAGCGACAATGTCGCACATCTAAAGTGCTATTGTATATCATTCTCCCCGATGTTAGAAGAAAACATGGTGTTATGCTGGCCTAGATAGTACATGAATAATTTAGTGAAAACATGTACCGATAGTAGAATGGTTGATTATTTGATGTGCGAGATGTCCTAGTCTTTCCTTATTGTTTGACTTAAGGCATTTTATTAGTTTTACTCCAGACTTATACCGCTGATACACTAGCACGTCTAGAGGTGTTTAATCAATGATTGGTTGGGATGCTGGAAAGGTCATTGAACGATAGAACGAAATTTAGCCATAACTGTCTTATTCTCGGACGGTAAATCAAATTTAGCCTTTCTTTCATGACATTTTTTGCAAGTTTAAATGCTAGCGAGTTTTATGTTCAGAAAAGATACTACTGTATCAGCTCACTTTTAATGACCGAGCAACAATGTGCATACAAAGGTGTCCGCAATTTCGGATCAATTGATTTTTTGCGATTGTTTTTATAAAAACGCAATTATTTCAATTTATTATAAACCCGGATTGGCACTTGCATTTTTTGCAGTGAATCAATAAATTTAAACTTTTTAATTTAACGCCTAGTTGATATGCTGTGTTTTTAACGTTTTTTTACAGAATATGCAAAAATGATGCATAAAAACAGCAAGATACTGCAATAATTCGACATTAATGCAGAACATTAATTAATTGATTTTCTGCCTTGTCAAATCGGTGAATTATATTTGGGCAAATTTGTTTTTGCCGTAAATATAATCAACGTTAAAATTAATGCCCATTCTAAGATACGTTTGACACTAAGGCGAGTACACTGAAGCAATGCCAGCATTTGTAGTCGATATTTTGTTTTTGCGGCGCAGTCAGGGATCGAATCCACGATGTTTTGTTTTTTAATCCTAAAACCCTTAAGGACCACAAAATATTTTACCCGAGAACATAAAAACCGCGATAATGAAATGTTTCACAGTGGTATACGAGTGCATGTTCGTTGTTATTATGACTTGATTCCTCTTCTTCTCAGTGTAATAATTTCATTAATACAAGTATCACATAAAACACACACGACAATCATATGGACACGACATAACTGATCTATCAAACTTACTGAGTTACATTAACAACGAATTATCCCGTTAATAATAAAAGAAAGGCAATATCACTTTTTCTCGTTTTTCATATCATAGTTTACGGCATGTAAGAAACGAAAAGAAAACCACTTATAACACAAAGGAAATGTTCGTACAGAAGGCATTATCATATCATCTTCGTGTTTTGTTAGTTTGCTCTCAATGAGCGATTTAATGATAAGCTTTGGGTTCTTCGGACAGGAATAATAATTTCTCCGCTAACATATTATCTGGAACGTCGGGATGGACATAATTAACGCATTAATGTTCATCATTTGTGCTCATTTTCAATCATCAAATATGTATTAACACATTGTTTTGTGTATTATTTACGAGGTTTTTTTAGTTGAAACGTTCTCTCTCGTGAGATAATGCCTTAGTCTCTCAATATATCTGGCTCTCATTGGTCGCTACTCATGTAATTTTAGTCAGTTTAGTTATTTTTATTTATCTGTTTACGATACTAAAGAAATTACTTCATTTGTTTCAAGAAAAATAGTCTTGTAATGGTATTCAGAATATAACTCAATGTCGTATTTGACGGATAAATGATGGCTGTACGTGAGCTATTGGATTAGTTTACATAATGGTAGCAAAATAGATTGGTCATATATAACAAAACACTGACATTGTAGGCTATATATGAATGATACTATAGTAAGTTCAATAGTAAGGCCAGTAGAGCAATTGCATCGTGAAAATAGATTTTTTATCTTAAAACGTTGGTCGCCATTGTTCAACTCAAACATACTAGCATACTTGTACTTGGAACTTGGGGGGGAGTGCATATTTCTTGAAATTGATACTGTTTGACGGCGACTGAATTCAATTGCTTGTTATGTTGTGCGCCAAGTTCTGATGAATCGACATTTCGGAAGCTATTTGCCCTTAAAACTTGCTTCAAGGGATAGAGCACCCCAAAAAAGCATGGACAACTATGATATTTTTTCAGAAATATCTTGCTGACATGATGCTGTGTCATTGGGCAAAGTTTGAACACATATTTTTATCGGGAATTATTAAAGGACAAACTCCGGGAAAGCTCTGAACCGAAAATCGAAATATAGAGTGTAAACGTTAATTGGAAGTAAACAAATACCACAATATCGCCAAACAAGTAAATATAAATATTTGTTCTGTAGACTTGGCCAGGTGACAAAATGTATCAGTTTTTATTTGAACACCAAACGTGGAATCATATTTAGATGCAATTACATTTGTGTATGCTTATGAGTTTAGGAAAACAGTAGCACTTGGCTGTTTTGTTAAATTATCAAAACACGTTATAACTATATATTTAGTCCGATGGAAGCAAACATTTCTAATAGCTGAAATCGATTGCTTATTTGTGAGGTCAATTATTCGAGTGGTTTTAGTTTTGCGACAAAATTAACAAATTTATCTATGACGAATATTAGTAAGTTGACAGTATCAGCTATCTTAACCTTCTATCGAAGGACACGGTGCCAATTGTTTGCAAATTCTATTCAACAAATAAGATCGACCACAAATAAAAAATGGTGGTCGAGTTTTATTCTATGTCGATAAAACAAACTGCATACATTTCCCGACAACTTGACACGTGACTCTATTTACTGAGTATTGTTACTGTTAGTATTCATTATGGAATTGTATATATTGTCAAAAGTGGTGTTGTTATACAAAATTAGCGATGCTTGTTTAGGAACTATATACTGTATAAAACAGCGATAGTATGATATATGATATCGTCGCCACTAGCTATGAGTTTTATGTGTCTGTTTTATAGCTGTGTATGGCACATATATTTATGAATAGGTTGCAGAGTGGGTCAACATTCAATGTGATGTTTGCTACAAATGACACCAAGTCAACAGCAAACTTTCGACTTCATTATAGGGTAGAGGGTATTAAATGGTAGTCATGTCTGAAACTAGATTCGGTAACAATGTTTCAAAGCCTACCTTTGATATAACTATCAGTTAAGAAACTTTAAAGTAAGCACTATTGCAATGAAACACTATAGTTGATCTGGCCCAAGAACAGAGACTGAATGCATAGTTGTAACGACCAGAAATGAGCTATAATTCCAAATTTTAGTGTGAACGCAAGGTGAATATTACCTGACAAGTATAAGACACGTCAGATAATTTAGACATTTATACTAGACTCAACATATGAGCCGAGCTTTACCTACGTAACGCTCTTGACGTCAAATTAAAAGAAACATAAAACATAAAAAATCAATAACATTCGTAAACGGTTGTTTGATAACTAATATTATTACCTCTAAATCCACTGGTTGCTTTGGGTTGTTTTTATTTCCCTTGCGGTTCGATTGTTGAACCACAACATTAGATGCTCCTGCTGCCGAATTCATGGTTGATTATAATGATATAGTAAACACTTAATCCAGATATAATTGAGCAAATTTACAGAATACACACAAAACACTAACACGGAACGCTTAAAGCACAGACTGAAATGATTTCACTAGATAATTTGAAAAAAAAAGTTTTTAAAAATCAAACTTTTAGATTAACACTTCCTCGTTTTTAGAATCACTGCTTTTCCTGCATAATTTCATTGAGCACTCATCGAACATAAACATCAAATATAACACAAAATAATCCCCAAGTGTCGTTATATTCTATATTTAATTGTTCAAAGAAACATTGTAATCTACCAGGCCTGAGTATCGCGCACTGGCTGTCATCAAACTGTCCGAAGTGAACGCAAAAGATGACCAATTAAAGCATTTAACACCGTTAACGAAGTCATCGAGCCTAGTTAGACGACATCGATTTTCACGAGTAATATTTTAGAATTTTGCTAATATTACACAACTACTTACAATTTATGTCATTTTCAGTTTTTATAATTGGCAATAACTTATCGTAAATATTAGAAATTTTTAGTAATATTGGTGCCGTTGATTAATAATTACGACGACATTAATTAAGACATCAGCGGCGGTATTCTAAAATGATAAACCACTAACACTAAATTATTATCACCATAATTTATTAAGTCCTAGTGCGCCTTAAGATCAACGAACCGATCGTCGTTTTTATTTTCATTATCATTTTAGGAAATCATGCCAAAAGCAAAACTGTCACTATTGAGCAAATGTCAACGATGTTTTCAAGCGCATATCAAATCATGCTTTGACGGATAATACTCTGACCTCAATTCTAAAGTAATAAAAAAACTAATTCCAAACTGTATAATTCATATTGTGGTCCACACGTTTTGGTAGCGACTTGGCAACATAACATCATATGATTATCTATTCTATACGATAAATGCAGTAACATGATCTTGAACACTTTTCAAATCAGATAAAAACTATTAATTCCAAACGATCTGTTGACAATGCTCTAGAATCACTTGAATAATATATCCAACGAATTAATCACATTAAACGAAAACGACATCCTATTCAGTTAACCAATGCTCACTCACTCATAACACTCCAAACAGCTACAAGAAGCTACCAAGTACTCGCCACCAAGAACTGTACCACACTGACTGAATGAATATTGCTACTATTGTATATTCTCCCAAATAAACGACAACACAGTAACGTACTGAATAGATCTCGTATGTTCATGCAGGGGCGTTAATGACACTACGTATGTTTCAAATATACCTCGCAGCTAGATATATACAACCGAACACGTACCATCGATACTAAGCCACTATGATCCTCTATACCACCGAACTCATTAGTAGTTTGTATACTATATTGTTTGGTACTTTTCTGCTATTCCATAAAACTTATACAAGTAAACCTAAACAGTGTTTTCGTTATCATCGATTTAAACTATCGAAGTCATGGAAACGATTATGATGTATTGCGTCAACTAGTACTTTACCATCGAATTCTGAGTTATTAGTAAATCCAAGCAATAAGTTATGATGTATTACATACAATGACGTTGATAAAACACTACTAATCTCTTTAACACACTGCTCATTGGAAATCATGTAAACACAGTTATGTTTGTTAGCAATATATTCAATTTCATGAACGTGTCAAAAGCACAATTCAAGAGGCTTTTAAAAACTTTCCAAGTTATCTAATTTAGTGGGTTCTTAAGATGCATGTACATGTAATACGGTCTCATATGTGAACAACATTGGATATTACAATGTTAGGACATTTGATGAGATGGGATGTCTTAGTATTTCAATATTGATTTTTGGTAAACTATTGAACTTCTTGGGATTTTAATTCAATCAATGTGTTTGTCCTCAGAACAAACAAACAACATAACAGAAACTACTTGCAGTCGAAATAACCTCGTCTGCTCACTAATAAATGAATTTTTCGTACATAAATGTCGAACTATTCATTGCCTATATAGATCTTTGGAATTAATTCCTCGCCTTTGAACCTAATAATTATGCTCACCTTTCGCAACCAAAACGACCAAAACGTGAGTCAGGGACGGGCGAAAATCGTTATTTTTTCTTAGCTACAAATGAATTTTATTCTTAGCACATATGTCTAACTACTTATTGTGGTGATCGGCTCATTGATATTAATTCCACCTAGCCTTGGTGAGCAATAAACTCGCCATAGGAAACATATATTTCACCAATTATTCCAGCCAGGATATTAAATTGTTTGACTTGTAACAGATGTAAAGTGATCACTCCTTACACTAGAATATGGAATACCATTCTTAGTACATTACGACGAGTTTGACATGCTCCTCGACCTGGTATTTGGATAGTAGTAATTAGACAAAAACACCTTTTCTATATTTATAACCCAGGTTGTATGTTTTTGTTATGCGCTGAGAATCAAGGTAACACTTGCAGTAATCTACACACGTATCTAATAGACCGATATTACGTGATATGGAAATCAACGCAATGGCATTGTATTATAGCCATGCAAAAATGTCAAGATCAGGTCAAATTATCCGTTCTATACAGTTGTTAGTACCAAGTCATTAATCCTATTAGTATGCCCGTCATGTTGAAAAAACAACACTTAGCACTTAGCACCATCCGTGATGTGTATACTAATTTGATGTTTGCTTACGTTGGTTTCTCAGAGTTACTGTACATGTATTGACTATCAATAGAGTAATTGATAACCCCACAATAATGCATTGTGACCTCCGACTTCGAGAGAACATATAAGAAGAAACAAAACCCATGTGAAGATTTTCAACAAAATAATGATACAATGTGTATCTATTCCACTACTTGAAAACAAAACACTTAGAAATATATATAGTTAATAGTAGGCATCCGTCAGTCGCTGCGACTATGTAGCATATATATCTACGTCAAATTATTAACTTAAACGTGATTCAATATTTCTTACCTTACCGGTTAAGCATGCGTGTTTTGATATATCAATAACATGTATTGGTTCAAATATCACCGTTCGTCGTGCTCTCGGTATCAAAACAAAC
The DNA here is from genome assembly GCA_963678985.1 of Spisula subtruncata. Classification (NCBI taxonomy): domain Eukaryota; kingdom Metazoa; phylum Mollusca; class Bivalvia; order Venerida; family Mactridae; genus Spisula; species Spisula subtruncata. The sequence continues at coordinate 1,359,925 of OY787678.1, read as the reverse complement.
AACACGCTCGCGTGAAGCGCACTGCAGTCAATATTCTATCCCAATCGCATCAATAATTGAGTGTTAAAATATAAGATGAGAATTTTAAATTGACAAAAAACGAGACTGAATAAAAATAACGTAATATTAAATTGGCATCTAGATATAGATGTTTGCTAAAGACGTGGGAAGTTGATGTGATATTTCTAAAAAATAATGTGTTACATTGACGATGTATTTGAAATATGACATTAAATAATGATTATTCACTTCATCTAAATATCAAATTTATAACTTCATACTTTTTATGCATTTTGTATATTAACGCTATAATTACCGGAAGTATTGTTTCTGTTTTCAAACCAGTATTGAAGACGACTTACGAATCAATGTCAATTTTATAAAATCTGTTTGAATTTACCAAGATTTGTGTCTTCCATCAGATATTTATCATTTAATTTAAACCTGCATTCATGTGCATTTTCAATATCTTGATTACACGATTACATGTAGAGATTCAAGACATTACTATAACAAATCAGTCCCTTTTGTAAAGTTGAGTGTTGCGTGTAAGTTGAGGGTGTTGTAGTTCCGGTGCCCGGACTTAATATTAAAATAGCACTAAGTCATGAGTATAATTATGAATAATATGAGGTCACGTATAGACAACCATGTTACCATAAATGAATGCGTACCAGTATACGTATGACGTCGAATTACGTCACATACGAGACGGTGGTGTTAACAAGTTGGTTGAGTCTACATGAAATAATACAATAAACAACAGATATATAAAAAGCAGCATGAAGATCACTTGACTTACTTACAAACTCGTATTTAACGATCACATAAACGGGTGGAATTTTGTACATGCATAGTATTACTATACTGACCTTGTATCTGTATAAACATGTATGTCACAGTAAAATAACCATTAATTAGGAAGAGATGAAAACTTGTATTGGACTTACCTGAAAATAAAGAGAAAAAACATATAAATAATAATGTAACATTGAAAAAGACATTCACTACCAACCGTATTTCCGATTCATTAAATATTCGGATTGACCTTCTTTATTGTACATGTAGTGAGTCTTTAAATTAATATTTTTTAATTTACCTGAAGTTGATATGCTGTGTTTTTACAGATTTTGAAAGGAAGATGCAAAAATGGTTGCAAAACAGATACTGCAATAGTTCGACAATAATGCGAAACAATAACTAATTGACTTTTTGTCTTGTTGTCTCGTTGAGTTGCACATAAAAACAGCGATATACTGCAATAGTTCGAACATAATACTTTAATGATTGGTTGTACATATCTGATAACTCAAATTAAGTTATTGTCCACATGGACGGTACAGACACTAACCTAACACATAATTCTAGACATAAAATAAACTTTCACCAATTGCTAATTCATTCATAAGAGACGTAACAACAGAAGAGATGCCTGGTTTGTGTTCATTAATCGTTTCGCTCATACGTCATAGCGACAATGACCTGATACCAGCAATTATGCTAATAGAAGGTCGAGTGTCATTTCAAGAAATCAAATTATCTGAACTATATCACAATCAATCTATAAAGGTAATGTGTTATTGGCGTTTAAATGTAGATCAGTAATATTTGATTAACATTTGTCTATGAAAGGAAACAATAAACGATGATATCAGAACAATTCCGAGTAATATTAACGGCAATCTCTTGTACCAATAATCCGCGAGATTCTGTCGTGGTTTAATTTCCTTTCATACTCTGAGTGTCTAACCCTTGCACAGACATCAATTATGGTTTGATACTCTACAGAGAATAAATCCAGGCTTTATCATCGTGTGTCTGTTTTCATTCATCGTCCAATTTCTAGCAATAACAGAGTTCACCGAAATACTAGTATTCATTTGTGCAACTATGGAACAAATTTCAAGTATAAATTTTCTTGGCGAATGTGTTTTATATCAGCTTCTGTTGCACCCAAGTTCCAAAATACACATATGCCCAAATATAGAGCAACTATTTGCTTGAGAGACATGAAAACTAGTTATTTCAATATGTATTGACACATTGCAAAAATGAGCATTAGAGTTTATAATAATCATAGATTGTCCCGGAACGAAACAATGAAAAAAGTTAATTTTCAAATTAGAAATCCTGTATATGCTTTCGCAGCATACTATACAACTGTAGATTAGTTGTCATGACATCGCTACTGGCTTAGAATGAGAAGGTCGAAACTACTATAAGCTTTTTGTATCATAGGTAAAGAGTAAATTTCAGACAGTTTTTTCTTGTTTTCTCAAAATATGGATTTTGTAGTTACGAGTATCTTATTCTAAGCAGCTTGTGACGAACGAGCATGACATGTTGACTGTCTGTGTATAACTTGCAATATTGCAACATAAAACACGTATATTTAAAGACGATAACCCTATTACATAAATAATCATCCCGGGAGAAATTAATTGCGTCATAATTATATTTTGCATTATCTTCATAAATCTTGCGTGAAGCGATTACAAAAAGTTAATTACGTCACGATCAATACATATCGTCATAAATTGTTAGTTTAATGCACTAATTAAAAAATGGAAGAAAGTAAATCATAACTAGACGATTCAGTTGTTAACACAAATCGTCGCTAACCCTTTAACAGCTCGTTCAAGTATGTGCAATATGCCTAAGATAAACATTCTTCTTCATATTCTTTTTCACCGCTTTAAACTAGTATACATAATGTATATATTCGTTTATGGGAATATTACAAAACTTGTATATTGATGTCCTAAAATCATGGATATTAATAAAGTAAGTATGCAATACATGTATACGTGAATGACTTCCAACTTCAAATCCATAAATATCGACGTACATTGAATATTGCCACATGCCACATTTTGATTTTAGACCCTGCAAATTTCCCATTGCTTTAGTAATAAAAGTGGCGATGTGCGATGGGTACTTTAATATCAATCTCCAATACATGATATTTGGAATATCCAATACATGATATTTGGAAAATATTTTCCCCCTTAGCCTGGGAAAAATAGGGAAAGCAAGGCATACGATACTGAGTCCGACAACGGCAATTGTACAATTTTGTAAATACAAATATTCGACTTAATTCAACAGTTTGCGAAACCAAACTTCAGAGTACAATAAGGGAACATACACTTCTGGTTGGTCTAGTTTAAAATGGGCAGCAACCGGAATACAATGAACACGAGAACAAAGGAAACACAACAATGAATTAAGTGCAATAGGAATCCAATAAAAAGAGCAACAGATTTTTGGTAGCTCTAATCTAACTACCAATAAGCAACCAGCAAAGTGAAAACAATGAACCCAAGAAAAAAATGGGAAACGATGCTACTGTAAGTATATTTGATTGACGATTTTAATCTGCGAATTGTCGTCACGAGGAAAAACAAGTAAAAGGCAGACGGGATTCTTTGATTGAATAGATCTATAGGGACTAAGTAATCATAGCATTGTGTGTATGTTGTTTATTAGATAAAGTCTGCATCAAAAGCAACTTTCGATAGAAGCGAATGAAGTGTGATATCAAACATGTACGATAACACCATCAACTCACCGGACTTGATTTTATATAGCAGACGTTCTAACCTGACACGCTAGCTAAAAAGTATAATGTTTGTAATGTAATCTAAAAGTTGTTGAAGATGATTGTTATTTTGTTTAAAACATTGATGTTAAATAGTAATTGAAAAATGAAACTACCTCAAATACTGTGTACCACATCTTTGTTTACGGGGGTAAAAGTCAATGGCTTCAAATGACGTAAAAGTCCTTGAAAGTCAGTACCTCGAGCAACGAAACAGTTTTTGGACACAGATTTCAGAATGCATTTAAATTCCTCAGCGCCACTAGGAAATACTATTTTTGGACATTCATCTCAGAACGTATTTCATCTCAATTCGAATTATTTTGTTTTTGTTTGCCATTTTCAGAATTTTAAACAGTTATTTTTACCGTTGCTTACTAAGAAACATCGTTTCTATGATTAATTATTAATGAGACGACCGATTAACATGGTAACAAATTCAGGGACTACATGTAACACAATCTTGTCAAGACCTAGGCTGTTTATGTGATTAAAAGAGCGATTAAAATAAAGATGCGGTGCAATACACACATTCCGAAGATGTATCGATGTATTTTGCTATAACGTTGAATAAAACTCATATCCATCGGGTTGTGGACGAATTGATTATTTAGTGATGTATCACACATGAACACGAAGTTTAAAAGTAGAACATTTAAGAAGTAATAGAAGTCCCATTCGCAATATACAATCGAAATTCCAATACAACGACATCTACATTGTATCGAACTAAGCGAACAAATTTAGATACGTTTTGCAATTTTCATCAATTCATTGTGGATGCATTTTAGGACGACATTTCCTGTAACCATCATCTTTCTACTGGTATATTTAGTAACGCCGTCACATATTTTATCACTCAGTTGCCCGTCCCGACAGTGGATGCATCGCTACTTAACAATGTATTGTTCATAATACAGTGAAATTAGTTTATTGCACAAACATTCAATCTCACTACTTTTCTAACAAATTGTGTAACTCTGTCAAATATTGAACAAATTCACAGCCAATACGAACCCAAAACATTACTACATACTTAAGCAGGGAAATTCCAATGTGACTTAAATTCAATTACATTTAAGATATTAGCCATTCCAAAATCCGCTTTACGTAAGGCTCCGGTATTTCATCAATTTAAAAATTGAAACTATGTGCTTAAGGCGCTGCGAAAACCCAGTCCCAGAATTGAGAAAGCCTTTTTGATATACGAAACTAAACCAAGAGATTCTCAGAATTTAATCTACGTTAAGAGACCTACGACATTGCTGTTTAGCCATAAATCATGATTAATGACCCGGTAAAATTTATATCATGACAAAAGAGATTTTAATGTAAAATTAGCCGACGCTCTAATCGTATTACAAAAATGTAGCTAACAATTGATAGCAGTTTTACTAAAGAAAGGTTATAAAACGGATCGTTAGTCTATGACAAATGCTAATAGTCCATTTAGTTAGCAGTCTCCTTTTATTGAGAAATAGTAAGCTAAGCACGTCGAGTTGATTTGAAACGTACACAACATTATTTAAAGATAAATAGGAGACGAATACTTTTCCTAGTTTTGTTTTGTCCCAATACATTGTTGGAAATAGTAAGTCAATTATCGTTCTGCTCATACGTCATAGCGACAATGTCGCACATCTGCAGTGTAAGTATATATCATTTTCCCCGCTGGTAGAAGAAAACAACGTGTTATGCTGGCCTAGATAGGACATAAATAATTTAGTGAAAACATGTACCGATAGAAGAATGGTAGATTAACCGATGATTCTGTCTTTTCTTGTAGTTTGACTTAAGGCATTTTATTATTTTCACTCTAGAAAACGTCTGGAGGGGTGTTTAATCAATGATTGGGTTTGGATACAGGAACGGTCATTGAACGATAGCACGGACTTTAGTTGTTACTGTATCATTCTCGGACATCGGGTCAAATTAAGCGGGTTTCATTCTAAAATAGTTTGCGTGTTATAAATGCTCGCGAGTTTTATGATGAATTATACTATAAAGTATAAATTCACTTCTGTAATGATCGAGCAACAATACGGAACTGCGTTTACGGATGAATTGATCCGTTGCGATAGTTTTATTAACACGTGGTTCTCATTTATTATAACACGGAATGTCATTGGGCAATTTTTGTAGTGAATCATTAGATTAAACTTTTTAATTTATTGCCAAGTTGATCTGATGCTGTGTTTTCACAGTTTTAGTGAGAAAAATGCAAAAACGATGCACAAAAACAGTGAAATACTGCAATAGTTCGAGAATAATACGAAACAGTAATTAATTGACATTATGCCTTGTCAAATTGTTAAATTGGAATTAAGCGAATGCGTTTTGTCGTAAATATAATCAACGTAAAAAGAAACGTTGGACACTTAGTCTAGTTCATTGCAGCAATACCAGCATTTGTAGTCGATAGTTTGTATGTGCGACGCGGTCAGGGATCGAATCCATGATGTTTTGTTTTTATTCAGGCACACAGTGTCATCGATTTATTAAACTTGTATAAAAAAACTTAGAACTAATAGTGTATTATTACTTTTGATTTTTATTTTCATGCAAGTTAATTAAATCATTGACACCGTGTGTTTGTGTTTTCTTTTATTCCTATAACCTTTAAGGACCACTAAATTAAAAACCGTTTTAACAACATCCGCAAAATGTTTTACCGGACAACATAAATTGTTTCACAAGTATACATAATATACTGACTTGATTCCACCTATTCTCAGAGTAATGATTTCATTAATACCGGTATCACATAAAATATTCACGGCAATCATATGTATACGACATAACTGATCTATCAAACTTACTGAGTTACATTAACAACGACTTATCCCGTTATTAATATAAGAAAGGCAATATAAATACAGAAAATCAGGACACATTTTCTCGTTTTTCATATCATATTTTATGGCTTATAACAAGCAGCAAGAAACTCACTTATATCACGAAGGAATAGTTCATGCAAAACTCATTATTTACTCTGTTTTTATTTGCTCAGGACCATGTTCGCTCGCAGTCAGCATCCAGTGTCGAATACTAATTTCTCCGTTAACATATGATCTGGAACGTCAGCATGGGCATAATTAACGCATTGTTCAACATTGGTCATCATTTTCCATCCTCAAACATAACACATGGTTTTGTATATTTATTAACGAGGTTTCATTAATTGAATAGCTCCAATTAACCCTCGTAATATTATACCTCAGTATTTAAATCTTTCGCGAGACTTATAATTCTCGCAAACCTCTCGAGATATCTTAAAACAATGAGCACAATAGTAGTGTTCAATGAAAACATATAATTTTAGTTCGTTTCGTTAGTTTTATTTATATTTGCACGCAACTTAAAATCGACTTAATCTGTTTGGAGAAATATGGTCTTGAAATGGTCACCCGGGAAGCGTATCTTTTGGTAATTCCATTCTTATAACCATTCTTCATTGACAGAAAAGACTAACACACAATCTAAGTCAATATCGTATTTGACTGATAATTTGTGGTTGAAACATAAACACTTGTAATCTTCATATATATTCCGTAGGGAAATAAGAATTCAAAAGCTTCGGGTTTTTTTGTGAAAAACCCGAATTTTTTAAACACTTGTGTTGGGTAAACTGAATTTTAACGAATAGTTCGGTTACATATTATCACTGTATATATGAGTGTAAGTCTAAAAGCAACTTTAGTGAACTTATGGAATCAATACATTAGTATCAGTACAATAAAAAGATTTATTCTTTTTTGCGGACAAATTTCAGGAAATATAGTGACTGTGCTCTTATAATGATGGTGTCCCTATTATACATATATCTAGTTTGCATCAAATAATTGTGTAAAAGTCTTATGGGAATTGTGATGTACATGTATTCCCATAGTGTGTGCTATGCATTTTCATTTTGTGTTTTCCCTTTTATGATTTTCGTACTCGGCTTTTTCTGTTCATTATCTTCTTCGTCCTATTTTAATTGTGCATCAATTATTATAAAAAGTTGACATAATTTCATCATTGGGAAATATTTGACTACAAACTTCTATATGTATATGCGCCCAAAATCGATAATCAAAATATGAAGTGTTAACGTTAATTGGACGTAAAAAAATATCACAATATCGTCGAACAAGTAAATATTTTATATTTGTTCTGGTAAGTTTGCCAGGTGACAAAATGTATCAGGTTTTACCTGAACAGCAAATGTGGAATCATATTAAAATGCAATTATGCTAACGAGGTCAACAGTAGCACTTGAATGTTTAGTTATCGTATCGAAAAACGTAACAACTATATGCTTAGTCCGATGGAAGCAAATATTTATAATAATTTAAATCGATTGGTTATTGATTTGTGTTTAATTGGATGAGTAGACAAATCAATAGAACAAAAATCAATCGTAAAAGTGAATGTTCACTCTGTATGTACGGTAGGCATTTATAAGATAATGTGAAGGCATAATGTTTTCGGGAGTAGTAAAATTCGCGGACTTTGAACAAATTGTTAAAGTATATTTGGTGTTTCAAAACGTATTGATCCGTGAATTCAAATCATTGAATAACAATATCTAGTTTACATATTTTGTAGGTCAATATTTCGAATGGATTTAATATCGAGATCTGTCTGATCCGCGAGGATTAATTGACCGCAAATATACAAAAACTGTACAGTATCTTATATCTAAATCTTTCATCAAGGGGCATGGTGCCAATTGTTTGCAAATACTGTTCAACAAACAAGATCGGCCCAACAAATGGTGATTGAGTTGTATTATTTGTCGATAAAACAAACAACATTCATTCCGAACAACTTGTCATGTGAATCTAAATACTGGGTATCGTTTCTGTAATAATACTCGAGGGGATTGTATATACATATATTCTCAATAGTGGTGTTGCTATACAAAATTAGCGATGCTTGTTTATAATACTTTAAACTGTATAATACAGCGATATATTATATCCTGGCAGGCTTTGAGTTTCATTTGTCTTGTAATTTGTTTTGTATGGGACAAATAACTATGTCGCGGAGTAGGTCAACATTCAATGTGATGTTAGTTTTTTAAATGACACCAAGTTAGCAGCTAATTTTCGACTCCCTTATTTTGGTAGAAAGGATATTAACAAGTAGCCATGTCTGATAATAAATTTTAAGTTACAACGTTTTAAAGCACAAATTATTCACAACCACCAGTTAAGAATTGCCTAGACCTAAAACAGAGGCTGAATGAGTATAAATGTCTTAACTGAGTATTTACCGCAACCAAAAATCCTAATATTACTGTGAGCGCAAGTTGAATATCATATGACAAATATTAGACAACTACGAACGTTGAGACCTTTATCGGTTTGGAAGACAATAAATAATTATGCTCAACGTTTGGCAACCAAAACGACGGACGAAAATGTGGTTCAAGGACGGGTGAAAATCATTAATTTTCTAAGCTATAAATGAATGTGTTCTTAGCACATGTGTCTAACCACTTATTGTGTTGTTCGGCTATTGGCGTTAATACCACCAAGCCTTGGTGAGCAATAAACTCGTCATAGAAAACATCAATTATTCCAGCCAGGGTGTTATATTGTTTGACTTGTAACAGATGTGCGTTGATGTTAATGATGCTTTACACTTTAGAGTAGACTCGGATATAAGCTCGGATTGATATTTGACATTCATGCGATTGTAAGTAGAAAACGGAGAATTTGAACCGACAGCGACCTTCTATTAGCATATTTTAACAGCTGATATGTTGTATATAAAATTAGTGTGTAAAAAAGTGTGTATTTCCATAAGTGGAGAGTATCACGAAGACGATCGAAGTGTAGCCCAATGCAAACGTATATTTTAAGGCCGACATTGTGCGACTTGCTCATGATTTTTTCACGTTCTCGTAATCAAAGCAAGAACCTGGTAGTGTATGCATGCATGGATATTATTAAAGGTCAGGGACAGGTCAAATTATCCCATCTATACAGTTGTTAGTTACAAGTCATTAATCATATTAGTATGCCCGTCATGTTGACAACACAACACCTAGCACTTAGCACCATCCATTATATGTATACTAATTTGAAGTTTGCTTACGTTGGTTTCTCAGAGGTACTGTACATGTATTGACGATCAATAGAGTAATTGGTAACCCCACAATAATGCCTTGTGACCTCCGACTTCGAGAGAACGTATAAGTAGAAACAAACCTCATGTGAAGATTTTCAACAAAATAATGATACAATGTGTATCTATTCTACTACTTGAAAACAAAACACTTAGCAATCTATATAGTTAATAAGCTGTGCATATATCTACTTCAAATTTAGAAATAATATTAAGTTAAACGTGATTTTATGTTTCTAACATAAACGTTTCATCATGCGTGTTCTGATATATCAATGAAATGTATTGGTTCAAATATCACCGTTCATCGTGCTCTCGGTATCTAAACAAACAAAACGCGCGCATGATGCGTACTGCAGTCAATATTATATCGCAATCGTATGAATAATTGAGTGTCAAAATATAAGATGAGAATATCAAATTGACAAAATATGAGATTGAATAAAAATGACGTAATTTGAAAATGACATCTAGAATATAGATGTTTGCTAAAGACGTAGAAAGTTTATGTGATATTTCTAATAAATCATGTGATATTTTGATGATGTATTTGAAATATGACATTAAATAAGTGATTATTCACTTCATCTAACTATCATTTTTATAGCTTTAACACGCATTTGTATATTAACGCTATGATTATTATTTCTTTAGTCAAACCAGTGTTGAAGACGACCTACGAATAAAGGCCATTTTAATAAAACCTTACTACCGAGAACCACAAATATTCCATCAGACAATTTTCATTTAATTCAAGTTTTAATTTATTGTTGCATTTCCAACATCTTGAATACATTAAGCAACTCAAGACGGATACTACTATAATATATATACTGAGTATATCTAGAAACGCAACACAGGGGTAACTCTCAACTCTTTTTCAACATATTTATGATTGACTACCAAATTGTATTTGCTTGATGATATCTTATTCCATGAACAATGCAACTGTAACATTGTTGTTATAAAGTGCTATCAAGGCATTGTCCAATGCTTGTGTGTATAGTGCGGCTAAAAAGTAACGAAACAGGAATGGGTAAAATCCTATTTTTTCAAAATCGTTGTTCAAAGTGAAGAGTTCAAATATTGATTAATTATTGACTGATTACAAATTCTTGACGTCCAACACGTTGTTAAGCAGTGAATAAATCAGTTGTGAACTGTGCCTAGAGATGGTATATGCAGAGTTACTGGTCCTGTCGGAAAGTTGTTTCACATAGATGATTTGGACATGAATGGATGTAAACGGTACCAAAATGCTAGTCGAGTGTCTCCAAAAGAAACATTGCCGGTTCATGATAATTTAGCCGAAGTGAAACCTCCCACTTGACGTCTCCGTCATAGGTATCCGAATCGCCTGATTTCACCTATTTTTGGACTATCCTGACATTTTTATTCAGAAGCCTAGAACTTTCCTTTTGTATTTTTCTTTCCATTGACAAACCTTACAAAGGATTTGAAGCAATTTACATCAAAATTTGTCATGCGTAAATGGTGCACGTGGAATTCGTGCGTTTTGTGATTTGTTTGACGCACGAGAGTTACGAAACCTGATGGATAAAATTTGGACAATAAACAAGTTCTATGCGATTATATAACATTATTATACAAAATAAAAAAAATGTATTAACAATGTAAGTAAGAAAAAATTAAGGATGAAAACGTTGCGTTTCTAGATGTACGAGGGGCATTCAAAAAATACGTAGACGAATCAATTTGCTAGCTTATTTTTTCAGATAAATCAATAATTATATATTGTGGTGTAGCACCACCTTTAGTCGCCAAAATCCAAAAGTTTCATAGAAATCGGACCAACGGTTAAGTGAGAATCATGTTTTATGCAATGTACATACAGTGACCACGGGGCAAATCCAGACGTCGTTGTTGACGTCATATGTTTCGGTAACCTCACAAAATCTTCTAAATTCTCACAATAATACTTGTTGTACAACTCCAACCATTCTGTATAATGACCAATTTTCAATGACGGATTAACTTACAAAAACAAAAAATAGCATTTACTATTTCATTTGTTGTTTCGAGTTTTACACTTATGCACCCAAATCGCGCCAATATCAAAGTCTTGACGTCCAGAAAAGCAAAATTTGGACTCCTTGGGACATGTTTTAGCTGATAAAATCAAGAAATATATACAACCCAAGCATTGTATGTTTTACATGATGTTACAGTACTTCCTCTAGGTGAAATCTCCAATTTTCGGCCACGATTCAAAGTAAGTATGTGTGTTTAAAAAATGTTTGTACCAAGCGCAACACATAATTGCAGAATTACGCTTTCCCCCGTGGTTTAACGTGACGTCACGTTTTCTTTCCGCTTTTAAGAGTGACTTTGTATGATAACCAATATCTCTGTAACCCTGTTAATTATGACATCATAATTTGAAACACAGAACTATATAGTCTCAAACGATTCACACATCAATTCTATAAAGGTTTCGCAACCGTTAAATATAATTTCGGGGTGAAGAAATCGACACCAATTTTCTTCGGGATAAATCGATGGGTTGCCCCGTGTGTTCAATTTTGCGTTGCAATAACTACCATATTTTCGAACATTACATATATTTTTCATGACTAATATACGCATTGAATTCATAACCGGTAGAACATGATTTCTACTAATTATGATGAAAATCGGATGATAAATAATAAAACAATCGAGGTAGTCTACGTATTTTTTTGAATGACCCTCGTACTGAGCATATCTTCATTTTGTACAGTTGAGTGTTGGATGTAAGTTGAGGTTGTAATTCCGGTCACAGAACTAAATATTGATATAGCACCAAGTTATGAGTATAATTACATGTATGAATGCTATGAGTTCACGTATATACGACCTTGTTACCGTAAATAAATGCGTACCAGAACATGTACATCTCAGCCCGATACATGCGATAATGAGATTTAGCTAATGGTTTGAAGTTATATATAGGTAATCATTTATGATAGGTCAATTATCATAGACAGCTAGAGTGATGTCGAGTTACGTCACGCACGAGATGGCGGTGTTAACTAATTGGTTGAGTCTACTTGAAAGAATAGAAAGAGAAAGCAGCATGAAGACTTACTTACATAATAGTATGTATAGTCGGAGATTATCACCAAAACCCTCAAGATGTTAAACTACCCCAGCATAATAGGACCGACGGTACAGATATATGGACAAGCCTGTAGAATAGTATATATTCAACCCAATAACCTAGCTATAGAATTATACATACATAAAATGTATCAAGTAATATTAGTATGTACGTCATGTTAAACAGGAACATCACTAAAAACTTAGCACCATGCATGCTGTGTACTTGTATATCAATAGTTGATATCCGGAACTCTGTGCAAGGTGGTTTTCCCATTAATTTACATGTAGGTACAAACAAATCTGGCCTAGTTAGACTGGTTTTGTATTCATATGCAAACACAACTCTATTGTCCAGATATGAATATTCATGACTCAAAAGGATTATAACGGTAAAACTTTATTTGTACCTACAGATTAGTTGAGATCCGGAGTAGGTCTATTCAATACTTGCTTACGTTGATTAGCACGTGTATACTGATTGCAATATCGATTGAGCCGCCGGTGACCAGTGTTCATACTGTACATTGTAATGAAATCAAAGATCGTCGCAAAATAACCGTTAATCTTGAGAATGAATAAAGCAATTTACAGCAGTATATTTTATCCGAAGTATTATTTGAGTGAAGATTTAAGCACCTTCCGAGGGTCACAAAGCAAGGGGTGCTTGTGATTTGCATCCAACAAAAAGTCTTAAATACGACATTGAGAATTTTCGCTAAGGTCCATCCTTACATGTAGTTCCTGGGTGAAATTAAGTACTGTATATTATACTGACCTTGGATCGGTATAAACATACAGGTCACATCAAAATTATCATCAAATAAAAGAGAGGAAAACTTGTATTGGACTTACCTGAAAATAGAGAGAAAAAAAACATATAAATTATAGTATACTATTGATAAGGACATTCACTACAAACCGTTTATCCGATTCATTAAAAACGTTCACCTATCGATTATTTATTCGTACGAGACGTAACAGCAAATGGGACTACTTTATTCTCTGTAGGTTAAATTGCTTACATATGATCATCATCGGGTAAATATGTTCCGATAATATGAACTGCGTGTAGTTGTATAGTACTGTATGCATGCAGCAATGACCTGGGCTGGTATTTATAAAGCATCTTATGTGAAAACTAAAATATCTTGACCTAAGTTAAAATATTGAGCTGCCCATATTTTACAATCAACGAAAAATTGCCCATGTTATCTATATGATTACTGTAGCTCTTTACATAATGCTTCTAAACAATGTAAATAATTGTTAATATTAGTTTTCCTGTTACGCGGATACACATAAGGAAAATTTCAGATTTTAAGAAAATTATAAGTTTTCACTTAAGAATATGTGCATGAATATAGACAACTGTTCAATACATTCATGCTAATTGATGGTCAAGTGTTGAGTCAAATTACTCACACATTATCACTATCTATATATATTGGTCACGTTTTGTTGACGGTTAAGTATCTATCAAAGATATTTGATTACCATCCGTCTGGTAAAGGAAATAATGAACGATAATATCAGGACAATCACGAGTAAAATTCACCACAATATCTTTTACCATTAAAGGAAATGATATAACGACTGTATCAGAGTAAGTCCGAATGAAATTAACCACAGTATCTCGTACCAATATAGTAATAAATATCGATAATATCCGAATAATATAGAGTAATATTAACCGCAATATCTTGTACTACAGAAGGAAATTATATAACGATAATATAGGAACAATTTCAAGTAATATTAATCGCAATCTCTTGTACCAACAATCCGTGAGATTCTATCGTGGCTTAATTTCCTTTCATACTCAGATTTTCTTACCCTTGTACATACTTCATTTATGGTATGATACTCCACAGAGGATAAATCCAGGCTTTATCGTCGTGTGTCTGAGTTCTTTCATCATCCAATGCCTACCATTTACATAGTTCACCGAAATACTAGTATAAATTTGTGCAACTATGGAACAAATCTCAAATAACAATTTGCTTTGGAGACGTGTTTTATATCAGGTTCTTTCGCACAAGAGTTCACCAAAATGTATATCTGCTCGAATATGAAGAAAATACAACAAATCCCAATTCTGCTTGCCAGTTTATGTCTGCCGTCTTTGTTACTACTTAAAAACAAGTGTGCATTATTGCTATGATAATTACTACAGATGAACAACAACTGAATAAAAATGAGAGAACAAATAAATAAAACAACAGTATCTAAAGCAGATGGCAGTAGCTTGAAACGAAATAGAATGTCAAGTTAGCTGACTGTGTATGACTTGCAATATTGTAGAAAATCAACATAAAACACATGAAGGCGATAACCCTGTAACATAAACTAGCACCCCGGGAGAAATTAATTGTGTCATAATTATGTTTTACATGCGACACATATATCTTGATGGAAGAGATTACATAAAGTTAATTACGTCACGATCAATGCATGTCGTCATAAATTGTGAGCTTTAAGCACTAATGACAAAATGGAAGTCAGTAAATCATTTACACTATAAAGTTCTTAACACCATCGAAAATAGAAAAGGTCGCTAACTTTTTACAGATCGTTCAAGAAAATTTACTTGCTAGAATGTATATCCTGAATATTGCCACCTGCCAATTTCTTTTTTAAAAAGATCAGGAAGATTTCACATGACACTACTCACAAAAACAGCGATGTGCGGTGGGTTCTTTAATATCAATCGTTGTTATAAGCTATTTGGAAAATATTGTCATCTTAAACTCTTCAATAAACCATTCATGAGAAAATTACAGAACTAAAAAGGTACATGTACAATGTATGAGGAAATCGAAAAAAACTGAATCCACAAAGGCTATTGTATATTTTGTATTTATGATTTAAATTACAAATACATGCATCCGTTAAACACTTACACGTAAACCCTCATTTGCATTATCAATTTTTGAAAATAGCATTAGTAAAGTCACTAACATCTACTTTTAGTCATATTGCACTTAATTCAACAGTTTGCAAAATAAAAGCATCCAATAAAAAGGGCAATATACTTTCAGTAGCTCTAGTTTAATTATCAATAAGAACTAACAAACGGAATGCAATGTACCCTAGCAAAGAAAATGGAAACGATGCAATAATAAGTTTATTTGATTGACGGTTTTAATCTGCGAATTGTCGTCACGAGAAATAAAACGAGAAAAAAGGCAGACGGGATTCTTTGATTGAATAGATCTATAGGGACTAAGTAATCTTAGCATTGTTTATGGTGTTTACAGAACTGTATTAGAGAAGGTCTACTTCAAATGCAACGTTTGACAGAAGCGTATGGAGTGTGTTATAAAACATTTATAACGCCATTAACCGACAGGACTTGTTTTTATATAGCTGAAGTTCTAATTTGTTACACTAGTTCAGAAATGTACTGTTTATAATCTAAATACTGTTGAAGATAAGTTTCATTTTGTTTACTACATTAGTTTTAAATAAGTATGGTCAAATGCATTTCACATGCCGATTATACCAATCAATTTGTATAAAACTAGAACTGTCAATGAGTGACGAATAATACCCCCACAATACTGCCTTGCCACAGAAGTATGGAAAGCTGCAACCATAAGAAAAAAAACTGGACGAAAAGTTATGACACGGTAATAGAAATAAGTACATTTTTATTAATCTGTAAAATGATTTATATACTAGTACCTACACATTACTTAAAAAGCTGTTGCAACTTCAGCTTTGTTATAAACTCCATCCCGAGTTTTTCGCGCTGCACATCGACTCATTGTGGTGTACAATTGTACCAGGTTATTTTTAATTGTCACAATAGATGATAAAGTTATTGTCTGGAAAAGCTAAACTATGGCTATTTTTTACTTTTAAAGGCTAAGTGTGACCTTTGGGATAAAGACACAATTTTTGTGCATGACACACCATCTTATTATGGTAAACAATTGTGCTAAGTTATATTAAAATCCCACAATAGATGACAAAGTTATTGTCCGGACAAGCTAAATTATGGCCATTTTTGACCTTTCAACTCCAAGTGAGACCTTGACCTTTGAGATATTGATGTGATTGTTGCGCATGACACACCGCCTCATGATGGTGAACAATTTTTGCAAGTTATTTTAAAATTCTTCAATGTATGGGTAAGTTACAGCCTGGACAATTTTTTAAGACCGACCGACAGACCGACCGACAGACAGACCGACCGACAAAGTGACTCCTATATAGCCCCCTCTACCTATGGTAGTGGGGGTATAAAAACTGTCAACTACTGTGTACTGAATTTTGGTTTACGGAGAGGGTTAAAGCCAATGGCTATAAATGATGTAACAGTCGGTACCACGAGCAACGAAACAGTTTTTGGACACTGATTTCAGACTTTATTTAACTTCCCAAGCGCCACAAGGAAAGAACAACTTTTGGACATTCATTTCAGAACAAATTTCACTTGAATGCGAATTATGTTGTTTTCGTTTGCCATGTTAAGACCGGTGAATACTGAGAAACAACATTTCTAATTATTAATGAGAGGAACGATTAAGAAGATGATAAATTCAAAAATTGTAACGAAATATATCAGGACTCGGGCAGTTAATGTGATTGAAATACCAATTAAAATAAAGTTGCGCTATAATAAATTGACAAAAAATGCAAAACAAACATTCGCTAATTATATGAGCTTATAATTATTATTCCGAATATTTATTGATGTATTTTGCTCTAGCTTAGAATAGATTTCTTAGCAAGCGGAATGTGCACATAACGCTTATTTAGTGACTTAACAAAAATGAGCTTAAAGCTTAAAAATAGAACAGCCTTCAATACCAGTCCCATTCGCATTGGACAATTGAAATTCCAGTTCAAAAACATCTATAGTGTATCGAGCTAAGCGTACGTATTTTGAAACGTACTGCAAATTTTATCAATCAATCGTTGTTGCTTTTTTAACTTCATGGACATGCACTGTCACCATTAGATTTCTTCTGGTGTGTTTCGTAACGCTGTCACATGTATCCTCCCCAATCCTCCCGGTAACGAAAGTGGATGCACCGTCACTTAACAATGTATTGGCTACCATACAGTGAAATGCGTGTATTGCGCAAACATTCAATCGCATTTTTCCAACAACTCGTGTAAATCTGGCAAAGGCAGAACGATTGCACTGCCAATATACAAACACGGAACATTATTACATACTTCTGCAGGGGAAGTGTAATGTGACTTAAATTCAATACCATTTAAGATATTACCCATTGACAAAATTATTTCAACGTAAGGCTCCAGTTTTTCATTGCAAAAAGCAAAATTAATCAATTTTGAAATCGAAATTACATGCTTAAGGCGCTGCAAAAACCAAATCCCAGAAGTGAGAAAACATTTCGATATATTAAACTTAACCAAGACGGTATCAGAATTTAACCAACGCTAAGACATTGCTGCTTAGCAATAAAATCATGATTAATGACCCGGTTATAATTTATAGCATGACAAAAGAGTTTTTCATATAAAATTAGCCGACGTTCTAATCGTATTAGTTAACAATTGATAGCAGTGTTACTCTAGAAAGGTAATAAAACGGATCGTTTGTCTATGAAAAATGAAAATGAAAATGCTAATAGTCCATTTATAAAGTTAGCAGTCTCGTTTCATTGAGAAATAGTAAACTAAGCACGTCGAATTGATTTGAAACGTATACAACACAAGTCTTAAATAAATAAAAGATGAGTACATTTCTTTGTTCGGTTTTGTGCTTTATACATATTTGGAAATAAGAAAGTCGGGCACTTTAAATTCTTGAAAACTCATTTCTAAACGTAAGGCACTGTTCACTATTTCCACACCATTGCAATGATGAAACGGTTACCCGTTTTGCGTATGCAAAAAAAAGGTGGGAACAATTTAGCAGTTGGCAACGCAAGTATGTTTCAATGTTCAAGACAATTTAGACCTAGGGTGAATTGAAATCCATTACCAGATTAAACTGGTCATATCCGCCAAATTGGATAAATTAAATTCTAATTTGTCTATTATAGGAGACCTTTGTAAGCCGCCCAACGTAAAATAATCAGAACCAACACCAAATACTCATATCAAATTTCATACAATTTCCAACAGAATCTAAGGAGAATTCCTCAAGACAGGTTCGTTCGGTCCAAAATAAAGTATGTTTTTGATCGTCACTGACATTTACGGTACCCCAGCCGTTTTTGTATTGCACGTATCTGTACCTGGGAAAAACGGAAATGACCAAGCTTTCGCGATGTCTATGCGGGTAGGACACACACCAAGTAATTTGGATACTACATGTTTATCAGTATATCGGTTAGGTGGGAAATTGAAAGGTATTGAGACGGTTATCCTTTGATAAAGGGAACCATTTTAAAACAGCACTGAATGATTATTTTAAGGCGAAAATGCATGAACAATGATTTGTGAAAAGTTTGAAACGACCACAGAAACACATTGAAATTATATTATCTCTTGTATGGTCATATTAATAATTTCCTTTCGATAGGTAAAGCTTACACATAGCCCGCGTACATTTAGTAATAAAAAAACTCATATTTGCACCATTCTATAATCATTTTTAGAAAATAACTCCAAAAAGTATGCTTATGTTTTTGTTCCTTTTAAAGTCAATTATCGTACTGCTCATATGTTAAAGCGTCAATGTCGCGCATCCACAGTGTATATATCATTTTCCCCGCTATTAGAAGAAAACGCGGTGTTATGCTGGCCTAGATAAGACATGAATAATTTAGTGAAAACATGTACCGATAGTAGAATGGTAGATTAACCGATGTGCGAGCTTTCCTAGTCTTCCCTTAGTGTTTGACTTAAGGCATTTTATTAGTTTCACTCTAGACTAATACCGCTGATACAATGGAACGTATGGAGGTGTTTAATCTATGATTGGTGTTTGGATACAGTAACGTCCATTGGACACTAGCACAAACTTTAGCCGTAACTGTACATCTCGGACATCGGGTCAAATGTAGCAGTTCGATCATAATAAGAACATGTACTTAATTGACATTCTGCCTTGTCAAATCGTTGAGTTGGAATAGAGCAAATGCATTTTTGTCGTTAATATAATCAACGTAAAATTAAATACATTTTCTAAGAAACGATTGACACTAAGTCGAGTTCACTGAAACAATGCTAGGATTTGTAGTCTATATTTTGCTTTTGCGTGACAGTCAGGGATCGAATCCACGATGTTTCTTGTTAATCCTATAACCTTTGAAGACCACTAAATTAAAATACCGTTTTAACAACATCATCAAAATGTTTTCCCGAGAACATAAACAACCGCGAAATTGAAATGTTTCATAGTAGTATACGTGTACATGTTATTATGACTTGATTTCGCTTATTCTCAGTATAATGATTTCATTAATAAGAAGTATAGCATAAAACGCACACGGCAATCATATGTAAACGACACTAACTGATCTATCAAACTTACTGAGTTACATTAACAACGACTTATCACATTAATAATACAAGAAAGACAAAATAACTACTCAAACTAGGAAACTTTTTCTCGTGTTTCGTATCATATTTTATGGCTTATAAGAAGCAGCAAGAAAATCACTTATATCACGGAGGAATAGTTCATGCAAAACTCATTATTTACTCTGTTTTTATTTGCTCAGGACAATGTTCGCTCGCATTCAGCATCCAGTGTCGAATACTAATTTCTCCGTTTACATATGATCTGGAACGTCAGCATGGGCATAATTAACGCATTGTTCAACATTGGTTAACATTCGTAATATTATACCTCAGTATTCAAATCTTTCGCGAGATTTATAATTCTCGCAAACCTCTCACGATGTCCTAAAACAATAAGCTCAAAAGTAGTGTTCAATGAAAACAAATATTTTTAGTTAGTTTATGTTTGCACGCAACTGAAAATCGACTTAATCTGTTTGGAGAAATATTGTCTTGAAATGGTCACCCGGGAAACATATATTTTGGTGATTTAATTCTCATAACCATTTTTCATTGGCAGACAAGACTAGTACAAAGTGCACAGTCAATGTGATATTTTACTAAATAATTGATGGGTTTTTGACTGTTAAATTTACACAAATAGGTCGGTTACGTGTCAAAACACATTCACATAGTAGGCAATATGTCTGGCACAAAAGCCACAAAAGCAACTACTCTGGAGCTAGGAAGTTTTATAGAACGAAAATGTATCTTTAAACTATCGTTGCCATGATTCACGTTTGCCTGGTCAGGTATAACCAAGAAATTGATTTGGGGAGAATAAAACGTAACAATTCCTCTGCAAAATAACATTTCGACTGCGTCAAAATTATATTGTACCCTATTTTACGAATCAATTTCTAATCCATACATATGGACCTTTGTGCAGTATGTATTTCGAATTTGCAGATAACCCCGAAAAAGGTAATATAATTAGTTTTTAATAATTCGTTGGAAAATATTTGACTCCAAACCGCAATATGCACCATCAATCAATAATCAAAATATAAAGTGTTAACGTTAATTGGACGTAAACAAATATCACAATATCGCTGTCAAAGTAAATATTAATATTTGTCCTGAAACTTGGCCAGGTGACAAAATGTATCAGTTTTTATTTGAACATCAAAAGTGGAATCATATTCAAATGCAATTATGCTAACGAGTCTAGGTCAATAGTAACACTTGAATGTTTTTTAAAGTATCGAAAAACGTTACAACTATATGCTCAGTCCGATGGAAGCAAACATTTCTAATAACTTAAATGGATTGCTTATTGGTCAATGTTTAATTGGATGGGTAGCAGATGAATAAAACAAAATTCAATTGTTAAAGTGTACGTTTATTTTATATAGATTGTAGGCATTTTACTTTATCGGATACAAAAAACATATCACTTTTCGAGGGTATGTAGTTTCGCGGACGATTTGGTAGTTCAAGACTTATAGATTAGTGCATTTAAATCATTGAAGAAAATACCTTGTTTACATATTTTTGAGGTCAATATTTCGAGTGGATCTGATCAGCGAAATTAAGGAATGAGGAAATGTATCGATTGAAAATATTACATACTTTTAAATTACAGTATCATCTAAATGTCTCATCAAAGGGCATGGTGCTAATTGTTTACAAACGTTGTTCAACAAATAGGTTCGACCACAACAAATGGTGGTCGTGTTATATTGTTTGTCTATAAAACAAACAGCATTCATTTCCCAACAACTTGACACGAGAATCCATTTACTGGGTATTGTTGCTGTTATAATACATGATGGAATTGTATATATTCTCAATAGTGGTGTTGTAATACAAAATTAGCGATGCTTGTTTAGGACCTATATACTGTATAGTACAGCGATATAAGGTGAATGCTAGTGTCCCACTGGCTAAGAGTTTCATGTGTCCGGTTTCTTGACGTGTATGGGACATATGACTAGGTTTCATAGTAGGTCATTATTCGATGTGGTGTTGACTAAAATCGGCACATAGTTGGCATCTGATGTTCGACTCCATTGTATGGATAGGGGATAATAACTGGTAGGAATGTCTATAACTAGATTTCAAGTTAAAATGTTTTAAAGACTACATTTAATGCAACCACCCGTTAAGGAACTTTAAAATAAGATATCATTATTTCAATGGCTCAGTTAAGTTGGCCTGAACGAAGAACTGATGTGAATTTATAATAACCAGATATTAACTATAATTCCGAATCTTACTACATTGTATGAACACAAACCAGACAAATGCTATAGTTAAGACATTTATACTCGACTCCCCAAAAAAACAGAACTTAATCTACGTAAGGTCCGTAACCTCAAAATAGTAAAATTACAAAGAACATCAAAAACTAATGTTATTACCTCTAAATCCACTGGTTGTTTTGGGTTGTTTTTATTTCCCTTGCGGTTCGATTGTTGAACCACAACATTAGATGCTCCTGCTGCCGAATTCATGGTTAATTATAATGATATAGTAAACACTTAATCCAGATGGAATTGAGCAAATTTACAGAATACACTAGTAGCACTTACACACTGATTATATCACTAAAATAATTTTAAGAACTTAAAAACTTCAACATCTAAATTTACACTGCCTAGGTTTGATAATCGCGTGTTCTTATTCGATTTGAGCAAATTTACAGAAAAAGCACAGAACAATTACACGGAAAGCTATGAAACACAAAGATGATATCACTAAATAATTTGAAAACAAAGGTCTTTAAAAATCTAAATTTTGAATTATAACTTCCTCGTTTTCAGAATAATACGAATGTATTTGTATAATTTCATTGAGCTCACATTCAGCTTAAACATCAAACATAACACAAATTCCACATGTGACGATATGTATAAATATTTGACCGTTCAAACAAACATTGCAAGCTATCAGAAATGAGTCCCGTACAAACATCAAATATAACACCATGGAATCACTCGTGTTGATATGTGTAAATATTTAACAGTTCGAACGCACCTAACAAACATCCAAGCCTGAGTCTCACGAATTGACTTTCATCAACTCGTCCAAAGTGAACGCAAACCTTAATCAATTAAAGCATTTAACACTGTTATCGAAGTCAACGAGCCTAGTTAGAAGACATCGAATGCCACGTAAAATATTTGTAGAATTTTGCAATTATTACACAATTATTAACAATTTATGTCATTTTCAGTTTTTATAATTGGCAATAAATTAACGTTAATGTTAGGTTGTAAATTTAACATTAGTATTGGCGCTGATTGATAGTTACGACGATATTAATTAAAGGTACCTGCGGTATTCTAAAAACATAAAGCACTTTCATTAAATTATTAATTCCGAGTGCGTTACAAGAACAGCAAATCAATCGTCGTTTGTGCTTTCGATATCATTTTAGAAGTGCAAAACTGTCAATTGTGAGCAAATGTTCAAAGATAACATCCAAAATAATCTTAAAGCTTGTCAACGATGTTTCTAAGCGTCTATCAAATAATACATTGACGAATAATACCCTGACCTCAATTCAAAAGTAATCAAATCCAATTCCATAATTGTAACTCAGTTGCTGATACGTTTTGGTGGCAAATTTGTAACGTAATATCATTTGATTATCAATTCTGAACGATGCATGTAGTTAAATTATCTTGAACACTTTTCAAATTGGATGACAACTTTTAATTCCAAACGATGTTTTGACAAGAATTCACTTGAATGGTATATCCAACGAATAAATCACATTAAACTGAAACGATTTCAGATTCGGTTTGCCAATGCTCACTCACTCATACTAACAGCTGTAAGCCGCTACCAAGTACTCCCCATCAAGAATAACACCACACTGACTAAATAGATACTGCTACTATTGTATATTCTGAAATATCCTACCAAACGACAAGACAGTAACATGGTGAATATATCTCGTGTGTTCATGCACGGGCGGCTTTAATGACGCTGCGTATGTTTTAAGTATACCTGACATACTCTAGTATCTACTACCGAAAGTGATCGACAATAAGCCTCTATAATCCACTATGCTCATTAGTATGTGTGGTATATTGTATGGTACTAAGTCTGCTATAATAGAACTTGTTCTTATAAATACAGATGTTTTATTTGTTAGCCCTGGTTTATACTATCGAAGTCATAGAGGCGATTATGCTGTATTGCTTGTAACTAGTACTTTATCATCGAATGATGAGATATTAGTAAATATATACACTAAGTTGTGATGTACCTTTGCATGATCTAACAGCATGATGTATTACATACAATGACGTTGATAAAACACTACAGATCTCTTTCATACACTGTTCAGTACACAGCTATATTTGTTAGTACATGTATTCACTTTCATGAACCGGTCAAAATCAAAGTCCAAGAGGCTTTTAAAACATTCTTATTTCGTGGTATCTTAAGATGTACGTATCATAGGTGCATTTGCGATCTACTTTTATTCAATTTTTGGGCATTTTATGAAAATGAACTATTTTTGTTGGAGGTTGCATTTCGTTGATATATGGTGAAAATGTCTTCTAGCGAATTTAATTCAATCAATGGGTCTATCGTCAGAACAAAACAACGGAATAGTTAACGAAACATTAACTCTCTATCCCATATACTAGTATGAATGCGTGCATACAGGTAGTATACGTGAATACCTATGTATTACCTTTACGGAACATTGGAATTAATTCATCGGTTTGGAAGACAATAAATATGCTCAACTTTTGGCAACCAAAACGACGAAAATGTGGTTCAAGGACGGGCGAAAATCATTAATTTTCTAAGCTACAAATGAATGTGTTCTTAGCACATGTGTCTAACCACTTATTGTGTTGTTCGGTTCATTGGCGTTGATACCACCTAGCCTTAGTGGGTAATAAACTCGCCATAGGAAACATATATTTCATCAATTATTCCAGCCAGGGTATTATTTTGTTTGACTTGTTACAGATGTGCGTTGATGTTAATGATGCTTTACACTATAGAGTAGACTTGGATATTAGCTCGGACTGATATTTGACATACATGAGATTGTAAGTAGAAAACGGAGAATTTGAACCGACCGCGAACTTCTATTAGCATATTTTAACAGCTGATATGTTGTATTTAAAATTAGTGTGTAAACAAGACTGCGTTCAATAAACGCTTATGCCCCCGTGGAAGCCATGTCCATAAAAAGCTGTAAGTCAATCAGGGGCCATTATTCAGTTAAAATGTTTGATAGTGTTACATGGCTTTGAACTATAAGGGACTTATGATGGTAAACGAATATGCCACATTTGAAAGCAGTGCCTTGATTGACTTCATGTGTGATCTGGTGATACAGGTTTTATGGTTCTTTGTCACTGCACTTCTCCAAGTTGCCACCAATTCATATACCAAGTTTCAAGTCAATATTTTATATACTTTTGAAGATACGCTCCAGACAAACAATTATCATGAAAATACTGAAGGGGAGATAATTCAAAATGTAAGACAGACAGAGTTATGGTTCTTGGTCCATGCACTTCTACAAGCTACCATCTATTTATATATCAAGTTTTAAGGCAATATCTTAAACAATTTTGAAGATACACTCCGGTCAAAATTTTATTCTGAAAATACTAAAGGGGAGATAATTAAAAGTTTAAGACAAACAGAGTTATATTGCTTGGTCATTGCACTTCTCCAAGTTGCCATTTTTTTATATTCCAAGTTTCAAGTCAATATGTTAAATAGTTTTGAAGATATACTCAGAGCAAAATTTGACTATAAAAACACGAAAGGGGAGATAATTCAAAATTTAAGACAGACAGAGTTATGGTTCTTTGTCAATGCACTTCTCCAAGTTGCCATCTATTTATATATCATATTTCAAGTGAATATGTTAAATAGTTTTGAAGATACGCTCCAGACAAAATTTTATTGTGAAAATACTAAAGGGGAGATAAGTCTAAGTCCAAAATTAGGTCAAGGTGAAGGTCAAAATGGAGTCAGGTGATACAGGTGTGTAGAGAGTGGTCATATACAACATCCATGCAAGTATGAAAGCTTTGTAGCAAGCCATATTAATGCTAGAAGAAACGGTCAATTTGGGTTAACCAAGAATTTGGCCTTTCAATAAGTCTAAGTCCAAAATTAGGTCAAGGTGAAGGTCAAATTGGAGTCAGGTGATACAGGCGCGTGGAGAGTGTTCATATTCAACATCCATGCAAGTTTGAAAGCTTTGTAGCAAGCCATATTAATGCTGGAAGAAACGGTCAATTTGGGTTAACCAGGGCGGACGGACGAACGGACGGAAGGACGGACGGACGGACAGGTGCATTACTATATGCCTCCCGATCTATCGATACGGGGGCATAAAAAGAGTGTATTTCCATAATCGGAGAGTATCATGAAGACGATCGAAGTGTAGCCCAATGCAAACGTATATTTTAAGGCTGACATTGTGCGATTTGCTCATGATTTTTTCACATTTTCATAATCAAAGCAAGAACCTGGTAGTATATGCATGCATGGCTACTATTAAAGGTCAGGGTCAGGTCAAATTATCCCATCTATACAGTTGTTAGTTACAAGTCATTAATCAACACACAACACGTAGCACTTAGCACCATCCATGATGTGTATACTAATTTGAAGTTTGCTTACGTTGGTTTCTCAGAGTTACTGTATTGTATTGACTATCAATATAGTATTTGATAACCCCGCATTAATGCCTTGTGACCTCCGACTTCGAGAGAACATATAAGTAGAAACAAACCTCATGTGAAGATTTTCAACAAAATAATGATACAATGTGTATCTATTCTACTACTTGAAAACAAAACACTTAGAAATACATATAGTTGATAGTAGGCATCCGTCAGTCGCAGCGACTATGGAGTATATATAATTTTATCTACGTCAAAATTTGAAATATTATTAACTTAAACGTGATTCCATGTTTCTAACATAAACGGCTCATTATGCGTGTTCTGATATATCAATGAAATGTCTAGGTTCAAATATCACCGTTCATCTTCCTCGCGATATTTCTAATCAAACAACACGCGCGCGTGATGCGCTCTTCAATCAATTCTTCGCAATAGTATCAATAATTGAGTATCAAAATATAAGATGAGAATATTAAATTGACAAAAAATGAGATTGTAATAAAAATGACGTAATATTGAATTGACATCTAGATTTAGATCATTGCTAAAGACGTGGGTTTTGATGTGATATTTTTATAAATCTTGTGATTCTTTGGTGGTGTATTTGAAATATGACATTCAATAATGATTATTTTACTTCATCTGGATATCATATTAAAACTTTGATATGCATTTTATATATTAACGTTATAATTGTCTGAACTGTTATTTCTGTAGTCAACTCAACTATGGAGAGCACTTGTATTATCAATTTTAAACCTGACTACGCTGACTATTATTATTACTTTATACTAGAAAATGTTTTAATTTGAGCATTTAAGAGAGCCAATCTTATTATGAATGCTAAATGGGTGGAAGGTACATGCGTCGTCCTGACGAACTCAGTTTCTCTAAACAAATAATGCTGAACGTTTTTAGGGAGCTCGTTGTTTCAATCGAAACAGAAAAATCAGTAAATCAGTACTTAATGTATGCGACCAAGTTAATCTAAGTGTATATAGATATCGGGACTATGGGTATAAATTAACCTTGTTACCGAATCGCTGGCTTAGAATGAGAAGGCCGTTGCTACAAAATCAACATTTTGAGAAAACAAGAAACACTGTCTGACAATCACTCTTAACTTATGGGAAAAGAAGCGTTTACAACTTTATTTTGGTCAACATGACAAGTTCCGAGGTTCACAAAAATAGGCTCATAATAACTGTCACTTACGAACTTCTCAATCTAAGAGTCTATGGATCCCGGGCACTATGTGTATACATTAACATATTACCGAATGTGAATGCGCTACAATACACGTACATGTCAGACCGATACTAAACAGATTAGTTAATGAGCTGAAGTGATCTATAGGTAATTACAACTGATATGTCTATTATCGTAGACATATTGAGTGACGTCGAATTACGTCATGCACGAGACAGTGGTATTAACTAGGTGGTCCAGTCTACATGCATGAAATGATATAATAAAAAGCAGATAGAGAAAACGGCATGAAGATCACTTGACTTACTAACATACTAGTATGAATCAATCACTTGAACGGATATAAAATTGGCGCCGTACAGAAGTGTTATATAATATTAAGCATGCCAAAAATATAGTGCTTATTGTACATGGATATGAAATCAACACAGTTACAGTATTGTGCTACTTTAAAATCAGCCGTAACCTAATGTGAAACAACCTTACTATTATACCATAAAGCCCTTAAACATATACGTCTAGACAAATGCGTAAAGTCGTTTAAGCTAGGGTGAAAGCCGTAAAAACGATGCTGAGAGCTGGAGCTAAGGTCTATATAAAGTAAAAAGTAACCAAAAATTGAATTGCACAACAAAATATATCGGGATACCTGGCCGAAATATTATACATGTATACTATACTGACCTTATATCCGTACAAATATGCATGACACAGTAAAATTACCATCAATTAAGAAGAGAGTAAAACTTGTATTGGACTTACCTGAAAATAGAGAGAAAAAACATAATTATAAATAACTCGATCCCTAAGCGCGCGCCCTACCTCTAGGCCACCGCTCCCCACAGTAGTTTGTGACGAACGAGCATGTCATGCTGACTATCTGTTTACAACTTGCAATATTGCAACATAGAACACGTATTAAATGTATTAATTTAATAACCCATTTACATAAATAAACACCCCGGGAGAAATTAATTGCGTCATAATTATATTTCACATTATGTTCATAAATCTTTAAAGCACTAATTACGAAATGGAAGATAGTAAATCATAACTAGACGATTAAGTCGCTAACCCATTAACAGCTCGATCAAGAATGTGCAATCTGCCTAATATAATCATTCCTATTCACATTGTATTGGTCACTGCTTTAAACTAGTATACATAATGTATATATTCGTTTATTGAAATACAACAAAACTTGTATATTAATGTCCTAAAAGCATGGATATTACTAGAGTTATTATGCAATACATGCATACGTGAATGACTTCCAACTTCAAATCCATGAAGATCTATGTACATTGAATATTGCCACATGCCACATTTTTATTTAAGACCCTGTAAATTTCCCATGGCTCTAGTAACAAAAGCGACGATGTGCGATGGGTACTTAAATATAAATCTCCAATACATGATATTTGGAAAATATTTTCACCCTTTGCTCTTCCATAAACCATTCATGGGAAAAATAGGGACATTAAGGCATACGATACTGAGTCCCTCAACGGCTATTGTACATTTTTTAAAATACAAATATTTGAGTACAATAAAAGAAAATACACTTCCGGTCGGACTAGTTTAAAATTAGCAGCAAACGGAATACAATGAACACGAGAACAACGGAAACAATACAATGAATTAAGTGCAATAGCAAGCAATCTAATAGAAAGAGCAACACACTGTCGGTAGCTCTTGTCTAACTATCAATAAGCAACCAACAAATTGAAAACAATAAACCCAAGAAAAAATGGGAAACGATGCTACAGTAAGTATATTTGATTGACGGTTTTAATCTGCAAATTGTCGTCACGAAAAATAAAACGAGTAAAAGGCAGACGGGATTCTTTGATTGAATAGATCTATAGGGACTAAATAATCATAGCATTATTTGTATGTTGTTTATTAGATAAAGTCTGCTTCAAAAGCAACATTCGATAGATGTAAATTAAGTAAGTGATATAAGACATGTACACTAAAGCCATCAACAGACAGGTCTTGATTTTATATGGCAAGTTAAAACGAGTAATGAAGATTGATGTTGAAGATGAAAAACGTTTTGTATAATCATTGACTTTAAATAATGATCGAAACACTATGAACTACCTTAACTACAATGTACATAACTTTGATTCACTGGGAGGGTTAATTCCAATGGCTTTAATTGATGTAAACGTTAGTACCACTAGCAACGAAACAATTTTGACACTCAATTCAAAATGTATTTTCCTCAGCGCCTCTAGGGAATTCTTTTTTTTACATTTACACATGTATCTCAGAACGTATTTCACTTGAAGGCGAATTATTTTGTTTCTGTTTGCCATATTCAGAATTTAGAATAGTTTTATATTACTAGAAAACAACATTTCTAGAATTAAGTATTAATAAGACGACAGGTTAACATGATAACAAGTCAAGAATAGTAAAAAATCTCGTCATGACCCGAGTTGTTTATTTGATTGAAAGAGCAATTAAGATAAAGTTGCGGTAAAATAAATTGACAAAAAATGCAAAACAAACATTCCGAAAATGTATTGATTTAGTTTGCTCTAGCGTTGAATAAAATGTATAGCTTGCAGATTGTATGCAAACTGCGTTAACATTTAAATGTTTAGCACATATTAGTGACAGTTTAAAAGTAGTAAATGCATAAAATACATGTCCCATTTGCAATGAAAAACATGTACATGTCTATACAACGAGATATATCGAACTATTCTGACACGTAGTGCAATTTTCCTAAATTCATCATGAATGTTTTTGGATCGACATGAACTGTAACAACCATCTGTCTTCTAGTGTATTTAGTAAAGCTGTCATTACCGAAGGTGGACGCACCACCACTTAACAAATGTATTGGCTAACATACAGTGAAATGCATTTATTGCTTAAACATTTAATCCCATTAATTTCCTTACAACTCGTGTAACTCGGCAAATATAGGACAATTTCACTGCCAATACGACCCCGGAACACTACTACATAGTTCAGCATGGGAATATGTGACTTAAATTCAATTACATTTAAAATATTACCCATTGCCAATTCTATTTTACTTGTATGTAAGGCTCCGGTATTTCATAGCAAATAGAAAATCTATTTGAAAATTGAAATGATAATATGTTTTAGGCGCTGCAAAAATCTAGTCCAAGAATTGAAAAAGCGTTTTGATATACTGTATTAAACTAAACCAAGCGCTTCTCAGAATGTAACGTACGCTAAGAGACATACGACATCGCTATTTAGCTATAAAATCATGATTAATGATCCGGTAAAATGTGTATCAAGACAAAAGAGATTTTAATATAAAATTTGCTGACGTTTAAATCGTATTAGTTAACAGTCGATAGCAGTGTTACTCTGAATAGGTAATAAAACGGATTGTTAGTCTATGACAAATGCTTATAGATCCATTTATAGTGTTAGCAGTCTCTAATCATGAGAAATAGTAAGCTTAACACGTCGTGTTCCTTTGAAGCGTAAGCGACCTTATTCTAAAATAATCAGGAGACGATTACAATTCCTTGTTTGGATTTGTGAACCAAGTGATATTCCGATCACCAAAGCATTTTTTGCATTGCAAGTATATTTATCGGAGAAAAACGGAAACGACCGAGCTTTCCTGATGGTTTTAGGGGTAGGATACTAACCCTTGAATATATATATAATAGTCAGTATGTTTGTGATGTGAATAGTAAATTAAATAGTAGCGACGGTGATCCTTTGATTAGGGGAACCAATAATAAACCGTCCAATGTTTAAGGCACATACCCTAACCCTACAATGTTTTGCGAAAAGGCTTGAAACGGCGAAAGAAACACATTGAGACTAAATAATCTCAAGTATAACATATTATTCATTTGCTTCGAATGGGTTAAGCTACCACGTAGCCCATGCTCATTCAGTAAAAAACTGCTATATTTTCACATTTTATAATTATTTGAAGACGAAATAAGTATGCTTGTTGTTTTGTTCATTTTAAATTCAATTATCGTTTCGCTCATACGTTAAAGCGACAATGTCGCACATCCACAGTGTACGTATTATATCATTTTTCCTGCTGGTAAAGGAAAACAAGGTGTTATGCTGGCCTAGATAGAGCATGAATAATTTATTGAAAGCATGTACCGATAGTAGAATGGTAGATTAACCGATGAGCGAAATTTCCTCGTATTTTTCTATTGTTTGACGCAAGATATTTTATTAGTTTCACTCTAGACTAATACAATTGATACAATAGAACGTCTGGGGGTGTTGTTACATCAATGCTTGGTTTTTGGATACAGGAACGTCCATTGGACACTAGCACGAACTTAAGTCGTAAATGTATCATCTCGGACATCGGGTCAAATATAGCAGTTGAAATATTTTGTGAGGTTAAATACTCGCAATTTTCATCATCAGTTCCGTAAGCAATACTTTGATCGAGCAACAATATGCAACGGTGTCCGTGTTTTTTATTTTTGCGAATGTTTTATTGCATTGGATACCAATTCATCAAAAACACGGATTGACACGTGACTTTTTTGTCGTGAATCATTAATTTAAACTTTTTAATTTAACACCAAGTTGATCTGATCTGTTTTT
Organism: Spisula subtruncata; assembly: GCA_963678985.1. NCBI lineage: Eukaryota > Metazoa > Mollusca > Bivalvia > Venerida > Mactridae > Spisula > Spisula subtruncata. The sequence continues at coordinate 1,327,198 of OY787678.1, read as the reverse complement.
ACAGTTTTTGTAAGAAAAATGCAAAAAAGGTTGCACAAAAACTGCGGGAACCTGCAATTGGTCGACAATAATACGGAACATTAATTAATTGACTTTCATGCCTTGTCAAATCGTTGTATTAGATTTGAGCGAATTCGTTTTTGTGGTATAATCAACGTAAAAAAAATGCATTTTATAAAAACAGTTTGACACTATGTCGAGTTCACTGGAGCATATGCATGCAGTTCCAGTGTTGTGGTCCATATTTTGTTTTTGCGGCGCAATCCACGATGTTTTGATTTTTATTCCTATTACATTTAAGGAACCACTAAATTACTGTACTATTGAAATCCAAAAAATGTTTTACCCAGTAACATAAACACGCTGGAAAATGAAATGTCGTACAGTAGTATACAAGTACATGTTATTATGACTTTGATTCTGTTTCTTCTCCGTTTATGGATTTCATTAGTATTGCATGTACACACACGGCACATATAAATACGACATAATTGATCTATCAAACTTACTGAGTTCCATTAACAACGACTTTACCCGTTAATAATATAATAAAGGCAATATAACGCCTGGAAATCAGGACACTTTTTCTCGTGTAGCACATAATATACTGAGTACATCTAGAAACGCAACACTGGGGTTTCTGTCAACACTTTTCAAACATTGTATGATTGGCAACCAAACTGTATTTACTTCATGACATTTTATTCCATGAATAATACAACTGTAACATTGTTTTCATACAGTGCTATCGGTGCAATTGAACAACACCTGTGTGTATACTGCGGCTAAAAATTTACGGAACACAGATTGGTAAATTCTATTTTGTCAGATTCGTTGTTCTAAGTGGAAAGATAAAATATTGATAAATTATTGATTGATTACATATGCATGACCTCCGACAAATTGATTAGAAGTGTTTGAACTTGTTGTGAACTTTACCTAGAGATTGTACATGTGGAGTTACTGGTCCTGTCGGAGAGTTGTTTCACATGGATGACTTGGACATGGGTGGTGGTAAACGGTGCCAAAGTGCTAGTAGCGTGTCTCCATATGGAACATTGTCGGTTCATGGCAATTTAGCCAAAGTGAAACCTCCCAGTTGACGTCTCCGTCATAGGCATCCGAATCGCTTGATATGGCCCACGTTCGGACTATCCTGATATTTTTATTCTGAAGCCTAGAAATTTTCTTTTGTGATTTTCTTTCCAATGGCAAACCTTACAAAGGATTTGAAAAAATTTACACCAAAATTTATCATGCATAAATGGTTCACGTGGAATCACGTGCGTTTTTGCATTTTCTTGACGCACGGGAGTTACGTAACCCGATCGATAAAATTTGGACAATAGCCAAGTTTCTACACGATTATACAATATTATTACACAAAATTAAAAATGTATGAGCAATGGAAGTAAGAAAAAACCAAGGATGAAAATGTTGCGTTTCTAGATGTACTGAGCATATGTTATGGCGTATAAGAAATCGCAAGAAAAAACACTTAGATCATGAATGAATATTTCGTACAACATGCTTTATCATATCCACTTCGTGATTGGTTAGTTGCTCGCAATGAGCGATTTAATACTCAGCTTTGGATGCTTCGGACAGGAATAATATTTTATCTGCTAAAATATTATCTGGAACACCAACATGGACATAATTAACGCATTGTTCTTCATTTTCCATCGTAAAATATGTCTTAACACATGGTTTTGTGTATCTTTTTACGAGTTTTCTTTTATTTAAACGTTCTCATATACTTTCTTGATGTTATAACAAAGTCTCTAAATATATTGGCGATATTTGTGGTCTCACAAAAAAGTCTCACGAGATCTTAAAATAATGGGCTAAATAGTAGTGTTCCGTGAAAACATGTAAGTTTAGTTAGTTTCGTTAGTTTCATTTATGTTTGCACACAAGTTTACTTCGACTTAATCTGTTGGAAGAAGTATGGTCTTGAAATGGTCACCAGAGAAACGTATATTTTGGTGATTTAATTATCATAACAATTCCTCATTGACGGACAGGAAAAATACTAAATATAAGTCAAGGTCGTATTGGACTGGTAATTGATGGTTTAAAAGTGGAACTGTGGGCTTGACATTAACTAAGTTTTAACAAAGAATTTGGCCATGTACGAGGGTCGGTCAAAATATTTCGCCACTTCTGTTAAACAATTGTTAAAAGTTCGTCATGGCATCGTGTCCCGATAACCTGCAAGTGAAACTCAGAATGAAGTATGGGCCATCTATGTTTAGTTTTAGAAGTGTGGTTGTTTTATGATATCTTGTTCATATGCTAAGCTGAAACCCCTTATATATTTATATATTTAAAAGTACTTGAAGACTCAAATATGCTCTCATAATCAATAATCAAGATATAAAATGTTAACGTTAATTGGACGTAAACAAATATCACACCATCGTTGTTAAAGTAAATATTAATACTTTTTCTAAAACGTGGCCAGGTGACAAAATGTATCAGTTTTTATTTAAACACCAAAAGTGGAATCATATACAGTTGCAATTATGCTAAATTTTTAATGAGTTTATAGGTCAAACATAAGGATGTTCAGATCTGTGAAAGTATTGGAAAAACGCTGTTTGTTTCAAATAAGTCAAATCGATTGTTTATTGATTTAGGTTTAATTCAGCTGGTTAGACGAAACGTCAATTGTAAAACTGTATGTTCACTGTGTACATATGGTAGGCATTTATTAGATAGTGTGAAGTCATTATTTGTTCGATAGTAGTTAAATTCGAGCAATTTTGTCACATTGTTTTTTTTTGGTGTTTCAAAAAAGGTATGAGAAAATCAGACAGGGAATGTAGCACACAAGCTGAGCACAGAAATCAGAAACACAACAACACCACTACCCATCGTATTGGTTTCTGAAATCATATCATTAAAGAAAAATATCCAGTTTACACATTTTGAAGGTCAATATTTCGAGTGGATTTGATGTATCGATATATCGTATCGTATAATTAAGGAATGCCGAAATTTATCAACCGCAAACATTAAAAACTTTACAGTATCTTATATCAAAATCTTTCATCAAAGGGCATGATGCCAATTGTTTGCAAAAACTGTTCAACAAATAAGATCGACCAAAACAAATGGTAGTCGGGTTTTATTATTGGTCGATAAAACAAACAGCATTCATTCTTAAACAATTTGACATAAGAATCTATATACTGGGTATTGTTGCTGTAATAATACACGGTGGAATTGTATATACTCAATAGTGGTGTAGTTATACAAAATAAGCGATGCTTGTTTAGGAACAATATAGCGGTATTTGATATATGATAGTGTCGCCGCTCGCTATGAGTTTTATGACCCGGTTATACGGGATGTTTTGTATGGAACTTCTCCAAGAGGTATGAATGTGGAAATGAAATGGTCAACATATAATATGATGTCGCTGTAATCGATACAATGCAAACAGCCAACATGCAAAAGAATGAGGAGCTGAGTGGGTCAATAGCAAATACGATGTTGGCTAAAATTGGCACCAAGTCAGCAATATGCGCTCGACTCCATTGTATTGGTAGGGGATATTAACTGGTGGGCATGTTTGAAATTAGGTTTTAAGTTAAACTATGTAAACACCCACTTTTTATGCAACCACAAATTTAGGAACCTTGAAGTAGGAAAGCATTATTTCAACGACTCACTTAAGTTGGCCTGGCCAACTCCCGGAGAAGAACTGATGCGGTATGTGTATTTGTAATAACCAGAAATTAAATATAATTCTGAATTTTACTGTGAACGCAAGTCTGACAAATATAAGACAAATAAGATATTTAAGAGATTTTTACTAGACTCCACATAATTATGAGTCACACTTTACCTACGTAACGTCCATGACGTCAATATAAAAAACAAAGAACATCAAAAAAGTCATTACAATTGATGAACGGGTGTTAGATCACTAATGATATTACCTCTAAATCCACAGGTTGTTTTGGGTTGTTTTTATTTCCCTTGCGGCTAGATTGTTGAACCACAACATTAGAGGCTCCTGCTGCCGAATTCATGGTTGATTATAAGAATATTATACACACTTAATCCAGACGGAACTGAGCAAATTTACAGAATGCACTAGTAGCACTTATACATTGATTATAAAAATAACTATTTTGAACTAACACTTCCTGGGTTCAAGAATCACGTTAAGTTCCCGGCATAATTTCATTGAGCATATATTCAGCACAACATCAAACATAACACAAATTCCACGTGTGACGATATGTATAAATATTTAAAGGTTCAAAGAAACAATTCAATCTACCAGATATGTGTCCCGTGCAAACATCAAATATAACAATATATTATCACTCGTGTCGATATGTATAAATATTTAACAGTTCAAACGCACCTAAAAAACTTCCAGGCCTGAGTCTCGCGAATTATCTTTCATCAACTCGTTTGCAGTACTAGCAAACGTTGATCAATTAAAGCATTTAACACTGTTATCGAAGTCAGCGAGCCTAGTTAGAAGACATTGATTTTCACGAGTAATATTTTAGAATTTTGCAAATATTACACAATTATTAACAATTTATGTCATTTTAAGTTTTCATAATTGATAATAAATAAGTGACAATATTAGCTGAGAATAATTGGTGACGCTGATTGATAATTACGACAACATTAATTAAGACAAAGATGGCATTCTAAAACCAAAAAACCACCATCACTACATCATTTTATGCACAATTTTCACTAAAGTTCTACTGTACTAAAAGAACGTCGTGTTTCTATTTTCATTAATTTCGTCAATTCATGCCAAAATGCAAAACTTACACTATTTCAAAGATAAAATCATACTGGTTAAAACAATCATAAAGCCTGTCAACGATGTTTCCAAGCGAATATCAAATCATGCATTGACGGATAATACTCTGACCTCAGTTCAAAAGTAATCCAAACTTAATTCCAAACTACATTATATTTAACTCCACTTAATAATGTCGATGCTCACACGTTTTGTAGAGAATTTGTAAAGGAATATCTCGACGTATTTCTTGATATAATGATCAACTCTAAACGATTAGTGTGGTTAAAATTTTACTGACACTTTTCCTATTGCACGAAAGCTATCAATTTTACTGACACTTTTCCTATTGCACGAAAGCTATCAATTTTACTGACACTTTTCCTATTGCACGAAAGCTATCAATTCCAACTGAGTTTTCTGGACAATGCACTATGCACTAGAATATTATATCCAATGAATTAATCACATTAAACGAGAGCGATATCCAATTCCGTTACCAATGCTCACTCACTCAAGACACTACAGACAGCTTCCAACGGCAACCGAGTTCTACACGGACTAAATGAAAATTTACTACTATTGTATATTCCCCCAAACAAACGACAAGACAGTACTAACGTCATGAATAGATCTCGTGTGTTCATGCACGGGTGTTGATGATGATACGTATGTATATTTCAAATATACCTGACAGTTAGAAATCTACCATCGACAATGATCCTCTACAATCCACTATATCATCGAACTCATTAGTAGCGTGTGTGTTTTACATTGCATGGTACTAAAAAGTCTGCTATACTATAAAACTCACACCAGTTAATCCAGACGTAATATTTGTTATCATCGGTTTATATTCTTGAAGTCATAGCAGCGGTTATGCTATATTGAGTTTTACAAGTTCCAAGTAGTACATCAATGTTATAAGTTGTAATGTCCGTCTGTATGCTCAAACAGCATGAAGTATTACATTCAATCTATTCAACACACTTTCACTGGCAATATTGTAAACTCAGTCCCACCTGTTAATATTCAATTTCATTAACAAGTCAAAACAGACCTCCAAAGGGCTTTAACTTTCCAAATGATCTAATTCTACATGTATTAGGGGCCTTATGTTGTTAGGAGTTTATTTGTGAATATGGGGAATGATGAGCATAGTATTTATTTCTTTGAAGTTAAATATGCATTCAATGTCAAACAAAATACTTTCCAAGATCATAAACAATAATGTTCACACAACAAACTATACCAGATAAAACTGTTCAAATTATTTGAGCCAATAACACAGTTTATGCCCAGCAATAGAAAACAACATGTACCAAAGCTGAACTAAACATTAACTCGTAGTCCATTAATGAATTCAGTCCTCGTTCGTACATGTGTAACTATTTATTGCCTATATGGATCACTGGAATTATTTCCTCGCTTCGGAAATGCAATCAAAATGCTCACCTTTGGCAACTAAATCGACCAAAACATGGGTCAAGGACGGGCGAAAATCATTTATTATTCTAAGCTACAAATGAGTACATTCTTAGCACATATGTCTAACTACTTATTGTGATGTTAGGCTGATTCATGTGATTGACGTTAATACCACCTAGCCTTGGTGAGCAATAAAATCACCATGGAAAACATATATTTCATCAATTATTCTAGCCATTATATTATATTGTTTGACTTGTAACAGATGTACTTTGATAATGCTTTACACTATATAGAAATATAGAGCATTAGTGTTGCTCACTTACTCTTATCAAATGTGATACTCACATGCAATTCTTGTTGTCTGGCCCTCGTACGGCGAATTAGTCGGATTAGGAGCTTTTGTTTTGCATCTTCACCCAAATAACTTATACGATGAGACGCAATGTGTGACAGTTTTTCTTAAAAAATGTACATCGTGAGTATCAAAGAGTTATTGTGATGTCATTATTCAGGGTTAGCTTAGAAACTAAACGCAAGTGATGATTTCAACATATCATGCTATACTAGTGTTAATGTTCAACCAAAATACATAGAAATCTATATATTGTTATAAGTTTTTTACGTTTCTAGTTTTACCCGCACATCATGTGTGTTTTGATACATTTGTATATCAATGAAATATCTAGGTTCAAATATCACCGTCCATCTTCCTCACGTTTTCTAATCAAACAACACGAGCGCGTGATACGCTCTTCACTTAATTTCATCTCGATCGTATCAATAATTGAGTATCAAAATATAAGATTTGAATATTAAATTGACAAAAAATGAGATTTTATAAAAAAAATGACGTAATATGAAATTGACACCAAGATAAAGATGTTTGCTAAAGACGTGGGAAGTTTGATGTGCTATTTTCATGTGATACTGTGGTGATGTATTGAAGTATGACTATAAATAATGGTTATTCATTTCATCTAGATATAATATTTTACCTTCAGTATGCATTTAGTATATTAAGGCTATGACCTCCGGAAAAATTGTTTCTATATTCGAACCTTTAATGACGACCAATTGCAGGGTATTTATATAACCGACTTTCAGATCACGAATTTTTTAACTAAGAGTAATATTTTCAATTAATTTAAACATGCATTTCCCTTGCCATTTCAATCACATCATTGTATATTCAGGTGTTGGTATTTTTGTACACTAATATGAAAAGTTAGCCAGAACAATAAGAAACATTTCCACGAGTTTAAAAAATAACATGAGTATATATAATCTGGTTACCGAATGGGAATGTACTACAATACGAATACATGTCAGCTCGATACATATGATAACCAGATTAGCTAATTATCAGAAGTGATCTATAGGTAATTATTACTGATATGCCTATTATCGTAGACAGCTACAATGACGTCGAATTACGTCACGTGCAAGACTTACGGTGTTAACTAGTTTTTTTCAATGTGCATGAACACAGCTTATTTACATGTCGATACCTTGACTGAGTATAACACTGGCACAACTCACAAGTTGATGATCTATAGGTAATTATTACTGATATGCCTATTATCGTAGACATATAGAGTGCCGTCGTGTTACGTAACGTACGAGATGGCGGTGTCAACTAGGTGGTTTAGTCTATATGAACGAATATAATAAACAACAGAAATAGAAAGCACCATGAAGATCACTTTAGTTACTTAAATACAAGTATGTGTATCGATCACTCTGATTGGGTAGAAAATTGGCGCCTCACAGAAGTGTAATCGATATTTTGACATATTAGTAATTGTTAACAGTTAATTTTGAACAAATCTTCATAGTGACGTCATGCAGGCGTCTTGTGAGTTCAAAACTTTCAGTTCATTAGTTAAAAGGAGATTGTTATAGTTCGTGACATAAACGATTAATTAAAGACAACAAAAGCAAAGCAGAAATCCAAAGAGGCAGAAAGTCTGTGTTTAGGGAAAATTAAAGTAAATGCGACTAAGGAAATTACTTTTCCTTTTAGCCTTATTGCATATTATTTAACAGTTTGCATAGCCAACTTTCAGCATCAAATAAAACAGACAATACACTTTCGGTAGCTCTAGTTTAATGTACACTAAGCAACAAGAAATATGTAATTAATCCGAGAAAAACTGGGAAACGATGCAATAATAAGTTTATTTGATTGACGGTTTTAATCTGCAAATTGTCGTCACGAGAAAACAAACTAGAAAACGGCAGACGGATTCTTTGATTGAATAGATCTGTAGGGACTAAATAATCATAGCATTGTTTATGGTGTTTATTACAGAAGGTCTGCTTCAAATGTAACGTTCCATAGAAGCGAATTAAGTTTGTGATATAAAACATGTACGTTAACGACGTCAACAGACATGACTTTATTTTATATAGTTGACGTTCTAATTTGATACGCTAGTTAAAAAGTGTAATGTTTGTAATCTAAATGATGTTGAAGACGAGTTTCATTTGGTTAAAACCATTAACTTTAAATAATGATTGCAACACTATGAACTACCTAAAATAATGTGTGCAGAACGTTGGTTAACGTGGAGGGTTAGAGCCATTGGCTTTAAACAATGTCAAAGTCAGAAAAATGTACCGCGAGCAACGAAACATTTTTTTGGACACTCAATTCAGAATGTATTTAACTTCCTAAGCGCCATAAGGAAATAACTTTTTTGTCAATTAATTAAGAAAGTTTTTCACTTGAATACGAATGTTGTTTTTGTTTGCCATATGCAGACCTAGGAATAATTTTATATGACAAATAAATTACATGAATGGACGTGTCAAAGATCAATTATAAATGAGACGACTGGTTACAATGGTATAAAATTCAGGAATCATAAACGAATTATCGTGACCCGGGCTGTTTATGTGATTGTAAAAGTAAATTACAATAATGATGCGGTATAATAAATTTAACCTATACTTAGAGACCAACGACATGGCTGCTAGTTAAGACATTAGATCATGATTAATGACCCGGTAAAATTTACAGCATGACAAAAGACATTTTAATACAAATTTAATTATATCATAATCGTATTAGCTAACTATTTATAGACATATATGGACATTATACAACTCGTTCAGCCTCCACAGAGCCAACACATAGACCGTGTTATTTCAATAAAGAAGTAAAATAAAACTGGTATATTTTACTAATCCACTATTTGTATTGGTATGAGACAAAAAGGAATATCTTTGTTTTTGTCCTTTGAAAGTCAATGATCGTTTCGTGCATACGTCAAAGCGACGTTGTCGCACATCCACAGTGTATACATTGAATATCATTTACCCCGCTGGAAGAAGAAAACGATGCTGGCCTAGATAGTACATGAATAATTTAGTGCAAACATGTATCGATAGTAGAATGGTAGATTAACAGATGAGCGAGATTTCCTAGTGTCTCCTTATAGTATGACTTAAAGCATTTTATAAGTTTCACTCGAGACTGATACCGCTGGTACAATGAAGCACCTGGGCACTGTTTTATCAAAGCATTTACGCTAGCGTAAACCTAAGATTTCCTAAAATATTGCGTACGTCGATAATATTTGCGTAAATGCGTTTTACAAAGATATTTTAGTTCACATTCTGTCGTAAGTTTTAGCTTATTTCTACGCCAAGGCTGGGCAACCCTAAATGGCAAATATGAACGTAAGTGAAGAGTTTTTAACACGCACTGATGATTTTTGACCGTCGCATGTTGATTTTGACCGTCGTTTGTTGTTCTAGACCGTCACTTGTTGTTTTAGGCGTGATTAATAATCAAATCTTGACGTATATTTATTCATTCTGGTACCCGTTATATTTGTTATATTGGTTATATTGTGTCCCGAATTACGTTCAATCTTCAATATTATTTGCGTAAATGTATGCGAGTACTTGCGATCGTTTAGTAAAACACACTTACGAGTTTGCGTAAGGTGGATATCTATGCGTAAATATATGCGACATTTACGCATTGTTAGTAAAACAGTGCCCTGGAGTTCTTTAATCAATGTATTTTCGGATAAAGGAACGATCAATGAACGATAGCACTGAATTTAGCTGCTACTGTAACAATCTCGGACTTCGGGTCAATTTTAACAGTGCTCTGTAGGAGTCTGTTAGTAAGTTTAAATACTCGCGATTTTTATAATATGTTCAGAAAAATACTTTAGGTATCAAATCACTTCAAATGATCGAGTATCAATATGCAACGGTGTCTGCGTTTTCCGATGAAAGTTTTTTGCGATGATTTTATTAAAACGGGATTCCATCACATTATAAAATCGGATTGACATTTGGCTTTTTTGTAGTGAATCAAGTTGATCCGCCGTGTTTCACAGTTTTTGTGAGAAAAACGCACAAACGATGCAAAAAAACTGCGGGAAACTGCAATAGTTCGACAATAATACGAAACATTAATTAATTGACTTTCATGCCTTGTCAAATCGTTGAATTACAATTGAGCGAATGCATTCTAGTCGTAAATATAATCAACGTAAAAATGAATGCATTTTCTAGGCAAGTTTGGCACTAAGTCGAGTTCACTGAAGCAATGCCAGCATTTGCAGTCGATATAGTGTATAAGGGCACAGTCAGGGATTGAATCCACGATGGCGACATGTTTATTTAATTCCTAATGCCTTTAAGGACCACTGAATTAAAATACCATTTTAACAACATCTGCAAAACGTTTCACCAGAGAACATAAACCCCCGCGGAAATTAATGATATGTTTTACAGTACTAAGTAGTATACGAGAACATGTTATTATGACTTGATTCCGCTTCTTTTCTTTGTAATTATTTCATTAATACTGGTATCACATAAAATAGTCACGGCAATCATATGTATACGACACTAACTGATCTATCAAACTTACTGAGTTACATTAAAAACGACTTATCCCGTTAATAACATAAGAAAGGCAATATAAATACAGAAAATCAGGACACATTTTCTCGTTTATTGTATCATATTTTATGTCTTATAAGAAGCAGCAAGAAAATCACTTATATCACGAAGGAATACTTCATACAAAACACATTCCGATTTATTATACCCCGTTCTTGGCTGGTTAGGTTGCTCGGAATGAGTTATTTAATGTCCAGCTTCGGATGCTCCGGGCAGAAATTATAATAATTCTCAGCTAAAATATTATCTGGAACGTCGGCATGGACATAATTAACGCATTGTTCATCATTGGTGCTTATTTCCGTCCTCTAAGATTTACACATGGTTCGGTGTATTTATTTGCGGCGCTTATTTAATTGAAACGTTTTCGTTAACTGTCGCTAGATTATACTTCAGTATTTAAATCTTCCGCAAGATTTGCCATAATCTCTCACGAGATTTTGAAAAGACTGGTCGTATAGGTAGTGGTTAGTGCTAACATGTAATTTTAGTCAGTTAATTTCGTTTTATTTATCTATTCACGGAAATTAACATCGACTTAATCTGTTTCGAGAAAAATGGTCGCCCGGAAAACGTCTCTCTTCGTGATATAATACTCATAACCATTCCTCAATGACAGGCAATACTAATACAAAGTGTACAGTCAATGTCGTATTTGACTGACATTTGTGGTTGAAAACATAAACAATGGGGTTGAGTAAACTGAATTTTTACAAATAGTTCGGTTACGTGTTAATCCAAAAGCAACTTTAGTGGACTAATGGAATCGAGTACAATTCTTATTTGCGGACCGATTTCAGGAGAACTATAGTGCTTATAATGATGAAGTGGCGCTATTAGTACACATATACAATTTGCATCGAATAAGTGTGTAAGAATGATGGGCATTATGACGTATTCCAGTAGTGTGCTATGCATCTTCAATTTGTGTGTTCTCTTATGACTTTCGTACTCGGCTTTTTCTGTTCGTTGCCTTCCACGTCCTATTTTTCATCATAATTGTGCATAAACTTTATAAAAAGTTGACAAATTGGCAGTTAATAAATATTACAATATCGCTGTCAAAGTAAATGTTAATATTTGTTCTGGAAACTTGGCCGGGCGACAAAATGTGTCAGTTTTTATTTGAATACCGAAAGTAGAATCAAATATAAATACAATTATGCTAACGAGTTTAGGTCAATAGTAAGACTTGAATGTATAGTTAAAGTATCGAAAAACGTTGTATGTTTATTAAGATGGAAGTGAACAATTCAAATAATCAGATCGATTGGTTATTCATTTAGGTTTAATTGGATGGGAAATAGAAGAAAAATCAATTGTTTAATTGTATGTTAACTTTATATATGTTGAAGGCATTTATCGGATACAGTAGCATCAAAATTTCTCGCAGGTATACATTTGTTGAATTTGGTTAAATGTTAAGTTGATGGTGTTTTGAACTTTAAGAAAACGCACTCATTAACGTATCTTTATGCCGTTTATATTGACGATGATTAGTGAATCTTGTTCAGCAGAAAAATGAAGGAATGACATCCACGAATATTAGTGAGTTTACAACACTATATATCAATATATTTTATCAAAGGGCATACAACATTGTAAGTGCCAATTGTTAGCAAACACTGTTCAACAAATAAGATCGACCCAAACAAATGGTGATCGGGTTTAATTCTTTGTCAATAAAACAAACAACACTCATTTTCAACAACTTGACACGGGAATCTATTTACTAGGTATTGTTGCAGTTATAATACGCGGTGGAATTGTATTATATTCTCAATAGTGGTGTTGTTATACAAAATCAGCGATGCTTGTTTAGGAACTATATACCGTGTAATACAGCCATATATGATATCATCTTCGCTGGCTATGAATTTTATGACCCGGTTGCACGGGATGTTGTGTATGGAACTTCTCAAAGACGTATGAATGGGGAAATGAAATGGTCAACATATAATATGATGTGACTGTAATCGATACAAAGCTAACATCCAACAAGCTTAAGAATGAGGAACTGGGAGGGTCAATATCAAATACGTTAAGTTTAAGTGTGGCAAAGACCACTTTTTATGCAACCACAAGTTAAGGAAGTTTGAAGTAGGAAAGCGTTATTTCAACGACTCACTTAATTTGGTCTGGGAGAAGAACTGATGCTGGGTGTGTATATGTAATAACCAGCAATTAACTATAATTCTGATTTTTTACTGTTAACGCAAGTCTGACAAATATAAGACAAATAAGAATAGTTTAGATATTTATACTAGACTCCAAATATTAGCCGTGACGTCCGTGACGTCAAAATAAAAGAAACATTAAACATTAATTACATTAATGAACAGGCGTTTGAATAATTTAAACAATGTTATTACCTCTAAATCCACTGGTTGTTTTGGGTTATTTTTATTTCCTTTGCGGTTCGATTGTTGAACCACAACATTAGAGGCTCCTGCTGCCGAATTCATTGTTGATTATAATGATATAGTAAACACTTAATCCAGAGAGAATTGAGCAAATTCACAGAATACACACAAAACACTTACACGGAACGCTATGTAACACAAAGATGATACAAATAAATAATATGAATTTTGTTTTTCAAAAATTAAATTATAAAATTTAAATTAACACTTCCTCGTTTTTAGAAGCACGGGATTTTCCCTGCCTAATTGCATTGAGCACATATTCAGCACAAACATCAAACATGACACAAATGCCACGTGTGACGATGTGTTTAAATATTTAACAGTTCAAACGCACCTGAAAAACTCTCGCGCACTGACTTCCATGAACTTGTCCAAAGTGAACGCAAACCTTGATCAATTAAAGCATTTAACACTACTGTTATAGAAGTCAATGTGCCTAGTTAGAAGACATGGAATTTCACGTTTAATATTATAGAATTTAAACAATTATTAACAATTTATGTCATTTTCAGTTTTTATAATTGGCAATAAATAAATGTCCACATTAGGTTGTAAATTTGAAAAGCTGAGAATAATTGGTGACGCCGATTGATAATTACGACAACATTAATTAAGACAAAGGCGGCATTCTAAAACCAAAAACCACTATCACTAAATTATTTAATGCACAATTTTCCTACAGTTCTACTGTACTAAAAGAACGTCGTGTTTTGCTTTTCATTAATTTCGGAAATTCATGTCAAAATGAAAACTCACTATTGAGCAAGTGTTGGAAGATAAAATATTTCTGGTAAAACAATCTTAAAGCCTGTCAACGATGTTTCCAAGCGAATATCAAATCATTCATTGACGGATAAATCTCTGACTTCAGTTCAAAAGTAATCGAAAAATTAATTCCAAACTACATCACATTTAACTCCACTTATTTATTGCCGATGCTCACACATTTTATAGCGACTTTGTAACGGAATATCCCAACTTTATGCTAGTAATTGAATGTATTATCGCCTCTAAACTGTGGCTAAATGATTTTTAACACTTTTCCAATTGGACGAAAACTAATTGCAACTGATTTTTCTGGATATTGCACAATGCACTTGATTATAATGCATTAAGAATTCACTAGAAATTTATCTCCATCGAAATAATCACATTAAAGGAAAGCGATATCCAATTCAGTTAACCAATGTACACTGACTCATAACACTACAAACACCTTCAAGAAGCTACCGAGTACTCGCCACCAACAATAACATCACACTGACTGAATGAATATTTGCTACTATGGTATATTTCCCCAAACGACAGAAGATAACTAACGCGGTGAATAGATCTCGACTGAGTATGCAAGAGTTTGAATGTCGCAACGTATGTTTACAATATACCTGACATCTAGATATCTACCAACAAACACCATTGACACGAAGCCGCTTCAACCCACTATGCAATCGAACTCATTAATAGTAAGTATATTATATTATTTTGGTACTTTTCGGATATTCCTTCAAACTTACACTATTATTAATCCAGACGTTTTTGTTATTATTGGTTTATACTTTCGAAGTCATAGAAGCGAGTATGATGCATTGAGAGTTACTAGTTCACTGTAGTAAAGCATTGCTATAAGTTGTGATATCCCTGTGTATATTCTAACATCATGGTGTATTACATACAATGACGTCGATAAAACACTACAAATCTCTTTAACACACTGTTCATTTGAACTACAGTAAAGTTGTATTTCTTAGTATTCAATTCCATGGCCTAGTCAAACGAAAAGTTCACGAGGATTTTTAAAACTTTCCACACATTCTACGTTAGTGGGATCTTTATAGATGTATTATCATAGGTGCATTTGTGAACTTTTCGGATCGTACATTTATTTGGACACTACCTGAAAATGGAATATGTTTTTGAAATTGAATTTCGTTGATTTTTTGTGAATGTGTTAACTTCTTGGGATCATAATCAAGTCACATCAAAACAAATCAAATCAATTTGTTTATATTCAGAACAAACCAATCAAAAGAAAGACAAGACAGTTGGTAAATGAAACATTAACTCTCTAGTCCATTATTGAATGAATTCTTCGTACGAACATGTCTAATACATGTAACCGTTTATTGCCTAATATCCAATACTATGGACATGTAGAACGTAAGAAGTCTTCGAATTAGTATACACATCATGAATGTTGCGAAGTGGTTAGTGTTGTTTTTTTTCAACATGACTACTAATATGATTAATGACTTGGTTCTAACAATTGATACATTTATACTACCATTTGTATGAAATGCCAGAGATCGGTCCAAGCCAATACATTCCTACTATAAAGTGTAAAGACTCATCAAGGTATATATGTAACAAGTCAAACAGTATAATACCCTGGCTGGAATAATTGATGGAATATATGTTTTCTATGGCGAGTTTATTGCTTACCAAGGATAGGAGGAATTAACGTCAATGTGCCGAACAACACAATAAGTAGTTAGACATCTGTGCCAAGAATTTATTAATTAATTATTTTCGCCCGTCCTTGACACACATCTTAGACGTTTTGGTTGCCAAAGGTGAGCATATGTATTGCATTCAAAAGCAAGGTATTAACTAACCCGTTCATCATGAGTGTTTTGCCATATCAATGAAATGTCTAGGTTCAGATATCATCGTTCATCTTCCACGCGATATTTAATCAAACAACACGCGCGCGTGATACGCGCTTCAGTCAATATTCTATCCCAATCGTATCAATCATTGAGTTTTAAAATATAAGATGAGAAAATTAAATTGACAAAAAAATATATTTCATAAAAAATGACGTTGATTCAAATATTAAATTGACATCAAGATATAGATGTTTGTTAAAGACGTGGCAAGTTGTTGTGATATTTCTAATAAATCATGTGATAATTTGATGATGTATTTGAAATATTACATTAAATTAGGGTTATTCATTTTATCTAGATTTCATATTTATAACTTTAATATGCGTTTGTATATTAAGACTATAACCACTGGAAATGTTCTTCCTATACTCAAACAAGCTAGGAAGACCGTCTGCATACACAGTTTATTTTGAACAATCTACCAATGAACCATCAGACACGTTTCATTTAATTAAAACCTGCTTTTATGTGCATTTTCAACATCTTGATTACATAAAATATCACTCCATTTTGTACAATTGGTGATGTTGTAATCCCGATCTCAAAACTTTTAATATTGATATAGCACCAAGTGATGAGTACATGAATAATATGAGATCACGTATAATTTTATAACCTTATTACCGAATATAAATACGTACCAATGCATGTCGATGGCTTAGAACAAGAAGGTCGTAACTACCAAATCGATATTTTGAGAACACACGAAAAAACTGTTTGACATTTAATGTGTACTTATGGTAAAACAAACTTTTACAACTTCTATTTGGTCAACATGACCTGTTCAGATTTTTATGAAAATGGGCTCATAAGAAGCGCCTTGTGATGCTTATTCTAAATATGTATGAATCTTAAAAGGTCGTAAGTGGCACTTACGACCTTCTAATGCTAAGCCATCGATGTATATATCAGATCGTTAGATACGATAATGAGATTAGTTAATAATCTGTAGTAATCTATAGGTAATTATGACTGATATGCCTATTATCTTAGACAGCTAAAGTGACGTCGAATTACGTCACGCATTAGACGGCGGTGTTAACTAGTCTGTTTAGTATACATGAAAGAACATGATAAAGGGCAAATAGCGAAAGCAACATAAATACCACCTGACTTACTTACATATTAGTATTTAGCGATCACTTGAACGGGTGGAATTTTGTACAAGCATACTATACTGACCTTGTACTAACATGCATGTCACAGTCAAATTACCATTAATTAAGAAGATAACAAAACTTGTATTGGACTTACCTGAAAATAGAGAAAAAAAACATATAAATAATAGTATAATATTGTTATTGATAAGGATATTATGTGGAAATAGTTGGTATCCATACACATAGGTTGAACACATCCTACATGATTGCATCTTATCTGTATGTCAGAATGAAAGAATTCCTAGAAATTCATAGTCGCTTACTTTCTTTGCGCCTTCGACATTTATATGTAATTTCCCTTTATCTATTAAAAGGCTGTAGTGAATTTTAATCAAAACCAACAGAGTCGTAAGATTTTGTGTTTTTCTACACAAAGTGAACGCTACTGAACGATAATATAAAGCAAACAACATATATTCCTAGTAGGTTTTAATTGCTTACACATTGTCAATATTTTCCATTAATACGCTTTGCATGTAGTTGTATAGTACTGCATGTATGTATCAATGACAAGGGCAAGTATTTATAAAGCATCCTAAGTAAAAATGTAATTATTTTGACTAAGGTTAAAATATTGAGCTACCCATATTTCACAAGATCAATCTAGAAAGGTCACTCGATGGCGGGCGTTTAAATGTCGATCAGTAAAATTCGATTATCACCTGTCTAACGATAATATCAGAACAATTCCAAGTAATATTAACCGTAATATCTTGTATCAATAATCAGAGAGATTCTATCGCCCTTTAATTCCCTTTCATACTCTGGGTGACTAACGATAGAAAATACATCGTTTATGGTTTGATACTCCACAGAGAATAAATCCAGGCTTTATCATCGTATTCTGTTTTCTTTCATCATCCAATGCCTAGCAATAACATAGTTCACCGAAATACTAGTATAAGTGTGTGCAACTATGGAACAAATCTCAAATAACAATTTGCTTGGGAGACGTGTTTTATATCAGGTTCTTTCGCACAAGAGTTTACCAAAATGAATATCTGCCCGAATATGGAGCAAATACAACAAATCTCAATTCTGCTTGGCAGTTTACATGTATGTCTGCCGTCTTTGTTACTACTTATGTGCAATATTGTAGAAAACCAACATTAAACACGTAAAGGCGATAACCCTGTAACATAAACTAGCATCCCGGGAGAAATTAATTGTGTCATAATTATGTTTTACATGCGACACATATATCTTGTTTGAAGAAATTACATAAAGTTAATTACGTCACGATATCAATACATGTCGCCATAAAGTGTGAGCTTTAAGCACTGATGACAAAATAGAAATCAGTAAATCATTTACACTATAAAGTTGTTAACACCGTCGAAAAAAGAAAAGGTCGCTAACCTATTTACAGATCGTTCAAGAAAATGTACTGGCTAAAATGTATATCCTGAATATTGCCACATGCCAAATATGTTTTAAAAAGATCAGAAAGATTTCCCATGACACTAGTAACAAAACACAGCGATGTGCGGTGGGTTCTTTAATATCAATCTCCAATATCTGCTATTCTGAAAATATTTTTATCTTTCGCTTTTTATTTAAGCAATCACCAGAAAATTACAGAACTAAAAAGGGTAGAGGAAATCAGAAAAATACTGAGTCACACAACGGCTATTGTATATTTTGTATTTTTTTTTTAAAATTACAGATAGATTGATGCGCTGTTAAACACTTACACATAAACACACATTTGCATTATCAATTTTTGAAAATAGCATTAGCAAAGTCACTAGCATCTACTTTTAGTCATATTGCACTTAATTCAACAGTTTGCAAATAAAAAAATCCAATAAAAAGGACAATATACTTTCAGTAGCTCTAGTTTAATTATTAATAAGCAACCAACAAACGGAATGCAATGTACCCCAGCAAAGAAAATGGAAACGATGCAATAATAAGTTTATTTGATTGACGGTTTTAATCTGCGAATTGTCGTCACGAAAAATAAAACGAGAATAAGGCAGACGGGATTCTTTGATTGAATAGATCTATTGGGACTTCGTAATCTTAGCATTGTTTATGGTGTTTACAGTACTGTATTAGAGAAGGTCTACTCCAAATGCAACGTTCGATAGAAGCGAATGAAGTGTGATATAAAGCATGAACGTTAACACCATTAGCCAACCGGACTTGATTTAGATAGCTAAAGTTCTAATTTGATACACTAGTTCAGAAGTGTAATGTTTGTAATCTAAATACTGTTGAAGATGAGTTTCATTTTGTTTACTACATTAGTTTTAAATAAGTATGGTCAAATGCATTTCACATGCCGATAATACCAATCAATTTGTATAAAATTGATGTCAAATAATGATCGAAAAACTGTGAACTACCTTAAACTGTGTACTGAATTTTGGTTTACGGTTAGGGTTAAAGCCAATGGCTATAAATGATCTAACAGTCAGGACAACGAGCAACGAAACAGTTTTTGGACGCTGATTTCAGACTTTATTTAACTTCCCAAGCGCCACAAGGAAAGAACAATTTTTTGGACATTCATTTCAGAACAAATGTCACTTGAATGCGAATTATGTTGTTTTTGTTGGCCGTGTTAAGACCGGTGAATACTGAGAAACAACATTTCTAAGATCAATTATTAATGAGAGGAACGATTAAGATGATGATAAATTCAAAAATTGTAACGTAATTTAGCAGCACAGTTAATGTGATTGAAATACCAATTAAAATAAAGCTGCGATAAAATAAATTGACAAAAAATGCAAAACAAACATTCCGAATATTTATTGATGTATTTTGCTCTAGCTTTGCATAACTTTCTTAGCAAGCAGGATGTGCACATAACGCTTATTTAGTGACTTAACAAAAATGAGCTTAAAACTTAAAAGTAGAACATGCCTTCAATACCAGTCCCATTCGCATTAGGCAATTGAAATTCCAGTACAACGACATCTACATTGTATCGAGCTAAGCGTACGTATTTTGAAACGTACTGCAAATTTTATCAATCAATCGTTGTTGCTTTTTTAACTACATGGACATGTACTGCAACAATTATATTTCTTCTGGTGTGTTTCGTAACGCTGTCACATGTATCCTCCCTAATCCTCCCTGTTATGAAAGTGAATGCACCGCCACTTAACAATGTATTGGCTACCATACAGTGAAATTCGTGTATTGCGCAAACATTAAATCGCATTAATTTTCCAACAACTCGTGTAAATCTGTCAAAGACAGAACGATTGCACTGCCAATATACGAACACGGAACATTACTACATACTTCTGCAGGGGAAGTGATATGTGACTTAAATTCAATACCATTTAGGATATTACCCATTGCCAAAATTATTTTAACGTAAGGCTCCGGTATTTCATAGCAAATAGAAATTCAATTTGAAAATTGAAATTATTCGCTGAAGGCGCTGCGAATACCCAGTCCCATAATTGAGAAAGCGTTTTGATATATAAATTAAACCAAGAGCTTCTATAAATTTAAGCTACGATAAGAGGCATACGACATGACTGTTTAGCCATAAAATCATGATTAATGACCTGGTACAAGTTATAGCATGACAAAAGAGATTTTAATACAACATTTGCCGACTTTCTAATCGCATTAGCTAACAATAAATAGCAGTTTTACTCCGGAAATGTAATAAAACGGATCCTTAGTCGGTGATAAATGAACATGATAATGCTAATAGTCCATTAATAGAGTTAGCAGGTTTTTTTCATTGACAAAGAGTAAGCTAAGCACGTCGAGTTGATTTGAAACGTATGCAACATTATTCGAAGATAAATAAGAGACATGTAATGTCCTTGTTTGGATTTGTGCTTTATACAAATTTGGAAATAGTAAATCAAGAACTTCGAATTATTTAAAGCAAATTAACTAAGGCTTATGCATAAATACAGGTTTTCTAATGAAATGCATTGCCAATGTGTTGAACAAAAACTTAAAACGACCACAGAAAAACATTGCAATTAAGTTATATCCCGTGTGGACAAAGCATACATTTGCTTCGAATAGAGGAAGCTTACACATAGCTCGTGTTCATTCAGTAACAAGCACTCCTATATTTTCATCATTTGATACTTCTTTGGAGGAAACAAGTATGCTTGTTTTTTGTTCATTTTAAAGTCAATTCTCGCTATTGTCATAGCGACAATATCGCACATCTACACCCAGTGTATACATTGTATATCATTTTCCTCGCTGGTAGAAGAAAACAACGTGTTATGCTGGCCTAGATAGTACATGAATAATTTAGTGAAAACGTGTACATATAGTAGACCTCTAGATTAACTGATGAGCGAGATTCCCTAGTCTTTCCTTAGTGTTTGACTTACAGTAAGGCATTTATTAGTTTCACTCTGGACTAATACCGCTGATTCAATGCATCGTCTGGAGGTGTTTAATCAATGATTGGTTTTTGGATACAGGAACGGAGGTTGAACGATAGCACGAACTTTGGCCGTAACTGTTTCATCTCGGACATCGGGTCAAATGTAGCAGTTTTTTCTGAAATATTTTGCGAGGTTAAATACTCGCAATTTGCATTATCAGTTCATAAAACAATACTTTGATCGAGCAACAATATGCAACGGTGCCCGCGTCATTTTTATTTTTGCGATTGTTGTATTGCAATGGATTCCAATACATCATAAACACGGATTGACCTGTGGCTTTTTTGTCGTGAATCATTAGATTAAACTTTTTCATTTATTACCAAGTTGATCTGATGCGTTGTGTTTTCACAGTTTTTGTGAGAAAAATGCAAGAACCATGCACAAAAACAGCGAAATACTGCAATAGTTCGAGAATAATACGAAACAGTAATTAATTGACGTTATGCCTTGTCAAATTTTTGGATTGGAATTAAGCGAATGCGTTTTTGTCGTCAATATAATCAACGTAAAAATGAAAGAAACGTTTGGCACTAAGTGTAATTCATTACAGCAATACCAGCATTTGTTGTCGATAGTTTGTATTAGCGACGCGGTCAGGGATCGAATCCATGATGTTTTGTTTTTATTCAGGCACACAGTGTCATCGATTTATTGTATAAAAAATTAACTTGTATAAAAAATTCATTATAACACGGAATGTCATTCGGCATTTTTTGTAGTGAATCATTAGATTAAACTTTTTAATTTACTACCAAGTTGATCTGATGCTGTGTTTTCACAGTTTTAGTAGACAAATGCAAGAATGATGCACAAAAACAGTGAAATACTGCAATAGCTTGAGAATAATACGAAACAGTAATTAATTGACTTCATGCCTTGTCAAATTTTTGAATTGGAATTAAGCGAATGCGTTTTGTCGTAAATATAATCAACGTAAAAATAAAATAAACGTTTGGCACTAAGTCTAGTTCATTGAAGCAATGCCAGCATTTGTAGTCGATACACATGTAGTTTGTATTTGCGACGCGGTCAGGGATCGAATCCATGATGCTTTGTTTTTTTCAGGCACACAGTGTCATCGATTTATTAGACTTATATAAAAAAAACTTAGAACTAATAGTGTATTATTACTTTTAATTTTTATTTTCATGCAAGTTTATTAAATCGATGACACCGTGTGTTTGTGTTTTCTTTTATTCCTATAACCTTTAAGGACCACTAAATTAAAAACCGTTTTAACAACATCCGCAAAATATTTTACCGGAGAACATAATTTGTTTCACAAGTATACATGATACACTGACTTGATTCCGCCTATTATCAGAGTATTGATTTCATTAATACCGGTATCACATGAAATACTCACGGCAATCATATGTATACGACATAACTGATCAATTAAACTTACTGAGTTACATAAACAACGACTTATCCCGTTAATAATATAAGAAAGGCAATATGAATACAGAAAATCAGGACACATTTTCTTGTTTTTCATATCATATTTTATGGCTTATAAGAAGCAGCAAGAAATCACTTATATCACGAACGAATAGTTCATGCAAAACTCATTATTTACTCTTTTTTTATTAGCTCAGGACAATGTTCGCTTGCATTCAGCATCCAGTGTCGAATACTAATTTCTCCGTTAACATATGATCTGGAACGTCAGCATGGGCATAATTAACGCATTGTTCAACATTGGTTATCATTTTTCATCCTCAAACATAACACATTGTTTTTTTATATTTATTTACGAGGTTTCTTTAATTGAATAGTTCTAATTAACACTCGTAAGATTATACCTCAGTATTTAAATCTTTCGCGAGATTTATAATCTCGCAAACCTCTCACGATATCCTAAAACAATGAGCTCAATAGTAGTGTTCAGTGAAAACATGTAATTTGATTTAGTTTCGTTTGTTTTATTCGATGCCGCCAGGAGGCGGCATCGAGTATGAAAGGGTGCAACCAGATGTCCCAGGAGGATACAAGATTTGATTGGTTATAACGCTGTTGGACTCGCCCGTCAGGGGTAAAATAGGATGATAAATATTATAGCAAAATTTTATATAAAAATATTTTTAATATTATTATCACAAGATGTATGTAAAATGATTATACACTCATTTATTTCCGGCTTATAATTTTTTTTATTCGACTTTTATAAAAACAGTTTATCTCATACCTTAAAATTGAATGACTACCAGGGCAATGTTGTTCGGTAGGTACTAAAGTCCAAATCAGTTCGGAACGGGTGTTTATATAACGGCTACATATGTTGCAATTTGCGGGTCTTAGCAGGGGCTATTAAAAAGTAAAAAAAAACTATTTGCGCGGAGCGGCGATTTTCCTTTCGAATTTACACATGCAAACTACCACAGTACGCTACTTGTTTTATGGAACATGTTAAATACTTTCATGTCTGTCAGATATTTTTTAGTTATGATTTTCGATTTTTTCCAGTTCTTAGGTTTTGTCTTAATCTAAATTTGATAAATGCAAGTGTTTTTTTAATCTCTATGTTTCTTTATTTATGTATGTCAGAATAGTTTGTTTTGCCAAAATTTAAACGGGTAAATATAGCTTGCCAACATTGAACTGACACTTCTTATTTACAAAATATTCATATGCGCTCCTATACTTCTGCCAAATGGAACTAGTTCTATGCATATTTTAAACTATGTTGAACGTATTAATTCGCAATAAATTTACTTATCAAGCTCACAAACCACGAAATAACAATGTCCTTTAGTGTCAGTTTCACGTTGTCAGGCTATACCACGTTATTGGAATACACTTTGTTATTTTATGAAACATGCTAAATGCCATCTGTGAAGCATTAATCAATATTATAATGGTGCTCATATTTCTAAAACATGTTATGTTCATTTGAATAAATATTTCAATAGAAAATAGAATGTTTTCATGTTTTCTATTCTTTCCTGGTGTTTCACTGCCTTCAAGTTTTTAACCAGGTTTTCCAAAGGAAAACTCTGGTTATTAGATTGCTAAATGTCGGCGGGCCTTAACAATTTCTTCTGTGCACAACTCCTCCTACATTTCTTCATAGATTTCAACCAAACTTTCAGAGAATGATTGTCATCATGTGACCTGGTGCATATTATCAGGGTTTTATGATTCAACCAATTTTGACGGAGTAATGGCCCTTGAAACAGAAAAAATTGGCCGCTTTCCTTATGTCGCACGGTACTAAAAGTACACGACATAGAGTCATGAAACCTTCACAGAAATGGTCAGGATGTTTTCTCTACACCTGGGGTTTCACTCCCCTTTCAGTTTAGTACATCCAGAGTTATTAGCCATTGAAATGGTGTAAAATAGCCATTTTTGACTTGTTTCACATGCTACTCAAAAAGTATTTGACCTAGGATCATGAAACCTTTATAGAAATGTTTGACAGCATGTACTCTAGTGCACCTGGGGTTTCACTCCCCTTTCAATTTAGTACAACCAGAGTTATTGCCCTTGAATTAGTGAAAAATACCCATTTTCAGCAATCTTAAGTTTTTGCAGCGTACACTCAACACATGAGAATAACTTCCCTTGTGCATCACACATCACGCCGGAATTTTAGTTTGTTTACAAGTTTCTACCAATACCTTTTACTAAATAAAAAGATTTACTTAAAAAGAACTAGCGGCATCTTTGATGCCCAGCATCAACATTTCACTTGTCTATGTTTGCACGCAACTTAAAATCGACTTAATCTGTTTGGAGAAATATGGTCTTGAAATGGTCACCCGGGAAGCGTATCTTTTGGTGATTTAATTCTCATAACCATTCCTCATTGGCAGACATGAAAAATACAAAATTTATGTCAATGGCGTATTTGACTAAAAATTGGAGGGATTTAGATTACTACACCAATGTATTTTTAACAAATAAGACGGTTGTACATGTGTTCAAAACGTTCTAACATTATAAAATAGGGTTGACAAAACGTCACTGGAGCTTAGAAATTGTATAGAACGAAATTTTATCTTTAAACTATCCCTGGTCAAATTGTTTGAAAATATTTGACTACAAACTACAATATGCGCCCTCAAACTATATAAAGCGTTAATGTTAATTGGACGTACACAAATATCACAATAGCATCGCAGACCAAGTAAATATTTTATATTTGTTCTGGAAACTTGGCCAGGTGACAACAATTATCAGTTTTTATTTCAACATCAAAAGTGGAATCATATACAGTTGCAATTATACTTAATTGCTTACGAGTTTAGGTCAACAATTCCGATGTTCAGTTCTGTGAAAGACGTTAGAAAGATGAAAACAATTCAAATAACTCAAATCGATTGCTTATTGATTTATGTTTAATTGGATAAGTAGACATTTAAATAGGCGAAAAATCCATTGTAAAAGTGTATGTTCACGTTATATATATGGTAGGTATTTATCAGGTAGTATGAAGCCATTATTTGTTCGGGAGTAGTGAAATTCGCGGACTTTGGTCATATTGTTTTTAATGATTCAAATCGTATTGATTCGCGAATTCAAATCATTGAATCAAAATATTTTGCTTACATACTTTATAGGTAATTTTTTATAGTGAATTTGATCTTTCGATATATCGTATCGAATAATTAATGCATGACTTAATGTATCGACCGCAAATATAAAAAACTTTACAGTACACTCAACCGCTTTAAAAACGCACCACATATGATATATCGGTTTCAGTGATGAAAACGTCAATTTATGGTTATTTATTTTATGATAAATAATCTTCAGTCTATATTCAACGATGTGTGTGATTTTCATGCATTTATTACGAGTTTGAAATGAATTATGACATAGATAACACTGAGACCCATGAAAGTGAAAGTCACAATTTCAAAAGCAAGTATAAGAGCCCGATCCATTGATGCATGCACGTGATATCTCCTCCTAAAGGTTAACATTAATTACGTAATAGGATAGAATTATGTTTGACGTGATGTTTCCCACCATTCAAGCAAAGTTTGACTTGAATTATAAATGTAATGTGGCTATGGCTGTCTGGCTAATACCATACGACCGAGTGCGGTTCAGATATGCGCATTATGTGAACCTATGATTGATTCAAGCCTTATTAATACTTGAAATCTTGGTTATGAGCATCAGAATTCAGGACATATCCCGTGGTGTTTCTATGGCACCTTAAATCACAATATGAAGGAGCTTGAAGACAATAAGTTGGGACTTTATGCTCTAAACGGGAGAATGCTCATAAAAAAATGTACTAAAATAATTTTCCTTTTTATTGACAATTATGAAAGAAATAATTATGAAAATGCAATAATGTACTTTTGGCTTGTTGATTGACGTCCGTCATTATTTTGACACTGAATGCAGCCATGCGGAACCAATCACAGTGACACAACCTGTGTCATGTTTCCTCATAGCTCGGGCTCAATACCTTTAGCTGGTTTAATCCAGGTCGGTCTTTGACTGTGTCATTCACTTGGACTCGATGTTCTAAGCCCACATGCATTGTATGGTAGCAGTTGAACCGCCATGCTAAGGCACCGAGTCTCTCTTCAGTTAAAAGCGAAGGCACAAGCATCGAGAACAAATATTCGAGATATTGGCAGCATAAAAATACCTTAAGCCAATATTGTTTATGTTGTTTTTTCAATGTGTACACCAACAACGTGCAGTTTAAAAGTAATATTGATCACACAGGTCGACGCGATCGAGCTGCACGCGCAAAACATGCAAAATCAAAAAAGTTCTCTGGGCGGGGTATTCCGAATGAAAAATAAATCGTTTTCTTTAATTAGGTCAAGCTTATGAACTGAACAAACCCTGTAATCTATCAATTTTAGCAAAAAATGTATTTTGACAAAATTTGATTATTTTCAAAAGTGGTGCGTTTTTAAAGCGGTTGAGTGTATATTATATCTAAATCATTCATCAAAGGGCATAGTGCCAATTGTTTGCAAATACTGTTCATCAAATAAGATCGCCAACAAGAAATGTTGGTCGGGTTTTATTCATTGTCGATAAAACAAACAGCATTAGGGTTAGGGTTAGCAACTTGACACGTGATTCTATTTACTGAGTATTGTTGATATAATAATACACGATGGAATTGTATATATTCTCAATGGTGGTGTTGTTATACAAAATTAGCGATGCTTGTTTAGGAACTATATACTGTATTATACAGCGATATTTGATATATGATATCGTCTTCGCTGGCTATGCGATGCACCTGTCCTGTAATTTGCTTCTTATATGGGATATATGACTAGGTGACAGAGTGGGTCAACATTCAATATGATGTTGTCTACAATAGACACAAAGTCAGCTGCAAACTTTCGACTCCATTATAGGGTAGGGGGTATTAAATGGGAGTATGTCTGAAACTCGATTTTAAGTTACACTGTTTCTAAGCCTACCTTTTATGCAGCCACCAGTAAAGGAACTTTAAAGTAAGCATTATTTCAATGGCCCGAGGAAGACGCTAAATATGTATTTGCAACAACCAGAAATAAGCAATGTTTAATTTTATTGTGAACGCAAGTTGAATATTATTTGACGAGTATAAGACATATAAGATAGTGTAGACATTTATACCCGAATCCACATATAAACATAGCTTAACCTACGTAACGTCCATGACGTCGTAAAAACAAAGAAACATGAAACATTAAAAAAAGTCAATTACATCGGTGAACGGGTGTTTGATAAATATTGTTATTACCTCTAAATCCATTGGTTGTTTTGGATTGTTTTTATTTCCCTTGCGGTTCGATTGTTGAACCACAACATTAGATGCTCCTGCTGCGGAATTCATTGTTGATTATAACAATATAGACTTAATCCAGATCGAATTGAGCAAATTTACAGAATTCACACAGAACACTAACACGGAACACTGAGAAACACAATGATGATATCACTAAATAATTTTTTAAAAAAATAGTTTTTAAAAATCTAAATTTTAAATTTCAAATTTACTCTTCCTCGTTTTAAGAATCACCTAATTGTCCATGCAAAATTTCATTGAGCATATATTCAGTGCAAACACCAACTATAACACACTAAAAACCATGTGCGTCGATACTGTATGTATAAATATTTATAAGTTCAAAGAAACATTCAATTTACAAGGCCTAATTCCCGCGCACTGGATGTCATCAAACTGTCCGAAGTGAACACAAACATTGATCAATTTAAACAATTAACAATGTTAACGAAGTCAGCGAGCCTAGTTAGAAGACGTCGATTTTCACGAGTAATATTTTAGAATTCTGTAGATATTACACAATTACACAATTAATGTCATTTTCAGTTTTTATAATTGGCAAAAAATTAACGTAAATATTAGCTTGTAAATTTGCAAAGCATTAATTTTGGAGCTGATTGTTATTTACGACGACATTAATCAAGACGACGGCGGTATTAAAAAACATAAAGCACTTTCACTCAATTATTATCACCATCATTATTAAGACTTAGTGCGTTACAAGAACAACGAACCGGATGTCGTTTTTATTTTCGATATCATTTTAGAAATTCATGTCAAAATGCAAAACTGTCGCTTTAGAGCAAATGTTCTATGACAAAATCATAAATCAATTCTAAAGAATGTCAACGATGTTTTGAAGCGCAAATCAAATCATACATCAGCAGATATTACTCTGACCCCAATTCAAAAATTAGTCAAATAACTAATTCCAAAGTGTAGCGTCATATTTATGTTCACATGTTTTGATAGCGAATCTGTTACGTAATATCATTTGATTATCAATTCTAAACGATTAATATTATTAAATAGATTATCTTAAACACTTTTCTAATTGGATGAAAACTTTTAATTCCAAACGATATTTCGACAATGCACTAGAATTCACTTGAATGGTATATCCAACAAATTGATCACATTAAACTAAACGATATCCGATTCAGCCTACCAATGCCCACTGACGCATAACACTACTAAGAGCTTCAAGCAGTTACCAAGTCAAGAACAAATACCACACTGACTGAATGGATATTGCTACTATTCCCAAAACAAACGACAGAAAAGTACTAACGTGATGAATAGATCTAGTGTGTTCATACACGGGTGTTAATGATGATACGTATATGTTTCAAATATACCTGACATACTCGACAATGATCCTCTTCAATCCACAATACTATCGAACTCATTAACAGTATTGTACATGTATAGTGTATCATTTGATAAATGCCTTCGAACTCATAGTAGTGAGAGTTTATTTTTAAATTATTGTTTAGTACAAGACAGCTATTCCTCAGAAGTAAATTGTACATGTACTAGTAAATTGTAACGTGTGCTGAACAACTTGGTATATCACTATCAAGCTCATAGCTCTAACTATTTATTGCCTCATTGGATCGTTGGAATTAATTCCCCGCTTCGGAAGAGCAATAAATATGCTCACCTTTGGCAACCGAAACGACCAAAACGTCGGTCAAGGACGGGTAAAAATCAAATATTTTCTAAGCTACAAATGAATATTTTCTTAGCACATATGTCTAACTACTTATTGTGTTTGTTCGGCTCTTTGACGTTTATACCACATAGCCTTAGTGAGCAATAAAATCGCTATATAGAAAACATATAATTCATCAATTATTCCAGCAAAAGTATTATATTGTTTGACTTGTAACATATATGTTGGTGTTGATGAGGCTTTACACTATATAGTAGGAACATTTTAGCTGATCTTTGACATACCACATGATTGTAAATAGAACAGAGAAATTTACCCGTCCTCGACCCTCTATTAGCATATTATAACAGCTGATACGTTGTCTATAATAATTACCCAAAGTATGTGTTTCCATGAGCGGAGATTAATATGAAGACGATCGAAATGTAGCTAATGTAAACATATACATCAAAACAAGAACATTGTATTGTATGCATGCTTACTAGTATCGGTCAGGTCAAATCCGTTCTAACATTGGTAAGTACCAAGTCCTTAATCATATTAGTATTCCCCTACATGTTGGCAGAACACACCTATCACTTAGCACCATCTATGTATACTAATTCAATGCTTGCTTAAGTTGGTTTCCCGCAGATACTGTATTGAATATTAATAAAGTGATTTATGACCCCACAAAAATGCCTCGTGACCTCCTACTTCGAGAGAATATATAAAGTAGAAACAACTCATGTGAATATTTTCAACAAATAATGTTACAATTTATATTTATTTTACTACTTGACGTGTAATAAGTTCATATTTTCCAACAAAACACAGAAATCTAGAATTTTCAACGTAATAGGCTGCACAGTATAGCTTCAACTCTTGTAATAAGTTAAAATTGTTTCCATGTTTCTGTCCTTACTCGCACAGCATGCATGTTTTGACATATCAATAAAATATCTAGGTTCAAACATCACCGTTTATCGTGCTCTCGATATCTAAACAAACAACACGCGCCCGTGATGTGTACTGCAGTCAATATTCTATCCCAATCGTATCAATAATTGAGTGTCAAAATATAAGATGAGAATATTAAATTGACAAAAATGAGATTGAAATAAAAATGACATAATATTAAACCGACATCAAGATATAGATGTTTGCTAAAGACGTGGGAAGTTGATGTGATATTTCTAATAAATCATGTGATAATTATAATAGTACTACTACAATTAGTATTCATTTCATGAACTGGTCAAAAACAAAGTTCACGAGGTTTTTCAAAACGGTCCGAACATTCTTTAAAGGGTTCTTTAAAATGTGACCTTTTTGGGATCTTAATCAAATCAATTTGTTTATCTACAGAACAAACGAATCAAAACAATGAAGATAATGGCAATCGGTAAATGAAACATGAAGTATCTAGCCCATTATTAAACGCATTCTCCGTACATACATATCTTACTATGTACTGCCAATATAGATCATTGGAATTAATTCCTCGCTCCTGAAAGCAATAATTAAGCTCACCTTTGGCAACCAAATTGACCAAAACGTGGGTCAATGGAGGGGAAAACTTATTAATTTTCTAAGCTACAAATGAATAAATTCTTAGCACATATGTCTAATTACTTATTGTGTTGTTCGACTTATTGACGATACCATCTAGACTTGGTGGGTAATAAACTCGCCTTAGAAAACATATATTTCATCAATTATTCCAGCCAGGGTGTTATATTGTTTGATTTGTAACAGATGTGCGTTGATGTTTATGATGCTTCACACTATAGAGTAGACTCGGATATTAGCTCGGACTGATATTTGACATTCATGCGATTGTAAGTAGAAAACAGAGAATTTGACCCGTCCACGACCTTACATTAACATAATTTAACAGCTGATATGTTGCCTATAATAATTACCCGAAATGTGTATCTCCATTAGCAGAGAGTATCATGAAGACGGTCGAAGTGTAGCCTAATGCAAACGTTTATTTTAAAGCTGACATGGCGATTCTCTCATGGACGTTTACATATTCAAAGGAAGAACCTTGTAGTTAATACACGCATACTTGTTAGGGTCAGGGTCTCGTCAAATGATCCCATCTATACTGTTGTTAGTACCAAGACCTTTATCATATTAGCATCCCCGTCATGTTAATAAAACAACACCTAACACTTAGCACCGTCCATGATATGTATACTAATTCGATGATTGATTACGTTGGTTTCCCAAATATAAAATATTAAATAATGATTATTCATTTCATCTAAATACAATATTGAAAACTTTAATTTGCATTTTGTCTATTAACGCTAGAACCTCCTGGTAAAAGTTGTTTTTATATTCGATCCTTGATGACGACCACTTGCAGGGCATTTAGAAAACCGACTTTACAGATCACGAATTGTTTCACCAAGAGTACTATTTTCAATTAATTTTAACATGTATTTCCCTTGCCATTTACACCTGTAGATTTGCAATTCTAGATAATTGATCAATCACAATATTGTATATTCAGGAGTTTGTCTTTTTGTATACTAATAAGCATAGTTAGCCCGAACAATAAGCAACATTTCCATGAGTTTATAAATAATATGAGTATACATAATCTGGTTAACGAATGGGAATGTACTACAATACGAATACATGTCAGACCGATACATGTGATAATTACATTAGGTAATGATATGGGGTGATCTATAGGTAATTATTTCTGATAGGCTTATTATCGTAAACAGTCAATGTGACGTCGCATTTCGTCATACACGAGACGGCGTAGTGAAGTATGTGGTTTAGTCTACATGAAATAATATAATAAAAGCAGATATAGAAAGCAGCATAAAGATCACTTTAGTTACGTACATACTAGTAACTATCAATCACTTCAGCAGGTAAAAAATTGGCGCCACACAGAAGTGTAATCGATACTTTGGCATACATGTATTAGTTATTGTTAACAGTGAAGTTTGGATAAATCGTCATAGCGTGACGTCATGCCGGCGTCTTGTGAGTTCAAAACTTTCAGTTCAGCAGTTAAAAGGATATTGTTATATTTCGTGTCATAAACCATTAATTAAAGATAACAAAAGCAAAGCATAAATCTAAATATGAGGCAGAAAGTCGGTGTTTAGGGAAAATTGAAGTAATTTCGACTAAGGAAATTACTTTTCCTTTTAACCTTATTGCATTTTATTCAACAGTGTGCATAGCCTACTTTCAGCATTCAATAAAGCAGACAATACAATTTCGGTGGCTTGAATTTGATGTACACTAAGCAACAAGCAGAATGCAATGAATCCGGGAAAAAATGGGAAACGATGCAATAATAAGTTTATTTGATTGACGGTTTTAATCTGCAAATTGTCGTCACGAGAAAAAACACGAGAAAAGGGCAGACGGGATTCTTTGATTGAATAGATCTATCAGGACTTTGTAACCATAGCATTGTTTATGTTATTTATTACAGAAGGTCTGCTTCAAATGCAACATTCGGTAGACACGAATTAAGAATGTGATATAAAACATGTACGTTAAAGCCATCAACGGACTGGACTTGATTTTATATTGCTGACGTTCTAATGTGAAACGCTAGTTAAAATATGTAATGTTTGTAATCTAAATGTTGTTGAAGATGATTATCATTTTGTTTAGAACATTTGATGTTAAACCATGAGCGAAAAACTACATCAAATAATGTGTACTAAATTTTAGTTTACGTGGAGGGCTAAAGTCAATGCCTTTAAATGATGTAAAAGTCAGAACCACGAGCAATGAAGCCGTTTTTGGACACTTATTTCAGAATGCCTTAAACATCTTAATCGCCATATGGAAATAACATTTTTATGACATTCATTATATTATGCTAATTATTTTGGTTTTGTTTGCCATATTCAGACTATAAAGTAGTTATTATATAACCGTTGATTACTAAGAAACAACGTTTCTAGGATTATTTATTAATAAAACGACCAATTAACATGGTAACAGATTCAGGGACTAACACAATCTTGTCATGACCCAGGCTGTTTTTGCGATTGAAAGATCAAATAAAATAAAGATACTGTTTCATAAATTGACAAAAATTACAACACAAAAAAATCATTTTGCTCTAACGTGGAATAACATGTAAATCTGAATGTGCACATTATGCTTATTTATTGATTCAGCACAAATGTCCTATCTACATTGTATCGAACTAAGCGAACGAATTTAGATACGTAATGCAGTTTTCATAAATTCATCATGTACTATCAACCCCATCTTTCCACTGGTATATGTAGTAACGCCGTCACATATTTCATCACTCATGTTCCTGTATCGAAAGTAAATGCACTGCCACTTTACAATGTATTGGCTATGATTCAGTGAAATTTGTTCATTGCGCAAACATTCATTTCCATTAATCTTCCAACAAATCGTGTAAATCTGGCAAAGAGAGAACAATTTCACTGCCAATAAGAACACGGAACATACTTTAGCAGGGGAATTGCAACATGACTCAAATTTAATTACATTTAAGATATTACCCATTGCTGAAATCCTTTCTGCAGAAGATTTGAAAATTGAAATTACATGCTTAAGGCGCCTCAAAACCCAGTCCCAGAACAGAGACATCGTTTTTGATATATTAAACTAAACCAAGAACTTCTAAGAATTTAAGTTATATTAAGAGACCTGCGACCTGAGTGTCTGTTTAGCAATAAATCATGATAAATGGCCTGGTAAAAGTTATAGCATGACAAAAGAGATTTTAATATAAAAATTGCCGACGTTCTAATCGTATTAGCTAACAAATGATAGCAGTTTTACGCTAGTAAGGAAATAAAACGGATCTCTAGTCGACGACAAATGAACATGATAATGCTAATAGTATAGCACATATTTCATTCGTAGAGATAGCAGACTCGTAAAACTGTGAAAACGTAATCCAATCACGTCAAATTCCGTTATTACATATGAACTAGGGCATTCTTATGTGTTATATGTGTAATGTATATTGGAAACGGGTAAGTCAAGCACGTCAAATTATTTAAAACACATAAACCATGGTTATCTAACAAAATTATTTTATAAGCACTTTAGTTAGATTATATGTTTGCCCTTCTTTCTTTAGATTTCCGCTTCGTGCTACTTGCACGTATACAAAGAATGAACAAGAACGCTTTAGCAGTTGGCAACGCAAGTATGTTTCAAAACTCTAGATAAGTAAGACTCGGGGCGATTTGAATACCATTACTGGATTGAACTTCTCATGATTGTCGCCAAAATTGGATCATGCCTTTGTAAGCCGATCTATGTGAAAGAATAAAAAATAACACCAACTATACAATGTTCAACATAATCTATAGTGGAATTACCAATATGGGTTCGATTTGTCTAAAATGAAGTTTGTTTTTGATATTCAGAGGTATTCCGATCACCCAAGTCTTTTTTGCATTACAAGTATATTTACAACAGAAACACGAAATTGACCTAGCTTTCATGATGGCTATAAGGTTTTGATAATAAATCAATACGTTAGTTATTACTTTTAGAATGTGGTGAATTAAATTGCTGTGTCGGTTACCTTTGAATTAAAGAAATCATTCATATACCGGTTCCGATTTTTAAGGCACAATACTTGAAACGACCATAGAAGTACATTGAAATTACATTATTTAACGTATGGACATAATATTCATTTTGTTCGAATGTGTTAAGCTACAAATGTAACACGAAGCCAGCGCTCATTCAGTCAAAAATACTAAATTTTCAACATTTTATATTTCTTTGGAGACGAAATAAACACGTTGTTCATTTGAAAGTTAATAATCGTTCTGTTCATTCGTCATAGCGACTATGTCGCACATCTGTAGTGTGTACATTTTCCCTACTGGTAGAAGAAAACAAGGTGTTATGTTGGCCTACATAGAACATGAATAATTTAGTGAAAACATGTATCAATAATGGAATGGTTGATTAACCGATGAGCGAGATTTTCTGTCTTTTCTTGTAGTTTGACTTAAGGCATTTTATTAGTTTTACTCTAGACTAATACCGCTGATACGTCTAGAGGTGTTTAATCAATGATTGGTTACAGGATACAGGAACGGTCATTGAACGTTAGGACGAACGTAAGGATGAACATTAGCCGTTACTGTAGCATTCTGATCACCTCGGCCAGTAGAAATTACCACAAAAAGCCGCGAAAATATCCGATGTTACACAACTGCGCTGTGAATATCAGCCTTAGAGTTCCATTTTAAGCATAAACTCAGACATTTCGAATGAACAAGCAACAATAGTTTACGGCGGAAGCATTATTGGATAAATAAAAAAAGATTTCGCGTTTTTTCCCAATAGATTGATTCCAATACATTATAATCAAGGATTGACATTCGTTGTTTTTGTATTGAGTCATTAAAATTAACTTTTAATTTAACGCCAGGTTGATCTGCTGTGTTTTCACAGTTTTTGTGAGATAAATACAAAAAGATGCACAAAAACTGCGAGAAACTGCAATAGTTCGACAATAATGCAAAACATTAATTAATTGACTTTCTGCCTTGTCAAATCGTTAAATTGGAATTGAGCGAATGTATTTTTGTCGTTAATATAATCACCGTAAAAATAAATGCATTTTCTTAGAAGAAACGTTTGACAATAAGTCTAGTCCATTGGAAGTAATACCAGCATTTGGGATCCATATTTTGCTTTTGCGTGACAGTCAATGATCGAATCCACGATGTTTTTGTTTTTTATCATATAAGCTTCAAGGAGCCAAATTAAACAACCTTGTTACATGTAACAACATCCGCAAAATGTAATATCCGAGAACATATACCCCACGGAAATGAAATGTTTCACAGAAGTATACGAGTGCATGTTATTATGACTTCATTTAACTTATTTTCAGTATAATGCTTTCAATAATGACAAGTATAGCATAAAATAAACACGGCAAGCATAAGGATACGCCATAACTGATCCCTCAAACTTCCTGAGTTCCATTAACAACGACTTAACTCGTTAATATTATAAGAAAGGCAATAATATTACTACAAAAACTCCGGACACTTTCTCGTCTTCCATATCATAGTTTACGACATATTATACGCGGCAAGAAAACACTTTGATCATGATTGAATACATCGCACGAAACGCATTAACATATCATCGTCGTATTTTGGTTGGTATGCTCACAATGAGCGATTTAATGACCGGCTTTGGATTCTTTGGACAGGAATAATAATTTCTCCGCTAAAATATTATCTGGAACGTCGACATGGACTTAATTAACGCTTTGTTCATCAATAGTGCTCATGTTCTACTCTCAAATGAGTATTAACACATGGTTTTGTGTTTTTATTTACGAGGTTTCTTTAATTAAAACGTTTCGTCAACTCACGAAATAGTATTCACTAGTCTCTAAATCTCCCGCAAGATTTATATTCTCAGAAAACTTCTCAAGAGATGTTTCATGTTTGTAAAACGTTGGTCGATTTGGTGGTGGCTAGTCCTAACATGTAATTTAGATCAGTTCAGTTGTTTAATTTATCTATTTACGCATGTCAAAAGGACCCAATCACTTTTGAGATAAATGGTTTTTGAAATGTTCGCCCGGAAAATGTCTCTCTTGGTATTCTAATACTCATGATAAATTGTCGTTAGCAGACAGAAAAATACACAATATAGTACAATTAAGTATCGTATTTGACTGAAAATTGATAGTTGAAAACTGTTTTACTATTTAACAAATATTTCGTGTTCAAAAACATATTCACGTGGAGATGTTCGACGGTTAGTCCAGAAGTAACGCCACTAGAACAATAGCATCGTGTTTGTTATCTCCATTACTTAACTTCGTCAGGCCTCGTAAATAATACCCTAAGTAGAAGCTATTCGACGGTATAAAGTATATTTGACCACAAACCGCAATAAGTGCCCTTAATCGATAATCAAAAGTGTAAACGTTAATTGAACGTACATAAATATCACAATATCATCGTAGACCAAGTAATTATTTTATATTTGTTCTGGAAACTTGGTCAGGTGACAAAATTTATCAGTTTTTATTTGAACACCAAAAGTGGAATCATATACAGTTACGATGTTCAGTCCTGTGAAAGACGTTGCTTGTTTAGTTACATGGATGTAAACAATTCAAATAACTCAAATACATTGCATATTGATTTATGTTTAATTGGATGGGTAGACAATTAAGTAGGCGAAATCAATTGTTAAAGTGTATGTTCACTTTATATATATGGTAGGTATTAATCAGGTAGTATGAAGCCATTATTTGTTCGGGAGTATTGAAATTCGCCGACTTTGGTCAAATTGTTTTTGGTGATTCAAATCGTATTGATTCGCAATTCAAATCATTGAAGAAAAATATTTTGTTTACATACTTTATACGTAATTTTTTATAGTGAACTTGAATTTTCGATATATCGTATCGAAAAATTAAGGCATGACTTAATGTATCGACCGCAAATATTAAAAACTTTACAGTATATTATATCTAAATCATTCATCAAAGGGCATAGTGCCAAGTGTTTGCAAATACTGTTCATCAACTAAGATCGCCCATAAGAAATGTTGGTCGGGTTTTATTCATTGTCGATAAAACAAACAGCATTAGGGTTAGGGTTAGCAACTTGACACGTGATTCTATTTACTGAGTATTGTTGCTGTAATAATACACGATGGAATTGTATATATTCTCAATGGTGGTGTTGTTATACAAAATAAGCGATGCTTGTTTAGGAACTATATACTGTATAATGCAACGATATTTGATATTTGATATCGTCTTTGCTGGCTATGAGATGCATCTATCCGGTAATTTGCTTCTTATATGGGATATATGACTAGGTGGCAGAGTGGTTCAACATTCAATGTAGTGTTGTCTACAATAGACACCAAGTCAGCTGCCAACTTTCGACTCCATTATAGGGTAGGGGGTATTACAGTAGTCGGAACGTCCGAGTTGTCAAAATTTGCGTGTATCGTGCGTATATCGTTCGTGCAACGTGCGTATCGTATGCGTGCGTGTATCGTGTGATTTTAGTAACGTGCATCGTCTATCGTATCGTATCGCCCATCGTGCATATCGTGTGTATCGTGTACATCATATCGTGTACATCGTGTATAACGTGTGAAACGTGTATGGTACAGTATAAGTATACGAAACACGATAGCGAGAGATTAATCGTGCATCGTATCGTGTGAATCGTCCATGTACATTATAAAAACACAACGCACTTTTTTCCGACATGAAGGGGTACATGTCGGGGGTTCTATAATAAATCCAAATTACCGAAAGGTATGGGACGATACGAGGACCTTTTAAACTAATGCCAAATCAAATCATTCATCAAATCATTCATCAGTTTAGTATCGTATCGGTGACAATAACTTCCGGGACGCAGCGGAATTATGTCCGAAATTGACATCCGAAATTATGTACACCGTCATGAAAAGAATTCTTTGCACATCGATGATTCATAATTCATGTAATGAAAATGTCTTAAATGTTGTTTTTTTCCCGACCAACTATCCCCATGTCTTTGAAATGCCGACTTTTCATGAATTGGTGTACATACTGTACGTGTAATTATGCTAGTAGCTATATATATATCCGCTATTATTGAAAAGCAGAATCCAATTTTTTTCATGATCTAATTCTGGTTTCATGAATCGAACATTTAAATGGGAATATTGAGGTGTAGATGTGTTATGCATAATGATAAATTATAATATTTATGTGCATTGTATAAACCCGGACAAGATGATCACAAGCAACTAGTATGTGGAAATATAAGACAACACTATGTTGAGTTGAAAATGGGCAAATTTTATTTTGCCAACAAATTAACATATTTACACATATTTACAACATAATCATTTCCACATATCTGGGCGGAACATACCGCCTATAATATTTATAACATCAAAGTTAACGACTTCGTTCAAGACGGCCGACATGCATTTCTAATCACTGCATGTAACTGCAGTGTTTACTTTTTATCTCAACATGGATATTTGGGTATTTAATTCATATATATCTTTTGGCCTAAGTTATTCAATAATATGAACTAAGGCACCGCTTAAATGGGGTTTTAGTACTCACTTGAACCCATAATTAATGGTACTCAACCAGTTGTCTCACATTTGTACAGAATCCGATTAGTACCATATGAATTATCAATTAAGAGGGCGAGAATTGCGCGACCCATGAAGCAATGCGCGACAATCGGTCGATACAAGAAGCGAGGCACAATTTTCAAACACGAGATCTCGCTCTAACGCAGTATCCAAAACCATGAGATTTCGCAGTAGAATATCGTACCTCGCCTCCTGTGTCGCGGGATTCTCCAATGTCCCTTCGTGTCTCGCTTCGCATGTCGCGCGATTCTCATGCCTCGTGTTCCAAGGTCGAGGCATGAGATAAGAAGCGAGTCAAGAAGCGACAATTAGGCAACACACGAAATTATATCGCCTGATTGTCGCAGTCGCATAAAATTTAAAAACCGTGAGACACGACACATTGTATGATAAAAAGGAGCGTACTGAGGCAACCAGTTTCTGTGACCCCGGAAGACAAGGTATGTAGATGTAAGTAAGGCTGACGGTAGTCGAACTAGACCGCCGTCGCTAGGCCCCTATCTTGCGAGGCACTAACAGGATTCCGTACATTTTACCATTTGGATGAGTAGTATATGTTTTGTTAATAAATACCTAATAAATATTACATATTAATGGCAACTATAGCTATAAATTAAATGACATTACATGATTAGACTTCACAATGGTCGTCAGACAAATCCGACAATTTTGGTCTCTATCAGGTGCATTTGGTTTCCGCCCGGACTGCCTGTCCGATGACTCTTAACCATGGTTCACTTTCATTCCTTTGTACATGACCGCATGTCTTTTGTTAGACATGTCTTGATGGGTCAATTATCAATTTGAAAGCCAGTCGCAAAGTAGGAAAACAATCTAATTATCTCCTCGCTCTTGTACTCTTTTTCTGAAGTCTCCTTATAATTCCCCGAGGAAAAAGTATGCATAAAAATGCGGATGGCCGTCAAACAACAAGTCTAAAACTGATTTCACAATGAAACAAAAAAAGGCTCAAAGCCATCTTTTACCGAGTGTACGCCGCCTATTCGTCACACTTATTTGTTGCAGACCTATAACTGGCATTTGAAAAGTGAATATATTAAAATGAAATGAATGTGTTAAGACTGTATTCACCGTATATTCATTTCACATTTGATACATGTTCACCGCACATATGTGACACATTTGTCAGAGGGCATATTTTTCTGTATTAAAAGGGTACTTAGGGTAGCCACACTTCTCAATAGCTGTTGGATGAATCCGACAATTCCAGTATCCGTCCGCCTTTTAGCATAACAAAAATCAGTCTGACAGATTTCCTTCCGGTCTGACAGTTTCTCAAAGTCTGTCAGACGGTAAGCGACTATCGGTAAGTCTGGAAGCCCAAAATGTCTCGGACACTTTCACCAAGTGACCTATATTTTTTAACCAGGATGACCTAATTTATTGAAATTGACCTAGATTATAATGAAATATTTCATTCTGGAG
This sequence comes from Spisula subtruncata, assembly GCA_963678985.1. Classification (NCBI taxonomy): domain Eukaryota; kingdom Metazoa; phylum Mollusca; class Bivalvia; order Venerida; family Mactridae; genus Spisula; species Spisula subtruncata. The sequence continues at coordinate 1,285,397 of OY787678.1, read as the reverse complement.
AATTTTCATCAAGATAAGACCAATTTTTTTTATCTCTATTGTCTATACAAGAAATTTCTAGGATTTGACCTATATATTAAGTTACACAATTTTTTACCCCAGATTGAACTAGATTTTGTAGAGATTGTCCATCTGATTAAAGTGACCTAGTGACTACACAACGTGACAATGTCACAATTAAGGTTTTGACCAACTGACCCAAGCGGATAGAGTAAATAATCGACATAAGTAGACATGGCAATGTAATCGTGGCGATTTAATGTCATTTCCCCAAGTAAGCCTGATAATAATGGGAGTGAAATTATTTCACTACAGGCTTTGCGGCTGGGTAAACATTTGGGCAACACAGCGATAAAAGTGAAATTTTATTATGACCCTGATGATGATCGCAGAAATGTGTGATTTTAGGGAAACATTGCGGAGCAGCTCCGAGCTGTACAGTAGTCCTCCAGTCTTCACGAAAGTGAGAAAAAAAGGCTGGACATCCGGTCCGGCATAAAATAAATTTGGCCGGAGCGAATCAATTTTGGCCGGACCGAACAATATTAATAGGAAACAGTTAAAAAACCAGATGTTTTAACAATTTATCATTAAAAATGGAAAAGGAACAATAAAACATCACTTTGGAAACAATAAAACAACACTTAACAGTAACTGCTGTAGACTTAATTAATTGTCGCCGCTGATTGAAAATTTAGCGACTGTCCTTGAAAAGTTAATCGTCTGAAGTTAATGTATTTAATTGATGATTCACACGTTTTCAGACAGACGTTTATATTGACACTCGTCGGCAATTATAAACGGATTATCTTGCAAACTGTGACATACACAGGTGAGGATGTCATCGTATTGTTTATTTGTTTAACATGGCCGTTTATTGACCTAATAGTGTGACACGTGGACTGTGTCTATCAGCTTTCGGTCACTTAGCGCTGAGCACAACCGTTCGTCAGAAAACAAGTCTAGGTAAATCCTCGGGCGGTCACAATCATACTATTTTTAGCAACAGGATTTTCCAAATTTCTGTAACTTGTTTCTCAAAATCTTTTTTTGTCGAGATTTGTATTCACAAAATGTGTTTCGGAAAATAACATACTATTCGTCAAATCAGCGTCTTTTTGCAAATTAGTTCTCTTTCCGTCCTTTAAACTACCAACCTGAACATGCGCATCGTGAAAGAACTGGAAATAATGCTTCGTACCAACAAATTTCGTACCAGACGATACGAAAATTTTGATGGACATTCGGACCGGCGAGCTATAATTTTTGTCGGACCGAACTGATTTTCACCGGTCATGACCGGCGGTCCGGAGACTTTCGCGAAGACTGGTCCTCTGTTGAGCGCTAGGCTTCGAAACAGCTTTCTTAAAATAAGCGCTACATATCAGACAATATGGAACAAATATATTATTTCGGTGAGCGCTCGTGGCTAGCAGATTGTTACGTATCGGTTAATTTTTTAAGTTCTTGCAAGGCACCCGTTTCATACGGAAGCACTTTGTAGCGCTTGCTGGTTGCATGTTGTTCTATATATACATGGTAAAGCACTACCAAAAAGCAATTGATAACGCATTGCTTTAAAATGGAAAGGGCTCTAGTAGCTATGCATTAATGTACTGTATTAAAATTATTACTTGTCAGACACAAGGGACATGATACACTAAGCTTAGCGCTGGCCCTTCGGTAAGCTTCTCCAACTAAGTAACACAATGCAATAATGAAGCACCAGTAAGTTGCATCCACAACCCCACCCCTGTGGATGGGCGGTGGAATAGCCAGGGGAAACAGTTATGTTTTAGATTTTGACCTTCAATTTTATGAGCCAGCCTTCCTCCGCAATGCCGGGAAAATGTTGGGAATTTTTTCTCCGAACCAATACCACGGGGACAATATTTAGTTGCCAGAGGCCGAGGAATTACCAGAGGGTTTATGGTAATTTTACCATTAGCTGTTCTACTTGGCCGGCCCATGGAACAGGAAAGGCGGGGGTTTCGACAACACGAAAGTAAAAATCTAGCCCATCTGGTTGGTGGGGGTCGTGGGTGCATAATCTCATAAACAAGGCTATTACAAGAGCAATTGAGCCACTGACAAAAAAGTCACAGTGTAAAAAGTGTTTAGGGTCATTCCAAAATTTGGCCGAACAAATGGAATCGAGAATGACAGGATACTTACATAAGATTTCTGTCATCGGGGTGCATTGTATAACCACGTTAATTCCTCGTTTATAGTAACGAGTACTTAAATAAGTTGAAAAACCTTAAAATAAATCGAAAATCCATCTTTCTGTGTTTTCATAAAAATCTGGACCAACAAAGGCTTGAAAGGTATTTCGTGCCGCCGGAAAGATACCGATGATCAGTATTGCCAACGGTTACTTCCCTTTTCCTTCCTACAGACACGCCTAATGAAGGCCTATACTTCTAGTGAGTAAAACTAGACGGTTAAAGGCCAGGCTTTAATAATAATGGTCCAAATAAGCGGCCTTCGGCCACCCTGTAACAATACTTGACAAATACTGATAAATATCGGCTAAACGTTCATTCGCAAGTACGTTACTCTGAGTACTCGACTTATTTAATGCAACAGTACTCTGAGTATTTGGTCGGACTCGACGTCTTGACGACGATACAACAACATTTTTAGTCGTATTAATTACTGCTTCGACTACACACAATTTTGATTCTGATAGTGGACGAAATGTTAAGGTGAATTTTCTCACACTCGGAATCTTCTTGCGAATCGTGCATATCGTGTAGAACGCACGTTCCATATTTCTATCGTGTATACCGTGTAATATGTACGGATCGTGTATGATATGGTATCGCCCATCGTGCAGACCGTGTATACCGTGTATAACGTACGGATCGTGTATCCTATCGTATCGCCCATCGTGTATTTTTGTAACGTGAATCGTGCGTGTATCGTCCGTATATCGTGCGTGCATCGTTCGTCCATCGTGCGCACCGTGTGACAACTCGGACGTTCCGACTACTGTAAATGGGAGTATGTCTGAAACTCGATTTTAAGTTACACTGTTTCTAACATTTTATGCAGCCACCAGTAAAGGAACTTTAAAGTAAGCATTATTTCAATGGCCCGAGGAAGACGCTAAATATGTATTTGCAACAACCAGAAATAAGCAATGTTTAATTTTATTGTGAACGCAAGTTGAATATTATTTGACGAGTATAAGACATATAAGATAGTTTAGACATTTATACCCGAATCCACACATAAACAGAGCTTAACCTACGTAACGTCGTAAAAACAAAGAAACATGAAACATTAAAAAAGTCAATTACATCGGTGAACGGGTGTTTGATAAATAATGTTATTACCTCTAAATCGACTGGTTGCTTTGGGTTGTTTTTATTTCCCTTGCGGTTCGATTGTTGAACCACAACATTAGAGGCTCCTGCTGCCGAATTCATGGTTGATTATAACAATATAGTTAACACTTAATCCAAATAGAATTGAGCAAATTTACAGAATACAAACAGAACACTAATACATAGATTATAACACTAAAATAATTTTAAGTTAACGATTTCAAACAATTAAATTAACACTTCCTGGGATAGAAAATCGCATGTCTTAATTCGATTTGAGCAAATTACAGAATACACACACAATACTTGTAAACGCGGAACGTTATGGAACACAAAGATGATATCACCAAATAATTTTTTTTTAAATCAAATTTTTAAACTAGCACTTCGTCGTTTTTATAATCACGTGCTTTTCCCTGTATAATGTCATTGAGCACACATTCAGCATAAACATCAAACTTAACACAAAATTTCCACATCGGTCAATATGTATAAATATTTAAAAGTTCAAAGAAACATTTCAATCTATCAGATATGTGTCCCGTGTAAACATCAAATTTAACAACATATAATCACTCGTTTTGATATGTATAAATATTTAACAGTTCAAACGCACCTAAAAAACTTCCAGACCTGAGTCTCACGAATTGACTTTCATCAACTCGTTTGCAGTACAAGCAAACGTTGATCAATTAAAGCGTTTAACACTGTTCATGAAGTCAACGAGCCTCGTTAGAAGACATCGATTTTCACGAGCTATATTTTAGAATTTTGCAGATAATATACAATCATTTACAATTGATGTCATTTTCGATTTTAATAATTGGCAATAAATTATCGTAAATATTAGGTTGTAAATTTAACAAGCTGAGCATTAATTTTGACGCTGATTGCATTTTACGACGATATTAATTAAGATACCAACGATAATCTAAAGACAAAAACCACTATCAGTTAATTTTATTACGCAAAATTATTCCTTAAGTCCTATTGCACGAAAAGAACAATGTCTTCGTCGCGTATTTTTATTTTCATTAATTTCGGGAATTTATGTCAAAATGCAAAACTGGCACTTTTGAGCAAGCGTTCTAAGATACGAGGGTCAGTCAAGAAAAACTGATAGTTGGTGAATAATGATCAGGAGAATAAGTGTTCGTATATTGTCTATACATTATCGTTAAATATGGCGAATACCAATTTTGGGTATGAAAATTTGATTCTTGTTGCCAGGCAACCGAAGAAGGCAACTCGAAGGCATGCGTTCGCGCTGTCTGTAGAACACAATTGTGTGTTGCTATGGGAACATAAAGTTATATCGAACATTTTCAAACTTAATTTTTATTTTGTTATTCATTAATCTATCAGATAGACTTAATTATGGTTGATTTGTTCTTCCAATGTAGAAAATACACTTGATGGAACTATTAATTATCACTTTATTTGTTGGTATTGAGACCACAATTTTACCCCACCCAAAAGAACGCATGATATTTTTCAAAAGTGAAGTTATATTTCTTATTTCTATTACGGTCACTGGACTCCATTAGATACATTTATAATCCTCCTGAGCAGAAATTGTGAATTCAGTGATTAGTTTTAGAATACCATGGCAACGCAAAGAACACTTGCCGAGAAAATCGATAAAATACGGGTAAAATTGTTGCTAGGCAACTAAATAATAGAGTATTAGTGACCATTCTGTAACAAACGCCCATTTTTATTTGATATATATGATTCTACAAGATACACATGTTAGTTGTACTAAATTACGCTATATAAAGTTGAAATAAACGTTCGAATTGATAACAAAATCAGTCTCCCAGTCGCTAGCGCGAACGCATACCCTTTAGTGATGTTCTTTGGTTGCTTGGCAACTTTATTTATAAGCCAATATCTGATCACGGAATTCATCAGAAAATCCGCAATGGATAACATTTGACGATAGATGGTAGAAACTGTAAGTGTATATACATTTTGAAGGCTTTATTTAACAACTCTCAGTTTTTCTTGACTGACCCTCGTAAAATCATAAAACAATCTTAAAACCTGTCAACGATGTTTCAAAGCGCACATCAAATCATACATTGACTGATAATACTCTGCCCTCAATCGAAAAGTTATCCGGAATTAGGTCCAATCTGCATTGCATTAAACTCAATTTATTTATTGCCGATGCTCACAGTTCTTGTGGCGAATTTGTAACGGAATATCCCAATTGTATGCAATAAATTCAATGATCCATCGATAACTGTGGTTAAATTATTTTAACACTTTTCCAATTGAACGAAAACTTATTCCAACTGATATTTCTGGACAATGCACCGGAATGCACTTATAATTCACTAGAAAGTTATCTCCACCGAATCAATCACATTAAATGAATGCGATATCCAATTCAGATAGCCAATGCTCATTCACACATACAAACAGCTTATAGCGAGTATTCGGCGTCAGGAATAAACACTAGACTGACTGAATGTATATTGCTACTATTGTATATTTGCCCAAACAAACAACATAGTGTTACTCTCAACGTGTTGGATAGAAATCGTGTGTTCATGAACGGGTGTTAATGACGCTACGTATGTTTGAAATATACCTGACAAGTATCTACCACCGAAATTGATCGACAATAAGCCTCTATAATCCACTATGCCATCGAACGCATTAGTAGTGAGTATGACATACTTGGTATTTAGTTGTTGTCAGCCATACCATAGAACCTATACTTGTTTGGCAAATCCAAACGTATTTTGTACTCTTTGGTATATGTCTCCAAACTCATAATGTTTATTTTATTGTTAAGTACTTTACAGCTATTCTTCAGCACTAGTTGTTTGTACGAGTGAATGTTAACGTGTGCTAAACAAGTTGGTATATTACTATCGATCTAATATAAGCGATTGTATAATATCATACATGTCTAACTGTTTATTGCCTAAATGGATCGTTGCAATTAATCCCTCGCTTCTAAAGACAATAATTTTGCTCACCATTGGCCACCAACACTACCTAAACGTGGGTCAAGGACCGGCAAAATCATTAACTTTCTAAGCTACGAATGAATAAATTCTTAATTAATTCAACGGTTTGGAAGACAATAAATATGCTCAACTTTTGCAACCAAAACGACGAAAATGTGGTTCAATGACGGGCGAAAATCATTAATTTTCTAAGCTACAAATAAATGTGTTCTTAGCACATGTGTCTAACCACTTATTGTGTTGTTCAGTTCATTGGCGTTAATACCACCTAGCTTTGGTGGGTAATAAACTCGTCATAGAAAACATAATATTTCATCAATTATTCCAGCCAGGGTGTTATATTGTTTGACTTGTAACAGCTGTGCGTTGATGTTAATGATGCTTTACACTATAGAGTAGACTCGGATATTAGCTCGGACTGATATTTGACATTCATGCGATTGAAAGTATAAAACGGAGAATTTGAACCGATCGCGACCTTCTATTAGCATGTTTTAACAGCTGATATGTTGTATATAAAATTAGTGTGTAAAAAGTGTGTATTTCCATAAGCGGAGACTATCATGAAGACGATCGAAGTGTAGCCTAATGCAAACGTATATTTTAAGGACCGACATTGTGCGATTTGCTCATGGACTTTTACGTATTGAAATCTAGAACATTACAATAAATGCATGCATACTTGTTACGATCAAGGTCAGGTCAAATTATCACATATATACTGTTGTTTGTACCAAGTCATTAATCATATTAGTATGCCCGTCATGTTGAAAAAACAACACCTAACCCTTATCACCAGCCATGTATACTAATTCGATGCATGTTTATGTTGGTTTCTAAGAGTAACTGCATTGAATATTAATAGAGTAACGGATAACCCCGCAGTAATGCTTTTCGCCATTCGCCAATGTATATTTAGTTTACAACTTGTAATAAGTTTCTGTTTTCCAACAAAACACATACAAGTATATATGTTTAATAAGCTGTAATTAAATCTACTTCTAATTTTGTAATAAGTTAAACTGGAGTTAATGTTTCATCATGCGTGTTTTTGATATATCGATGGAAAGTTTTCCTCGCGATGTATAATCAAATAACACGCACATGATGCGCGCTTCACTCAATTTCATCCCAATCGTATCAATAATTGAGTATCAAAATATAAGATGGGAATATTAAATTGACAAAAAATGAGATTTTATAAAAAAATGACGTAATATTGAACTGACATTCAGATATAGATGTTTTCTAAAGACGTGGGAAGTTGATATTTCTAATAAATCATGTTATGATTTGATGATGTATTTGAAATATGACATCAAATTAGGGTTATTCATTTTATTTAGATATCATATTTATAACTTTAATAATGCACACTGTATATTAGTGCTATACTTTCCGAAAATAGTGTATCGATGTTCAAACCAGTATACCGAATATAAATGTGTACCATTACTCGTACACGGCAGGTCGTTACATGTGATAATCAGAATAGTTAATGAGCTGTAGTGATCTATAGGTAATTATTACTGATATGCCTATTATCATAGACAGCTACAATGACGTCGAATTACGTCAAGTACAGGACTAACGGTGTTAACTGTTTCTTTAACCTGCATGAACACAGCTTATTTACATGTCGATCACTTGACTGAGTATATATAACACTGGCGCAACTCAAAAGGTGATGATGTATAGGTAATTATTACTGATTTGCCTATTATCGTAGACAGCTAAAGTGACGTCGAATTACGTCACGCATTAGTCGGCGGTGTTAACTTGTGTGTTCGGTCTACATAAAAGAATATAATAAACAACATATATTGAAAGCAACATGAAGGTCACTTGACTTACTAGCATGCTAGTATGTCTTGTATCGATCACTTGAACGGGTAGAAAATTGGCGCCAAACAGAAGTGTAACACTCATACTGTCGATTCAATTAGTAATACTAATGAGGGAACAATCAAAATCGAAAGAATAGCAGGGATTATACTTGAGTCGTATAGGCCCTGTAAAACGTAGATAAACATATTTTACCTGACGGACAAGCTAATGTTTACAACCATTATTGTTTAACTTTGAACGGACCATAATTTAAATACTGAAGACTAGAAAATGTATTATGTATCGTGATATAATACACACTCACACTGGTTAATTAATTAATACAATAAGTACCAAGGAGTTAGGTCCATCGACTATCAATTCGGAGTCCCTCATATTCGACCCACGGTCGGGAAATCTTTTTTTAGTGTTTCACACAAATTAGAGATGAACAGGTAACTCACATGTTGAGGTAGTCTCGCGTGTTTTGGTGCCATACACCGAGCGTGTTCAAGAACCTAGGAATTTATTCCGTGCTTATATAGGGAATATGTCAATGCAATTTTTGTAAACCAGAGATAGGAATTAGTGTCATATTTGTATTATTGAAGGTAATTGTCTCCATGAGGACTTAATAAACGTTCTGTATGAGTGAGCATCATTTCCCACTCGTAAACAATGATATGAGACAAACATGGATGTTTTTTTGGGGTTATTTTGAAGTCAAATACAGTTTCGCGTATACGTCAAAGCGACAATGTCGCACATTCACAGTGTATCTTTTTCCCCGCTGGTAGAAGAAAACATGGTGTTATGCTGGCCTAGATAGGGCATGAATAATTTAGTGAAAACATGTACCGATAGTAGAATGGTAGATTATTTGATGTGCGAGATTTCCTAGTCTTCCCTTATAGTTTGACTTGAGGCATTTTATTAGTTTCACTCTACACTAATACCGCTGATACAGTAGGATGTCTCGGTGTGTTTGATCAATGATTGGTTTTGGATTCAGGAACGGTCATTGAACGATAGCACGGACTTTAGCTGTTACTGTATCATTCTCGGACATCGGGTCAAACTAAGCGGGTTTGCACATTATAAATGCTCGCGAGTTTTATGATGAATTATACTATACAGTATAAATTCACTTCTATAATGATCGAGCAACAATACGCAACTGCGTTTTCGGATGAATTGATCTGTTGCGATATTTTTATTAAGACGTGATTCTCATTCATTATAACAGGGAATGTCATTCGGCATTTTTTGTAGTGAATCATTAGATTAATTTTTTTAATTTATTGCCAAGTTGATCTGATGCTGAGTTTGCACAGTTTTAGTGAGAAAAATGCAAGAACGATGCACAAAAACAGTGAAATACTGCAATAGTTCGAGAATAATACGAAACAGTAATTAATTGACTTTATGCCTTGTCAAATTGTTGAATTGGAATTAAGCGAATGCGTTTTGTCGTAAATATAATCAACGTAAAAATAAAAGAAACGTTTGACACTAAGTCTAGTTCATTGCAGCAATACCAGCATTTGTAGTCAATAGTTTGTATTTGCGACGCGGTCAGGGATCGAATCCATGATGTTTTGTTTTTATTTAGGCACACAGTGACATCGATTTATTAAACTTCTATAAAAAAAAATTAGAACTAGTAGTGTATTATTACTTTTAATTTTTATTTTCATGCAAGTTTATAAAATTGATGACACCGTGTGTTTGTGTTTTCTTTTATTCCTATAACCTTTAAGGACCACTAAATGAAAACCCGTTTTAACAACATCCGCAAAATGTTTTACCGGAGAACATTGTTTTACATGTATACATGATATACTGACTTGATTCCGCCTTTTCTCAGAGTAATGATTTCATTAATACCGGTATCACATAAAATACTCACGGCAATCATATGTATACGACATAACTGATCAATCAAACTTACTGAGTTACATTATCAACGACTTATCCCGTTAATAATATAAGAAAGGCAATATAAATACAGAAAATCAGGACACATTTTCTAGTTTTTCGTACCATATTTTATGGCTTGTAAGAAGCAGCAAGAAAATCACTTATATCACGAAGGAATAGTTCATGCAAAACTCATTATTTACTCTGTTTTTATTTGCTCAGGACAATGTTCGCACGCATTCAGCATGTAGTGTCGAATACTAATTTCTCGGTTAACATATGATCTGGAACGTCAGCATGGGGTATAGGTAACGCATTGTTCAACATTGGTTATCATTTTCCATCCTCAAACATAACACAATGTTTTGTATATTTATTTACGAGGTTTCTTTAATTGAAAAGTTCTAATTAACACTCGTAATATTAAACCTCAGTATTTAAATCTTTCGCGAGATTTATAATTCTCGCAAACCTCTCATGATGTCTTAAAACAATGAGCTCAATAGTAGTGTTCAATGAAAACATAATTTTAGTTAGTTTCGTTAGTTTTATTTATGTTTGCACGCAACTTAAAATCGACTTAATCTGTTTGGAGAAATATGGTCTTGAAATGGTCACCCGGGAAGCGTATCGTCTGGTGATTCAAATCAGAAAAGACTAACACACAATCGAAGTCAATGTCGTATTTGACTAATAATTTGTGGTTGAAACATAAACACTTGTGTTGGGTAAACTGAATTTTAACGAATAGTTCGGTTACATATTATCACTGTATATACATGTACGAGTGTTAGTGTAAAGGCAACTTTAGTGGACTTATGGAATCAATACGTTAGCATCAGTACAATAAAAATATGTATTCTTGTTTGCGGACAAATTTCAGAAAATATAGTGTTCTTATAGTGATGGTGTCCCTATTTTACATATATCTAGTTTTCATCAATTTATTGTTTAAAAGTCTTAAGGGAATTGTGGTGTACATGTATTCGCATAGTGTGTGCTATGCATTTTCATTTTTTTATATGATTTTCGTACTCGGCTTTTTCTGTTCATTATCTTCTTCGTCCGATTTTAATTGTGCATCAACTATTATAAAAAGGTTGACAAAATTTCATCATTGGGAAATATTTGACTACAAACTTCTATATGTATTTGCGCCCGAAATCGATAATCAAAATATAAAGTGTTAACGTTTGGCCGTAAACAAATATCACAACATCGCTGTCAAAGTAAATATTAATATTTTTTTGGAATCTTGACCAGGTGACAAAATGTATTAGTTTTTATTTGAACACCAAAAATGGAATCAAATATAAATGCAATTATGCTAACGAGTTTAGGACAACAGTAACACTTGAAGTATCGAAAAACGTTACAACTATATGCTTAGTCCGACGGAAGCAAACATTTCTAATAACTAAAATCGATTGATTATTGATGTACGGTTTAATTGGATAGGTAGGCAAATACATATTCGAAAAATCAATTGCTTAATTGCATGCTAACTTTGTACATATGGTAGGAATTTATCAGATAGTTAGATAGATAGATAGATGAAGTCATTATTTTATCGGGAGTAGTGAAATTCGCGGTCTTTAGTCACATTGTTATTTGGTGTTTCAAAACATATTGACTAAATCTATCGACCGCAAATATTACTCTACAGTAGCATATATCTAAATCTTTCAGCAAAGGGCATAGTGCCCATTGTTTGCAAACATTGTTCAACAAATAAGATCGACCAACACAAATAGTGGTCGGGTTTTATTCTTTGTCGATAAAACAAACAGCATTCATTTCCCCACAACTTGACACGGGAATCTATTTACTGAGTATTGTAGCTGTAATAATACACGAAGGAATTGTATATATTTTCAATAGTGGTTTGTTATACAAAATTAGCGATGCTTGTTTAGGAACTATATACTGTATAATACAGCGATAGCTGTGATATAAGGGATATGCTATTGTCACACTCGCTATGTGTTTCATGTGTCCGGTAATTTGCTTCTTATATGGGATATATGACTAGGTGACAGAGTGGGTCAACATTCAATATGATGTTGTCTACAATAGACACCAAGTCAGCTGCAAACTTTCGACTCCATTATAGGGTAGGGGGTATTAAATGGGAGTATGTCTGAAACTCGATTTTAAGTTACACTGTTTCTAACATTTTATGCAGCCACCAGTAAAGGAACTTTAAAGTAAGCATTATTTCAATGGCCCGAGGAAGACGCTAAATATGTATCTGCAACAACCAGAAATAAGCAATGTTTAATTTTATTGTGAACGCAAGTTGAATATTATTTGACGAGTATAAGACATATAAGATAGTTTAGACATTTATACCCGAATCCACATATAAACAGAGCTAAACCTACGTAACGTCCATGACGTCGTAAAAACAAAGAAACATGAAACATTAAAAAAGTCAATTACATCGGTGAACGGGTTTTTGATAAATAATGTTATTACCTCTAAATCCACTGGTTGTTTTGGGTTGTTTTTATTTCCTTTGCGGTTCGATTGTTGAACCACAACATTAGATGCTCCTGCTGCCGAATTCATGGTTGATTATAATGATATAGTAAACACTTAATCCAGAGAGAATTGAGCAAATTTACAGAATACACACAAAACACTTTCACGGAACGCTATGAAACACAGAGATGATATCACCAAATAATTTGATTTTTTTATACAAATCTAAACTTAAGATTAACACTTCCTCTTTTTATAATCACGTGCCGTTCCCTGCATAATTTCATTGAGCATATACTCAGCATAAATATCAAACATAACAAAAATTCCACGTGTGACGATATGTATAAATATTTAACAGTTCAAACGCACCTGAAAAACTCTCGCGCATCAACTCGTCCAAAGTGAACGCAAACCTTGATCAATTAAAGCATTTAACACTGTTATCGAAGTCAACTAACCAAGTTAGAAGACATCGAATTTCACGAGTAATAATTTAGAATTTGAAAATATTACACAATTATTAACAATTTATGTCATTTTCAGTTTTTATTATTGGCAATAAATAACCATATTAGGTTGTAAAGTTTAAAAGCTGAGAATAATTGCTGACGCTGATTGATAATTACGACAACATTAATTAAGACAAAGATGGCATTCTAAAACCAAAAACCACCATCACTACATCATTTTATGCACAATTTTCCCTTAAGTTCTACTGTACTAAAAGAACGTCGTGTTTTTATTTTCATTAATTTCGTCAATTCATGCCAAAAAGCAAAACTTGCACTACTGAGCAAGTGTTCAAAGATAAAATCATACTGGTAAAACAATCTTAAAGCATGTCAACGATGTTTCCAAGCGAATATCAAATCATTCATTGACGGATAATACTCTGACTTCAGTTCAAAAGTAATCCAAAATTAATTCCAAACTACATTAGATTTAACTCCATTTATTTAATGCCGATGCTCACACATTTTATAGCGACTTTGTAACGGAATATTCCAACTTTATGCTAGTAATTGAATGCATTATCTCCTCTAAACCGTGGCTAAACGATTTTTAACACTTTTCCAATTGGACAAAAACTAATTGCAACTGATTGTTTTTTCTGGACATTACACTTGATTATAATGCATTAAGAATTCACTAGAAATTTATCTCCATCGAAATAATCACATTAAAGGAAAGCGATATCCAATTCAGTTAACCAATGCACATTAACTCATAACACTACAAACATCTTCAAGAAGCTACCGAGTACTCGCCACCAACAATAACATCACATTGACTGTATGAATATTTGCTACTATGGTATATTTCCCCAAACGACAGAAGATTTCTAACGCGGTGAATAGATCTCGACTGAGTATGCAAGAGTTTGAATGTCGCTACGTATGTTTACAATATACCATCTACCAACAAACACCATTGACACGAAGCCGCTAAAACCCACTATGCAATCGAACTCATTAATAGTAAGTATATTATATTATTTTGGTACTTTTCGGATATTCCTTCAAACTTACACTATTATCAATCCAGACGTTTTTGTTATTATTGGTTTATACTATCGAAGTCATAGAAGCGAGTATGATGCATTGAGAGTTACTAGTTCAAAGTAGTAAAGCATTGCTATAAGTTGTGATATCCCTGTGTATATTCTAACATCATGTTGTATTACATACAATGACGTCAATAAAACACTACAAATCTCTTTAACACACTGTTCATTTGAACTATAGTAAACTAAGTTGTATTTCTTAGTATTCAATTCCATGGCCTAGTCAAACGAAAAGTTCTCCAGGATTTTTAAAACTTTCCACACATTCTACGTTAGTGGGATCTTTATAGATGTATTATCACAGCTGCATTTGTGAACTATTTCGGATCGTACATTTATTTGGACACTACCTGAAAATGGAATATGTTTTTGAAATTGAATTTTATTGACTTTTTTGTGAACTTTTTGGGATCATAATCAAGTCAAATCAAATCAAATCAAATCAATTTGTTTATATTCAGAACAAACCATTCAAAAGAAAGACAAGGCAGTTGGTAAATAAAACATTAACTCTCTAGTCCATTATTGAATGCATTCTTCGTACGAACATGTCTAATACATGTAACTGTTTATTACCTAATATCCAATACTATGGATATGTAGAACGTAAGGAGTCTTCGAATTAGTATACACATCATGAATGTTGCGAAGTGGTTAGTGTTGTTTTGAACATGTCTAATACATGTAACTGTTTATTACCTAATATCCAATACTATGGATATGTAGAACGTAAGAAGTCTTCGAATTAGTATACACATCATGGATGTTGCGAAGTGGTTAGTGTTGTTTTTTCAACATGACTACTAATATGATTAATGACTTGGTTCTAACAATTGATACTACCATTTGTATTAAATGCCAGAGATCGGTCCAAGCCAATACGTTCCTACTATATTGTGTAAAGCATCATCAACAAACATCTGTTACAAGGCAAATAATATAATACTTTTGATGGAATAATTGATGAACTATATGTTTTCTATGTCGAGTTTATTGCTCACCAAGGCTATGTGGTATTAACGTCAATGTGCCGAACAACACAATGAGTAGTTAGACATATGTGCTAAGAATTTATTAATTAATGATTTTCGCCCGTCCTTGACCCACATCTTAGTCGTTTTGGTTGCCAAAGGTGAGCATATTTATAGCATTCAAAAGCAAGGGATTAACTAACCCGTTCATCATGAGTGTTTTGCCATATCAATGAAATGTCTAGGTTCAGATATCATCGTTCATCTTCCACGCGATATTTAATCAAACAACACGCGCGCGTGATGCGCTCTTCAACCAATTCCTTCGCAATCGTATCAATAATTGAGTATCAAAATATAAGATGAGAATATTAAATTGACAAAAAATGAAATTTAAATAAAAATGTCGTAATATTTAATTGGCATCTAGATTTAGATCTTTGCTAAAGACGTGGGAAGTTGATGTGATATTTTCTAATAAATCATGTGATGATTTGATGATGTATTTGAAATATGACATTAAATTAGGGTTATTCATTTTATCTAGATATCATATTTATAACTTTAATATGCGTTTGTATATTAAGACTATAACCACTGGCGTGTGGACATGTTCTTTCTATACTCAAACAAGTTATGAAGACTGTCTATATACACAGTGCATTTTGACCAACCTAGCTACAAATAACCACCAATGATCCAATCAGACACGTTTCATTTCATTTAAAATTGCTTTTATGTGAATTTTCAATATCTTGGTTACATAAAATATCACTCCATTTTGTACAGTTGGTGATGTTGTATGGTCTACATGAACACAGCTTACTTAGTATAAATGTCGATCACTTGACTGAGTATATATAACACAATAAAGGTGATGATGTATAGGTAATTAATACTGATTTGCCTATTATCGTAGACAGCCACAATGACGTCGAGTTACGTCACGTACAAGACGGCGGTGTTCACTTAGTACAGTGTATATGGTCTACATGAACACAGCTTACTTAGTCTACATGTCGATCACTTGACTATGTATATGCAACACTGGCGCAACTCAAAAGGTGATGATCTATAGGCAATTATTACTGATCTGCCTATTATCGTAGACAGCTACAGTGACGTCGAATTACGTCACGGACGAAACGGCGGTGTTAACAAGTTGGTTGAGTCTACATGCAAGAATATAATAAACAACAGATATTGAAAGCAACATGAAGATCACTTGACTTACTAACATACTAGTATGTATCGATCACTTGAACGGGTATAACATTGGCGCCACACTGAAGTGTAACACATATACTGTCGATTCAGTAAGTAATACTAACGAGGGAACAGTCCCATTCGAAGGAATAGTGGTGATTTTACTTAACTCATGTACACCCAGTTAAACCTATAAAAACACAGTTTACCTTACAGACGAGCTTATGTTTACAACCATTATCGTTTAACTTTGAACGAACTATAATGTGGTTAACCAAAATAAGAAGAATAGAAATATATCATGGATCGTAATATAGCACACCATCACACCGGTAAGTTCATTTATTTAGTACATTAAGTGCAATAGGGTCTGGTCTCTCGACCACCAATCTATCGGAGCTCGTTTAGAATCATAGGCCGGGATACTCGGAATTTTAGAAATGCTTTTCAGCGTTTCACTCAAACTAAGAGGTGAATTGCCATGGTTGGTATAACTCATATGTTGAAGTAGTCTCGCGTGTATTGATGCAATTCACCGAGCGTGTCAAAGAACCTAGGAATCTATTCCGTGCTTAATTAGGGAATATGTCAATGCAATTGTTGTAAAATATAATAATGTATCATGCACTAGAGATACGAATTAGTGTCATGTTCGTATTATTACAGTTAATTGTCTCCCTAAGGGCTTAATGAACGTTCCGTATGAGCGATTGTTGTTCAAGTCAGAGTATATTTAATGTTGCAGTAATCCCATGTGATATTTGTCTACAGTGCCAAGACGAAACGTGCTTCACTTCGAAAACAAAAATTAGCTGCAATTGTGCATCTTATTTCTTTACCGATGTTTATGACATACAAACGCTACAGTTTTCCTCAACATAATAAGTAATATAGTATTTCTATGTTATCTCGTATTCGGGTCGTTATCACGGCTAGTTTTGTTTTCGAAATGAAGCAAATATTGTCTTGGTACTGTAGCATGTGTTTCTGCTACGCTGGTTAATATTGTTATGTTTTCGTTAATCTATAATTCAGACATCAAGCGGTATCACTTTACACCTTACACGTGGCAATAGAGAATAAACATGTTATGTGCTATACATCAACTCCGCAATTCGAGAAATAATGAAACAAAAACACGAATCGAAAGGAGTTAGAGTCGGATGTTCAAATTAAAGTGATGGTTATATGCTGTATCTTGTAATTATACATTTGTCTTTTATTCTACGTAAAATGGATAGAACTTATGCTAGAAAATCAGTAAGGCCACTCGGGGTAGGAGTGGCGTTGCCTTTGTGGCTTAATGGTGCTGGCATGCTGGCAAATCGTGACTCTCGTGGTCAAATCAATCAGGACCAATGCATTCATATTCATAATCATGTATCAGTAGAAAGTCGACATGCAAATAAACGATATGCTCGTTAGAGTTTAAATAGAACAGTATCCCTCACCCGAGTGCCATTGCTAGTATTTCGTAAAACTAATGCATGCATGCGTGATCATGTGACCTTTAGTGTGCTGTGAATATATAATAAAAGCAACCACAACGGTACGATTGTGTTCATAAAACACCCGTTGAAACAATTCTTTGACACGTTTACGTCAAAGGACAGTGTCGTTGAAATGCAATGAATGCCTCAATAATTGATCCTAAGGCGATAATAGAACAAGAGTTTGCGCATACGTTGATTAATGAAATTGATGAAATCCATGAATATACAAACATATCAGTTAACATGCACTTTTATCATAAACAATGAAGCGTTGTTTTGGTTGAGATGTACGATTTTACAACAGTGAATTAACGTGTTAACATAAGGTTACCGCAATAAGACATACACGTTGATCTATATAGTGTTTCAATAAGTCATACAGTAACCGCAAATCACAGATCATTTGATCATAGACGTTGACTGGTTTAGTCAACCAATAAGTTATACAGTGAATGTAAATCACAGATGCGTTTGATTACAATAAGGCATACACGTTGAATCGCATAATCTCTCAATAAGTCATACAGTGATTAGGTTTAAGCGCTTTGTTTGCAGTATAGTTAATCACCCAGCAGACATGATACAGTTTATACAT
The DNA here is from genome assembly GCA_963678985.1 of Spisula subtruncata. Taxonomy (NCBI): domain Eukaryota; kingdom Metazoa; phylum Mollusca; class Bivalvia; order Venerida; family Mactridae; genus Spisula; species Spisula subtruncata. The sequence continues at coordinate 1,267,018 of OY787678.1, read as the reverse complement.
GAGATCGACCATGATGGTACTAATATATGGAAAGATTCGAGAATATTTAAGTGCGCAATAAAGCTCACCCGCGAATTCAATGAAGTTTGGTTTACCGCTAATATTAACAGTTTTACAGTATATACAATCTCTCAGAAGACATGCTACGGTTAAGATACTGTACATATATCATAATCCGTGTATGCCGAAGTCTTAGTTTTACAATCCCCGGAGTATACCAGGAACGTATTCCGAGTCATCCAATGTGTCACAGCATTGCTACTAAATATGTTCGAATGCTCATATAAGCTTATTATTATATTCCCCAAGTGACTCCAGGGGACAAATTATTCACAAATTACCGCCTAAAGATTGGCATGTGCTTTGTCTTAGAGACAAATCCTGTAACTTATACACAGTAAACTAACATCTGACTTGGAAAGCAAACAGAACCATGCATTCATACAGGTTTTCCAATGTGTTTTTATTATTTAGTCGTAGCTTACGGAATAGTAGGACTGTCTGTAAATATGAATGATAAGGAATTTTAGCTCAACAGTGATTAAAGGGAACTGGCAGGTGAACGTGAACTAATTCTGGGACACTTTATTTGGGCATTGGAGCTATTTTCTAAACATTGTTGGAGATTTCCAACAGAAAACTATTTTATAATCAACTATAATAATCAAGATAAAAATGTGAGTCTGACATAGTCAAAGAAACCTTTCAAGTACAACATTAACATTGTGAATGGACATGATATAAAGTCAATATTTCTGAATCTGATTACAAAACAACTCGATTAGACAACAGCTGCAAAAGCATATCCGTGATTACCCAAACTTGTTAACAAAACAACATCATCGATTGATACGCCGAACAAAAGACGCTGGGATAAGTATTAGTAGATATATAAGTCGAGGAAAATGCTCCGTGACCAATGCATAATAACTAAGCATTTTTTCTATTTTGCTACAACATAATATTATTATTCATGTTAGCGGCATGTACATGAACATACTATCATTATATATCCCCTATAAATATAGCTATTACCAACGAACATAATTTATACTTTCATCAAGAACATTTTGTCTCAAACGATTATTCGGGTTAATGAAGGGAATACAAAAGAACAATAATGACGTAGGGATTATGTTTGAAACAATATATGTTATACACCATACTAAACAACAATCACAACGTAATGATTCTGGTAAAAATGATGTCTGTTATATTCCGCACTTTCATCTTATCGACAGGAATACAAAAGAGCAATAGTAGTGAAGTACGGATTATGTTGGATACAAGATGTGTTATTCACCATGCTTAACAACAATCGCGGCGTAATGATTCTGTTGTACGGATTATGTTACTTTCAGCACTTTTTTCTTATTGATAGTATACTTACACCTTCCAAGCAACATCTGTGCCCAAACGTGAGACGCTATAAATCACCGTGTATATGATATATTATAACCATAGATCAATAGGAAAAACAATTCATTCAATCACCGTGTTATATAAATGTACGTTTGTGTGGTGTCAGATGTTCCTAGCTTCGTACCTGCCGTTTATTGGTTATAGCTTGACCAGATTTAATTGACACTCATCAAAGTCCGTAAAGCTCGTCCGGCCATGCTCGGTTGTATTCATTTTGTATGTTAATTTACTATATACCGTTATATCCGGACATTTACGAATTATGCAAGGGGTCTCAGTTTAATCTGGTAGGGCTATACTTGTTTGTTTGTGATTTTGTTTCTCTACCACGAGTTTATGTCGAGCATTACACATTTGTTCGATCGTGTTTACGGCCACTGATTGATAGACTTTAAGCATAGATATATAAGAAAACGCTTCAATCATTCCATCATAGTGTTATATATTATGTACTAGCTATACAAAAAGTTCCCCTGCAGCCACGTGTCGTTTACTTGTTATTTGTTTATGTGTTTATGTGTTTCTCTATCGATTTCCGTTCAAACATTTACAACATCAAATAGTTTGCTTGTGCTTATACGCCGTTTTTACGAATTTGTCATTTACAATATACACGCCAGTTGACCTATAGAACCAGTTCGTTCAATACGAATGAGCATGTCTAAAAGCGACTTGTATATGGAGGGTAAACATAAACACCTAACAAGGAGAACCCGAACAGCTACGAGCACATGGGAGTCCGTACAAAGTATACAAGTGCTCGAAACAAACTTAACACCTTGATGAACGTTCCTGAAACGTTTCATGACATCATCGAAGCTCTTTTGTTAACGTACATGTCAAGATCGGTCGCCAAAATCGTAAGCCATTTATGCGTTTGGAAACCTGGCTAATGGGTACACTAATGACGTGCTGTTGAAGCATAGCTATCAGCAAGTCCTAGCTATAGACCCCTTTCACCAAATCTCCACCTGACTGATAAGCTCATGAATTATTTAGTGGAGGCAGAAAGCATCTGCTGGTGATAAGCCTCCAATAGTAAATTCAGTATACATGTGGTAGTATTTGCAACAATATGGTACATAGCTGGTGCATTGTTGGTTGTGTGAACCCGCCAGAATAAAGAAAAGGGAATAGTATTGCATAGAATTCCTTAATATCTGATGTGGAGGAGAGAAGCATGGTTTAAAAACATTAACTGACTTCAAAAATTCATGGACAGATACTTTGTTTGTAGATCAAATATAAATTTCATAGAAAGTGTGTTTGCACTTATACTGCATTTACACAAATCTTTTTATTTATGCATTATTATTTTATATTCGGTGTTCATAGTATAGTACATTTATTCACATTTTCAATTAAAACAACCTAGATCTAATAGCAAACAGTCATACATTTTTTGTACTTGAAAGCTTCCTGAAATGTTGTGTACCTAAGATCACATACGGCAATGTGCCAAAATAGTTAGCACATTAGCAGGTTGTCTTTGATTTTATCTATTAATTCATTATAATAATCTACATGCATGTGGTTTCAGAAAGACAAACACATGACCACTTCCTTAATATCATCACTGTCAATTATCTATATTAGAATCAGTATTTAACACATTGGTATAACTAGTACAAGTGGTTCATTATATGACCACATCAGTGCGTTACATTTTTATAAGATTCAAAGTATGAATAAATAATACTTCATTTATGATTAGATCACAGGACTTATTGACTAATTTACTACTGTATGCTAAATTCAAGGTTTACCTTACAAGGTCTATCTGAGGCAAACGTATTCGTTTATACACGCATATTATAATATCGTCAATTTTGTACTGTTGGATATTCGATCTAGTTGAATCATGCATCAAAAAGAAAGACTATTTCAATCTATAACGCCTAAGGGCCATTTACTATAAGTGTTAACCAAAATCAGACTTGGTTTGTCAAATAAGGATCTGGCATATAAATTTTAAATTTCGGATGCAAGCATGTCAAGGATATGGAATGACATGGTGCAAATGTTAAGTTCCCTTATTGTGTGGCCTGGTCGAGGTGTGGCTAGGTTAACCATTCCAAAGTGTTTCAAACCGGAATATAATAAAGTTATATCTTGCATTGACTGCTTTGACATATCTACTGAACGGCATCTGAATCTTACTGCTAGAGCTCAAACATGAAGCAATTATAAACAGAACAATATAATTTGATGAAGTGCTGACGGACCGTGGATTTTTAGTGTTGGATCCCTGTCGCTGGCTCGGAAACACATATGCTTTGAGTAACACCATGTCGCTCATCTTTGGGACTTGGAACATGACCCATTGTACATGTCCTCATACAAAGTATTGGTACCCATCTAGTGACTTATAACACTTCATGTCAGACATGGAATAGTAACTTGCACTTTCTGCAAAGTAATGACAGATTTCGAAGTGTGACACATCAGGCCAAAGTTTCCCAATATCTACCCACACCGAATCACTTAAATTGAAGGGGTAAGGTAAAGTCCCATATTCAACTGACAGTTTGTCCAAATACCCTGCTAAATCATTAGAAGGTAACTTCCTTGCGTAATCAGAACGATCAACATGTTTAAAAGCCTCAAAATCAATTAAATCTACCATTAAAACACAAATAATCAACACAAAATATAGATCTTCTCATACTAACTACATAGGTATAATATGGCTTATCAGTCAATGTTTTGCCTCCAGCTGACCATGTGGTCAAGATAATGATATGCATAGGGCTATTTTTAGTAACGGTGAAAAGGGTCTATTAATACAGAACTAAGTACTCGGTGTTATTCACAGCTGCTACTAAGTATTATCCGCATGTATAAATCACCTACGTGGGCCACAAATACGTATTTTGGGGTATACATGTAGAAATGTATCACTATAATAATCACACAATAATTATTCGTAAGTAAAAAAACAAAGACATCAACACTGTCTTATGTATTGACGGTATAGCTTGGCTATTTTGACCTGAGCCTGACCTTTATGCAAGAATATATGACAAGGTTCTTGCTTCAAATATATCAATTTCCGCAAGCAAATCGTGCAATATCGGTATTTCAGACTTGTGTTTGTATTACATCTCGAGCGACTACGAGATACTTTCCAGTTATGAAAACACACAATCGGTGTTGTAAACGTAGACAATATATCAACTGTTAAATTATGCTTATCAAAAGGCCAGGCTCGTGTCAAATTGGCCAAGCTATAACAAATACGTATTTCAGGATATACAATTATGATGATCATACACTTATCATTCGTATAACAAAACAAACACAACAGAGACATCATTAATCAATTGTTACAACACTTATTGACGGTTACTAATCAAAGGCGTTCGATGCATCCAATTATTATTACGTTACATCACGCCACTGTGCAGCACCGTATGTACAGACAGGTATGCTAATAATATGACATTGTAAAGTTATCAACTTTCGCGGGCAACACTTTTCGCTGATAGTAATTTTCGACTATTAAGGTGTAAAGCTGAGCAAAGCCTTCATTCTATTGCTCGTCAGCTTTCAGCTTTCTGCTGAAATATGGCAATCCTATGCACGCGTTCTTCCACCCGGATTTGAACCAGGATCGCAAGATTAGACGGCAAACTTCTGAGTTACGGACAGTAGGATAGTTGTAGATTGAACGTTTGGTTCTTTCATAATCCGGAAAAATTGAATCTTAAAACTATTTGTTATGTATTTGTCTTGTCATTTTTTTAAAGGATTTTATTTATGATCTATACATCATTCGCGATAAATTTCGGAAATGTATCCATCGCGAATATGCATATTGTTACAGTAACTACTGAACGGTCTGTCGGTGCATACTGTTGTTTTTATGCAATATATAAACAACTGTTAACATTAGTGTGATAATAATAGGGTGCACATCAGACAAACACATTGATTGTTCCAATATTTGTGACATATGCAATTACTGTATCTACGTAATAGTCAGGTTTTTGTCGGTAAAAACGTTAATTAAGACTGCGTTTGTTTTGCAATAAGAGACTTCTTAGTAAGTCATATTAAGTGTCAAGGTAAAATAGAAGTTACATCGCGTCAATATAGGAGGCTAAAATACGCAACTGTTGTGTGTGACCCGATAGCTCAGTGGTTAGCGCGCTTGCATGCAATCATCATGCCAGCCATATTTCGGCAGAAAGCTGACTGGCAAATAAAGGCTGCATTCGGCATTAGGAAGAGATTATGCACAATCAGACGCATAGCGGTATTTTAGCATTAAATTACAACTGGCATACTAGTACCTTTTGACTATGAACCCCTCTCAGAATTTAGTGAATTTCCAACTTGTTTTTATTTGTCATTTAAATGAAACACAATAGCCTACCCAGTTCTTGAAGAATTTCCCAATAAATTAGTTTCGAAGGAAATACAACGTATGTTAAACCAGTTCAGCGAAAGTAGTTACAAATCAATTAGTTTTGTATCAAGACAGTATATAAGACAAAGTGAAATACACAATTGCTTTTGGTTGCTGAATTTCATGTGACAATAAATGTCCATTAGGGCAGTATGTATTGGAAACATATTGCTATTTGCACAAAAACGATTCGTTATTAATCGGTTCATGTTTATCGGTTGTGCCTGCAGGCATTCGATTTTGTTCTTTCAGAACGTCTAAAACGCCTACTTTATACTTTATACATACATCGCATTGCATGTTATAAGATTCACGATCCGTGCCTTATCTTCACTGTTTTATAAATCGTATCAAGAAATTGCTAAGGGCTGACATTTACAATCGCCTACTCAGGACAATACATTGCATTGAATACAAAAAATCGCTTATCATTACTTTTTACAACAATACGAATAGTCACGTAGTTTGCTACTGACTTGAAACTCCGCGCCCAATTTTTAGCCTACTCAATAGTTGTACATTGCATTGGAATAAATAAAAAAAAACATCGCATGCTATTATTATTTGTTTTATAAATGTATACTTTGTTATGGACTAAAATTCAGAAACTTTCGCCTACTCAAGATGTGAATATTGCAATAGATAAAAACATTATCCTATAAGTTCATTATTTATAACACAAATTTAGAATTGGTTATGGATTTGAATTCACAAGCTTTCGCCTACTCAAAACTTGCACACTGCAATGTATTGCATGCAAACATCGCATCCTATATATTCATTAAATATAATATAAATGCAGAAGTGACTATGAATTTTAAGATTTCGCCTACTCAATACTTTTCATTGCATGCAAAAATCGCATCTTGTCACTTTTATAATACAGTTACAGAATTGGTTGCGGATCTAAATCAATGATATATAATTATATACATGGTACATGGTTCTCCTATTCCCAGCTTGACGATAAAGATTTGTGTTATCCTGTGTTTTATTCTATCTACAACATTACACTATTTCTAGGGAAGTTATTTTATTTTTACACCGAGGGATTCCGAATACTGTTTTCGGGAAAGTGCGTTTTAATTTTTTACAGAGGATTTCCGAATACTGTTTCTTGGAAAGGTATTTTTTCAACGAGTGTTTCCAAATACTGTTTCTATGAAAGTTATTTTACTTTTTTTACCGAGAGTTTCCGAATATTGCACGTTAATGAGATTTGATACAGTGATATGATATTGAGCGTAAATTTTTGTTTCTTCGCATTCTATGAGTGAGTGTATGCAATTAATTTTCTAATTAACTCAAGCACCTACGTGTATAATTATCGGGGAATATTTGCAAGATAGCAATTTGGAAAGTGTGGAGTGTATCAAACCGTGCACGTATGTATGAAGAAGTAAACCTGACATCCACCATCGAATAAGGAAGTGTTTCGTCCTAACCACAGGAAACTATATCATTGATTAAGACATTTTGAAACGAAAAAAAATTGTAAAAGAAAAATATAAATTTTCCAAAAAAAATTTTTTTTTTCGTTTTCAACGATACCATTACAGTACCTGTGGTCCCAACATAATTATTTTGCAATAAACAAACTATCAATATTCTTTAAGAAATCAAGGTAAGTTACTAGGAAACAAATTTAATTGTATTCGATCTAAATTATCTTATTTTGGAAACGAAACAGTCGAACCTTTGTCAAATACAACCTGCTTAAAAATAGATATAATTGTAAAAATTGTATAATAGTCCATCTACACTTACGTAAACTTTAAGAAATAAAGGCATCAAATTTTTAAAATCATGAAGTCATACATCGTTGAAAAGAAACAATATTGCATCAATGCAATAAAGAACAATGAAATACCGTTTCCGTTTCATTTAAACTATTCAGTGACCTCAAACAGCGAAAGAAACAAGAAAACACGCTGACGAAATATACGCATCCAATTCTGCTTTGTCCAACGATAAAAAATCCTTCTGGATTGGAAAACAGGTATGAGAAAATCAGACAGGGAAGGTAGCACTCAATCTAACCTGCTGAGCACAGAAATCAAAATCACAACAGCAAAACAACCCTGAGCAATGCCCACACAAAAGCCAAAGAAACAATCAAAAATCCAAGTCCCCGCCGAAATAATGCAGGATGACCCAATTTCACAAAGAAATTATAGAATACGCGTTAAGGATGTCACTTTAGGTTCACCATAGATAAGATGTTCAATTCTTCATACGAACGATTTTTGTCTGCAACTGATAATAACGCAATGATTTACCGTATACGTCGAATAATTACAATGATTGCATACTGCCTCATGACATGTGTATCAATTGTATATAACAAATTACTAGTTTCTAAATGATTTCATATAAACGGAGAAGGCAAATAATAGTCATTGTGTTTCCTCAATTGTGTGTCATTAATCTGAGATTTGGCACAACATATAAATTCGTATTATAACTTCTATTCCCTTCCCCAACAGCCTAGTGGTAGAGCGTCCGCTTTGAGTGCGCGAGTTCCTGGGTTCGATCTCAGGCCGCGTCATGTTAAACAAGAAATAAAAAGAAGTTTCTTTGTCATACACTCAACTTAAAACGGAAACTAACGTGTCTTCTCTCATACCCTCGTGGCGATGGATTGCAATCAAAAATGAGATTTCTAGTGTGATTAAAATATTTAAGTTGGAAAAACATGTTTCGAAATCGACCATAAAAATGCACTAGTCAGTTGCATCCACGCCCCCACCCCGGGGACGGACCGGGATTTTTACATTTGGGGTGTCAACACACCAGCCCTTCCACGGCCCTGCGGAGGACAGCTGATGATAAATAAAATATCGTGTATTTCCCGGCCCCGGCCCCTGGCAATTAAATTTTTACCTGGGGTATTGGTTCGGAGACAAAAATCCCCCCGGCAGTGGGGGAAACTGAAATGAAAAAAAACACGGCAGTTTCCCTGGCTATCCCCCGTGGATCCTGGGGTTGATCCACGGGGGTTGTGGGCCGCAGATGCTAATCAATATGTATACAGTAAACTAACTTCTCTCCGACAGAGAAAATTCTCATTAACCAGGTAATGATACTATAAAAGAATTTCAAAGGGAGAGAAATGCTGCATCAACAGAAACTAAGTGCTCATATGAATTGTGTCCCATTAGACAATCGTTCTTACTAACTTCTATTTCGATTTCTTAACAAGGAACACGGAGCAACGGAGTTGTAACAGTAACCATAATTTACTAGGTTACTTGCCCTACTTTCCCGAACATGACACCAATTTGACTAAGTGTCAGCAATGCGCAGTAACTTAAGTTAAAATAGGAAAATAGTGGAGTATTAAGCAACAGTAAAGGGAGACAACTCGTATAAGGCATACATCTATATATAATGCAACACTGATCTCCCTTGAAAGAAAGGTATGAGAAAATCCGACAGGGAAGGTAGCACTCAACCCAACCAGCCGAGCACAGAAATCAGAAACACCACGACACAACTACCCTGAGCAATGCCCACACAAACCCATGCCAAAACGGCGACCAAATGAGGCACAACAACCCCGGGGCGTGACCTAGTTTAAAACACAAGTATGATTTAACCAAGAGAAACAACTAAAGAACATAGTATTACTATTATTACTCTTTAGAAGCTTTCTCCCCTTTTGCAAACATTAACTGTGCAGGCAGTAAAAACGATGTTTAAGTATAATTATGTACATTTAGTCTTCTCAGTATGAGCAACGCTTTCTTCCAGAATCTTTAACCTAAATGAGATGCAGTAAAACAGTGAGAAAAAGTGGTTGGACTGCATTAGTATTTCCTCCTCCCAAAATAAGTTTTAAAAATCCAAGAAGCACGTGGTTTACATGCGTCAACATTCTTCTGCACACAGTACAGAAATACTGCACGCTATACACGAGAACCTCGTGCATACATTCCATTTCAAACTAACCGTTAGGCATGAATGATTTTTTACGTGAAAAGCGTGATTCTGGAAATGGGTCGTTTAGTGCATGGAACGAGAAAAATAACGCGGCTTTACAATTATCGATAAAATACTTTGCATGATATAGATTCCCTAGCAATTTTAAACCAAGGAAAACAACTGCATAATATATTGTTGTTTTATGCTGTATGAGTTTTATCCCTTTACACAAACAAACCTACAATATATTAAACGATTAATTCCATGACGTTTAATCCTAAGGAACGTAATTCATAGTATTATATTTTATCGGGAGGTAAATTAGAAATTCGTTGTAGAATAGATAAAGTATATGCACTGGATAGGCTTTAGAGAATAAAAAACATACGTATGACCTTTCACGGGACAGGGGTGTCGAAAACAACATAAAGCTAATGGCTAATCACTCTACGAGGCAATCCATCAGCTAGATGTAACATACAAGCCGAGCCAACATGAATATGGTCAATTGGTCAACATTGCAATGTGCTGATTAATATAAGTGGGGGGGATTAATTTCCATATTGCCCTATCATTCAGACTTGACAATTATAGTGACTTTCTAACACCACAATTTCCGTGAGAAAAGTTAGAGAAAAAAATAGTAATATTACAGTCAACCCTGTTATGGAACCCCATCCAGCTGTACGCAAAAACACTACATTTCGTTAAAAATTAAATGACAAAGGTTTGTTAACATCGAGTCGTCTGTCAGGTAATCGATGTTTATCTAGGTTTAACTGTGTATACCTGAGTTAACGGTAGCCCCCGCTATTCTTTCGAATGGGATAGTTCCCTCATTAGTATTACTTATTGAATCGACTACACATTTCAAATTCTGTCAGAAAAGACTAGACAAAATCAGTGATTCGATACCGACATGTTATTTACAGATGTTTTTATACATTGATTGCACGCAGTAATCAAAGTTAAAAGGTTTCATAAAACTATTTATGAACTTGTCGGGTTTCTTTCTCAGGATGCAATCAAAAGTTTCTCTGAGTACTAAAACATTATCCTTAAAAGTCTTCCAATTTATTTCATTTCCAATGATGTTTTGAAATGTGCTCTTCATTGTTTTGCATTCCACGTTTTGTAAGCGTATTTGGTCCTCGTACACTTGTTGTTCACTTATTAAGTCTCGTGATATTGAAACAAACTAGTGTCTGTTGGTTATTTTAGTGTGTAAAGTTAAACGCTGGTTTTCAAAAATGTTCCGGTCATTAATAATCGGAACGGGACTTCGGTCGCGACTACGTGAGATAACTCAACGTTAACCAATAACGGAATAATGTGGAAGACATGGCCACAAAATGCACAGCTAAACAATCGGTTCTGCACTGATTATACATGCTAAGTTTCTTTCTATTACTCGAATGAAATAACCCCCCCAGCAAAATTGAGAGTGGATCGGGGAAAGGTTTTTTTTTATCTTAAACAGATTGCTAACCATATAGACAAAGCTAATACATGTTTTAAGCATTACTAAAAATACATGTACGGAAAAATCTCCTCTAAAACTATCAGCGGACGGGAAATGTAGCTTTCTATCTTAAAATGATCTCTCACAATGTAGACATTTTCCATACATGTTTACAGCATCATGTCTGCGTTTGTGTTTTTATCACACAATTTTATCATCCATTTCCGCAGAGAAAAATGCAAATATCACGAGAGAAAACATATTAAGTTGATATATCAGCCGTTTGAAAGCATTGCATCTAAAAGAAGAACACAGCTACAATATTGAGCTACTTTAAAATCAGACATAACCTAATTTGAAACAACCTCACTCAGTGCCATAAAGCTTTAAGACATAATATTTATACATCTAGAGAAGTGCGTAATACCGAATGGTGAACGTCGTAAAAACGAGGTTGAGAGTCGGAACTAACGTATGTAGCATAGCACTGGCTCAGAATGAGAATGTCGTAAGAACAAAATCGATATTTGAGAAAACAAGATAAGGATGTCCCAAATTACCCTTTAATTGTGGTGAAATAAGCTGTTTCTACTTTAGTTTGGTTAACATGACAAGTTCCGATTTTCATGCAAAATATGCTCATAAGAAGCGTCTTGTGGTGCTCATTTTCAATATGTATCAATTTTATAAGGTCGTAAGTAGTAGTTACGACCTTCTCATTCCGGCCCCAAACCCATGATACCCTGCATTGGAGTATAAAGTTTTTTTCTTTGGTGATTTCAGTAGACAAGACCTTCCAAATAAAGGATCCGGTTGATGACACTCTGTCACCCTTGAGCATTTTGAGAAAATTTGGGAAAACTTTAAAAAATATAAACGAAACTGCGAATTTTAGGAATCGGTTAGCTGCGAAGTCATCATTTGCCTTATTTCATAATAAATCACACTGACATGTAGCTATTAACATGCAGATACCGACTGCAAAAAATTGGAACCGTGCACACATGCAAACTGTGTTAATTTTGGGTTAAAACATTAAAAAAATGCATGAATAAGCAAGCGTGATATGTTGTGAAAACTTGAATTGCATAACATCACATATCGGGATAAGTATCCTTAATCCCTGGGCAACATGTTGTTCATAATTTATATGCTACATATCTATACTGACCTTGTATCTGTACAGACATGCATGTCACAGTAAAATTATCATCAATTAAGAAGAGATGAAAACTTTATACACTTACCTGAAAATAGAAAAAAAACAAGTTATTAGGAATTGCAAGCAATACTTAGTCACTTATTTTCAATGTTCTAGATACTAATGAGAACGACTTTTCGTAAGCAGATGTCAGGCGGTATTCGTTATAAACGACGGCGCACGAACATTTGACGCTACTCGTAATGAATAACATTGACGTCTACTTGCGAAAAGTATGCGAGGAACAACATAAACCTTAATTTAAGCGTGTACAAGCTTATTCAGCTTAATCCAATCGCAATATTAGGTGATGGGGTGTATATACAGATATATAAGTTTATTTTAAAATGTCGCTACATCCCTTGTGTAACACTAGCTAGAGTCAATTATTGTCATCCAATGTAATTACCCTTCCTCACAATTTGAGGCAGCGTTTAACGAGAGACTTGAAACACGAAACGTACTTAGTCTACACAAAACGTCTGATTTGTTGTACAGTTGCCATGGTAACACGACGAAGTAGTAATTCTACACAAACGTCTGACGTGTTGTACCGTTTCCATGGCAACGCGACGACGAAGTAGTTATTAATGAATGTAATATGGCAAATGGTCTTGTTCCATGAATTCAATGTAATTCACTTGGAGAATCCATATGATATTATGTAATAAATGTAATAAAAGTGAATGAGAAAATATCCACATTCCACCATATTGATTCCAAACAATTTGGCTCAGCTAGTTAATGAAATATTACTCAAATTACACATTAGGGATGCGCTTTATGTCAATGACAACGCAACATATGCATGTATCGTTGGAAACTCAAGGCTTATATCAAGCGAAACCGACATTTTCATTATGCTTGAAAATAAGTGTACATTGCATTTAGGATGACGCTTTCAACAAGTCTTTAGAGGTGACACGTGTCCACTGTTTCAAATAGAATGAAAGGTATTTGATATAAGCCAAAAGAAACAAAATCCCGATAAAGCCCCATCTCTTCCCATAGCTATGATACATCCAATGTCGGTATGTATCAAGGCTATTAAATTTATTCATTGTTGACACTGACGGACACATCACAGGTCATCTATTGTAGACGAATAGCGTAAGCTTCAGAAATGCATGAAACATGGGTGGTTCAGTGGAAGCATCATACATGGGAACTCTTTAAAGTAGTGTCCGTAAAAGGTTAGTGCATGTGGATGCTTTTATTGGAATGCCTTCTATTTCTGGCAACATTTCCCCATAAAATATACAAGTGTAGACATGACATTTATCTTAAAACAGTACGAGAAAGTAAAACTACATTATGTATACATACAATCTAAAGGTCGAATCGACACAAACATAATAAAACGAACATTTGTACATTTCTACATGCAAGATGTCAATATGTCTCTTTCGTCGTAACACGTGACTCACTTAATTCAGAATGATGTCATGCGATATGTCTTGAGAGTTGTTTTTAAAACATAACCAGGTTACATTTAGAATATAATAGACTGTTTTAGGGAATGCGTTCGGGGAAATTATCGGGGAAAAATGCGAACCTTTAGGATTCCAAACGGTTAAAAAAATGAGTAATACAATCTATGTGTTCTTGTTTAAACACTCGTTATTTGGAATCACTCGGCTTTATGGTCACTTAAAAGTGAGCGATTTCCATAGTGTTTACTATTATCTACAATACAGTGATTTCCTACTCGGAAATTGATTATCTACCCTCAGTGTTGTAAATTAAGTCATACTTGATCATGCATTCAATCTATTACATCCATATCAGCGATTGAACACTCCATTGTGTTCAATTTTCTACATTATCGCCGCTTCTATATGGAGTCAATAACTGATAAAGCACAATCCATCAATAACGCATTGATTGGTCGATACTGGCACACGTTCATCCAAAATTACAGTAAAACATAAATAACAACACGCAATGATATGCATCGCTTGTTTGTTATCGGACTCCATTTGATTTTCAGTTCATTGTATATTTGAAATGCTTTCGAACCTCTACTAAACCCTTTCGACAGCCGATCACTTAGTTGTCTTGTTTGTGACTCTTTGTTGGTAACGAAACGTTCGCCCAACTTTATGCCATCTGTACAGTGTATAACTATTTCCAATAGTTGAAATCGTCGGTATTACCAGCTACTTAATTTACTTCCTGCAATCTGCGACAGTAACAACAATCAGACATATCTTAAAAGTCATTGCCATCGATTTATTTGACTTATTGACGCAATTAGCAATGTCGTAAATATGTCTGAAGGTGTGTTTGTATCAACATCACGCAAAGTTAGAGATTTTTCCTTAATTTAACACCATTGACAACATATAACATAAGAAACCACCAGTATTCTTTCTGTGAAATGAGACATTATCGCGTGACAACAATATCACGTTTTCTAACGTAACAAAGAGTAACAAATTTGAAATCACGCGGCGATATCACAGATGAATACGTTTGCCAAAGAACGAAATGTCGCAGTGTTTGATTATTACCATGTCGTGACAGTGAGACCAGTTAACAGTGAACTCTTGTCATAGTGTTGCTGACAGTAAAACCTAATTAGTATACGTGCAAGACACGTGTCAAGCAATTACATATGTTTACGTCTCGCACGTGACATCTAGCAGTCACAAAACGCCAATATAAACAACAAGAAATGAATAAAACTCAACATCAATCTATTCGGATATTCCCATTCCACCATTTGGACAGCGCATAAAGCTAATGCGTCCGTTGTTCCCTAGAGGTCGTCTCAAATTATATTGAATCAAAGCAAGCTGGGTAATACCGCTTTTCTTCGTCAAATGTACTTTTAAATTACACCAAGGCCGATGTGATCAGACTGGATTGAAACAAACGTGAAAGTCATTTCTGTTTTTCTCCGATAGAAAGACGTATGCTACATATAGGCCGATGGGATCAGAATTGATTAAATTGACCGCATCGTATTTACAGTTAAGTCTTGATTACTCGACGTGTAGGCACTGGAATCATTTGGAGTAGTTATATTGACGTGTGCACGGAGCATCACTATTGACGCCAATCAATTGTTTGGTATTAGAGTCGTATATATCCTGTACAGAACGATAGTTAAATTGGATAGAGAATGCAAAACGCATAAAAAGGCCGGCACGAAAGGATCAAACGCCAATGAAAAAAGCAAGAGACACCACACATGAAACTAGACCGCTACAAGTTATCGAACACCCATTGTAATAAAAACCTTTAGATTTATTGGGTGCGTTTATATCTATAAATTGGTGGATTCTAAGAAACACAAGACATTCAAATAATTGACAGTATTATTGGTAAAACTTTCCAGGAAACCAACTGCAAATTTATATTAACATTTTAGTACTTGTTTATCCAATAGTTGGTTAATCTAAAAGACCAAAGAGAACAATATAACTGACAATATTAATGACAAATGTTTCTGGTCTAAAGCGATCAATGTCGTCTGATGGTTTCAACTAACTCAATTTAATCTTAGATCTAAAACAGTAGAATATTTAATGCCAACTCTTTAGACGCAATGGGTTATTCAGTTTCTAGTGGTAAGGTTATTTGATAATACGATATCAGGAAGTTCGTCCAGACCATCTTCATTGCTGAAATAACAAGGTCAATTTTGCCTTTGTTGAATCGACTTTTATTTCTACAACTTTTAAATTGATTGTGAAACTATTTCTTAGGTAGAACACAACAGTTTTCCGCATGAGGTCACTTCCGTGCATGGGTTTTTTCTGTCATACAAACAAATTTTGGAAAGGAAGGTACTGTTGTGGTTCTTTATAAGAATTAATGTTAGATTTAAGATTAATTCAATAATTATAGCTGTTTTGGGAAAAAATTGAAAAAAAATTGTTTGGTTTTGATTTTCATGGCTGGTCAAAATGTTTGAAAAGTGGGCTCGGCCAACGGTCAAATTAGGCGTTTTTGTATTGTCATGCCAGGGATCCGACAAATTATTTGGGTCTCTTCTATTGCTTTTGAATGATGCAACTGTGGATACGTTTGAAATGTGATATTTATTGGTGTGTTTCAATGGTGAAGATTTTGTGATTGGTGTACGGCCGTGTCGAGCCGGGACTGAAAATAACTGTTGTGTGCCCCCTTACGCTTCATTTAATGTCACTTCATATTACACAAAGTACATTAAAAAATTTGTACAGCTGGACCAATTCACCATAGTATATAATTCGTTCCGACCATTCGGTTAACATAATGTCTTTCAACTGTCATGACTATCAACAACAACCAACAACTGAAATCAGTAGCCGGCTAACAACCTCAACAACAAACTCTCACATTCCCGCCCAATCTGTCAACGTTCAATATCAGCAATTTTTTTCCGTTCCGTACGCGCACGTGTTTGTGGCATATTTTGACAGATGAAAGTAGTTTGTCTCACAAAATGACTGCAAACAGGAAGTAATCAGAATAAGTGTTTTCTGGGAAACATGGTAGAGAAATGGACTAATCCTAACCATGGCGATAGGGTTTACACATGTAGATACAATGTAATACTTCGATATCCACGACAGAGAAGTTGTCAGAAATGTGTCAAATTTTGGATCGGATTGTGTGCTCCTTTAGAATACCAAAGCGTGAATAGTATAATAGTTTGACTAAAAGGATCGTTGAATAACAATCAACCATGGTAGAAATGTAGTTAATACTATCGTAAAGAAGTAGACTGCTCGCACACATGCAATATGTGCTTGATCGCGAGGACTTTATATTGATTCTAGATTGATAGTCAGACAAACGTTTCAACTTTGTTATTTTAGTATATTGTATTCATCTAGTTACTCGTTAAGGGAATACAAATTTACATTTAAAACGACGTGCAGTTGTCTGAAGTATTTCGAAGTTGTAATTGATCAATGAATAGTTCTCCATTTAACGACGACTGATATATTGACTGATAGTACAACCGTTCTTATCAGTTGTAAATAGTAGACAACAAAGCCTTGCAGGTAACAAAGCATTCCCACGAAATACTCCTATAAAACAGCTGATTCCAAGTTTTCAGAATCCAACTGCCACCACCCCTCCCTTGTTCGTCTCTGAGACATTTATACGTATTTGCTCATTAATCTGTCATACAGTAGAGAGCTGTATCCTTGTTTGTAGCTTATCATGTAATCTCAGGAGCCAATGGGATGTAAATTTTAACAAAATTGCCATATTGTCAGATCCTTTTCTCAGTTCAATCTCTGCATAGAGTTACTATAGCCCTCTCCGCCCTCATATTTATTCGCCTTCATATTAATTCACCGAATTGTTACTTTGCCTCAAATTATTTCACTCCAAACACCTTCAATCACAAATTACTTTACCCCTTGCTATTTCGCCCCAATTTTACTTCGCACCATATTTCTTTAGTCCGCATAACAAAATATCTTTTACTGACCGAATAAAGTGATTCTTTTAATTTGTACAACATGTAGGTCAAACTGCAGACAAAACTCACCGATGTTACAAGACGATAAGATATGATCTTCTATAAAAACTAAAACAATAAATCTTGTCTTGTGCATTTTATACACAACTTAATTGGAAATATAAAACGCTTTTACAACGGTCGTTTTATTGTATTAAAATGTATATGAAGACGTAAAATCGTCCTCTCTAGACGCCAAGAACTACTCTAGTGATACGACATCACCCATTACGAGACAGCCTGATATTTTAATATGTCTGTTTTTTGTGTAACAACGGATATTTCGCGAGATCTTAGATAAGTGAACTTAAGTTACATCTAGGAACAAAATTTCAATAATAACCACCGTTACTTTGGTAACCTATAGAATTCCAAGATATTTATTTCTCAAGAAACATACACAGCAGTCTTATAAGGCAGCAGAACTATCAGAAGGTCTTTAAGTAACCTATACAATAGCTTTCAGGTACAAAACATCGATGCTGAATTTTTGCTCTATCGCCTGTGCTTAGTGGGCTGACATTTTGTTTTGAACTGGTTTATTTACTTTCATATAATCCTCATCACCGACTTTTCTACAATGAATACGGGCGAAGACCCCAGAAGAGTTAAATCATTCTATGTTTGATGGATAGTGCAGGTATAGGGGACTTACTCGTTCAAGAGACACAACTGGTTCTTTCACATCCCAGGTGTATAGCACCTATACATTGGACATTGGTTTGAATTCTCATCCAAAATACCATTTTAAATGTTTCCCCCCGGGTTATACTTTTATATACAAATCAGCGTATACTAATCAGGTTAGAGATTAGAAGCAATAATTCGAATGAGACCGTATGAATGCCGACATGTTTTGTACTTGTAGGCAAATAGTAGACATACACTTGTGACGCCAAAGGACCAAGAGTGAAGATTGTTTATTGAATTATGTCAACTATCCTTTGTATCAAACTGAAATATTCAAACTGGCCGATTAACACCACGGGGGAGGACTAGATCTAACACTTTCCATTAAATGAACATACCATACGTTACACTATGAATCACATGGTCAATTTGTATAAAAGCAAAATACTATTTCCGACATTCGAGTGTCTGATAACACGTAATTGCTTGGATGCATCGAATGTCTTGCAAGAGAGCAATGTGTATGTTAGACACGCTAACGTTATTAAGGAGTTGTTTTTCAGGAATGTTGACCATAATTGTACACACCAGGCATCATTAAGAGAGAATATCGCCTTTATTTTTGCAATATGAGATATGTATCAACTTAGCACGAATAGACCAACCAAATATCGACAATACATATTTAAATAGCAAAAAGGGATGGCATCAATATGGTTGACAATGGTCGGAGCTCGATTAATCATATTAGTTGACCTGAGCAAAGGAAAACAAAATTATGTAAACCTAACCCGGTAGTCTTAATATAGCCTGAATATCGTAGTTAGTGCATGTAGTTATACGGTCTGCCTTTAGGTGTTAACTGTTAAAACGCCGCTCGTGATAAACCAACACCTTTTTATGATATAGTTCCATTGCTTTAGAATCTGCTTCAAAAAACGGTTCCAGTACAAATTAGTCAATTTTGTGTTCTGGGCAATGTTACTGGTGTACAATGTAGCTGTCTGTCTTGGCACAAAGCACACAAGGGTATATATGTATTAAGTTAAAGTTGTTGGCCATTGGTCTGTAAATGCTGGCTAGGAAGTCTCTAAATGAAGGGAAAACCATCTGTACAGCCAAACGTTACAATCGTTGGCACGATACACGGGCACACTTATACGCATGGGTCAAGGTGAATACATTCCTGGTAACGAAATACATGTAGTACAATAGAAAACGGCATTGTGCTGTACACAAGCAAACGTCTATACAAGTTAATCAATTATCACTTATAGAATATTTGAAAAGAACTCAACAATTCACAGACCATATGGTGTCTAGTGTAGCCTTATCTTTAAGACTAGATGGTTTGTGCAAATCGTTCAAATCAAACGACTTCATTTTGCATATCTGTCTAATGGTCTGCCATACTAAACAAGAAATGGTCCAAGTTTGTTGTACTTGTGAGAGCTGATAAGAGACCTTAACACAGACAATTCAGACAGTGGTAGATAAGTTTGTGCATTCAATGAATTACCCTCCCCGACAATTTGAGGCAGCTTTTAACGACAGACCTGAAACACGAAGCGTACTTAGTCTACACAGAAACGTCTGATTTGTTATTCCGTTGCCATGGTAACGCGACGAAGTAGTTATAAATAAATGCAATATTCCATTAATTCAATGCAATTCACTTTTAGAATCCACATTAGATTATATAATAAAAGTGATGTAGAAATATCCACATTCCAACTTATTAATTCCAAACATTTTGGCTCAGCTAGTTGATATTACTAAAATAACATAATATATCTCGTTTTTCGTGACACGCTCAATTCTGAATGTTGTCTCGCGAGAGTTCATGACATTTGTTATAAAAAATAATCAGGGTAAGTTAAGTATTGATTTCATTTATGGAAATCTATTAAAGGCCATCTTCATTATGGAAACATTCTTTTCTCTCTATTTAGTTTTTTATTCATTAACTTAAAGTCACTGTTGCAGTTGTTTGTTTCATTACAATATACCAATGAAGGATCTTAAATTGTTAGTAGAGCCTCACTTAAGCACTCACTTATATTATAAAACATAAGTATGTTGTCGTTTTAAAACCTGAAAACACGGTAGTTGGAACCATTTGTCAACCATGGTCAAATTACAGCAGTGATTGTCAGGCTAGGACAGGACTGGTTTTATATAGTGTACACTGCAGTGATTTCCTACTCGGAAATTGATTATCTACCATAGATGTTTGCAAATAAAGACATACTTGATCGTGCAGTTAATTTATTACATCCATTATCAGCGATTAAACACTACATTGTATTCCATTTTCTACATTATGTATAAGGAGGTATTCACTGATACAGCCCAATCCATCAATTGATTGGTCAATACAGACACATCTTCGTCTAAGAGTACGGTAAAACATACATAACAACATGTTGTCGGACATGTTGTAAACTAAACTTTCTCCAGCCGTTCACTTAGTTTTCTTGCATTTGACTCTATATTGTTTACGGTACGTTCGCCCAACTTTATGCCATCTGTATAACTATGTCCCATAGTTGAAATTGAGTTAAGTGTAGTAAAGTGCTTCAACTTCGGTATTACGCGTTACCTAATTAATTTCCTACAATCTGTGACAAATACAACAGTCAGACATGTACATTGACATCGATTTATTTGACAACTTGACACAATTAGCAAAGTCGTTAACATGTCTGAAGTTGTGCCTCTATTGACACCACGCATAGTTAGAGATTGTTTTCTTTATTAAACACATGTAGACAATGTTCAGTCGACATAAGAAAACGCACATGATATTTCAGAGAAAAGACAAATTATCGTGTGACAAAATGTCACGTTCTGTTAAAATAGTCTAATAATCAGACTTCAAATATCAGGCCGGTGCTATCGCATCTGAATACATGTAAAACGTATATGACGAGAAGTATCAGTCGCATATATACAAATCCATGTCTATTAAATGAATTAGTATAAAAAGTTTTAGATTCCTTAGGTACATTTATATGTATAAGGTGGTGACTGAATACTTGGAAACACAAGACAATTAATTAATTTCAAAAAATCTAGGAAACCATGTACAAGAGTATATTTGGTACTATTGGTTTATTATTGTTCTTTGGCGTTTGATCCTCTCGTGCTGGCCTTGCTATATCTAGAAGTTGGAGGATTCTTGGAAACACTTTACAGCTAAATAATTGACAATATTAAAAGCAAAGGTTTCTAGGAAACCAATTTCAAGTCTGTATTGAAATTGTATACTTGATTAAGTAAGTTTGCTAATCCAAGAAACCAAAGAGAACAAAATAATTGACAATATTAATGACAGATGTTTCTGGTTTAACGCGATCAATGTCGTCTGGTAGTTTCAACTAACTCAATTAAATCTTAGATTTTAGACAATTGAAGATTTAATCCGTTTTGTTTAGACACTATGTGTTATTCAGTTCATAGTGGTAAGCTTATTTGATGACAGGTCAGGAAGTTTGTCCAGAAAATATTGATTCATGAAATGTGAAGGTCGCTTTTGTGTTGTGTTCAAGAACATATCCCCATTATATATCCTCAGTGACGTTTATATTGTTTTTGTTGCTATTGAATTATTTAAGTTTTAGACGGTTGTGAGAGTAGTTAAATACATGTATAAGCTTACATACAGTTGTATTAGTATACCATGTGATATGACTAAAACCATTTCTGATGTTATTCTTTGTAATATTTGTTAATTCACCAGATCAATTAAATCGTCTTCAGCAGTCACTTTACAAAATATCTCTCAACTGTCATAAACATCACCAATGTACAAACGAAGTCAGTAACCGGCTAACATCCTCAACAACAAACTCTCACATTCCCCTGCCTATGTTAACATTCAATAACAGCAAACTATTTCCGTTCCGTACATACGACAATCATTTGTTTGTGGCATATTTTGACAGATGAAACGTAATTTGTCTCACAAAATGACTGCAAACAGGAAGTAATTAGAATAAGTGTTTTCAGGGAAACATGATAGTAGCATGGACTAATCGTAACTATGACGATAGAGTTTACAAATGTTGACCATGTTTAGACATTCACGATAAAAGACGTTTTCAGAACCATGTCAAATGTTTGGTCGGATTTTTGTGTTCCATTAGAATACTAACATGAATGGTATAATAGTTCAAGTCAAAAGGCTGTCGAGTGATAATTAACCATGGTGGAACTGTTATTTATACAATCGTATATAACAAAACTGACTGCTCGTATGACATATGTGTTTGTGAGAAGGACTTAAGCTTGATTCTATATTGATATTTGGACAAACGTTTCTGGTTTGTTATTTTAGTATATTGTATTCATTTCTGTAACTCGTTAAGGGAAAACATTTATAACGACTTGCATTTAACTGAAGCCTTTTAGAATTGATGCTAAGATCAGAGAATAGTTATTCCATTAACGACGACTTATGTATTGGCTGATATACCTTTAGTTCTTTGCAATTGCAAACAGTAAACGACAGACCCTTGCAGCTGATCTTTAGACATGACATTCCACTTATTACTCCTATAAAACAGCTGGTACCAAGTTTTCCGAATCCAAATGCCTCCACATTTTCCCCATTCGTCTCTGAGACATTTATACGTATTCGCTCATTGAATTTGTTGAACTCGAGAGACAATGAGATGTAAGTCTTAATGATTGCCATAATGTTGGTCATTTGGTCAGTCCAATCTCCGCATAAAGTTAGTATAGTCCTCACATTTATTAGCCTTCATATCAATTCACCGACGTATTACTTCGCCTCAAATTGTTTCGCATCAAACACCTTCAATTTCAAATTACTTCACCCCTTGCTAGTATGCCCCAATATTACTTCGCACCAGACTGCTTTCGCCCACTTAACATCAGACTTTTTAATGACCGAATAAAGTGATTCTTTTAATTGATACAAAATGTAGGTCAAATTACATACCAAACTCGTCGTCTAGGTGACCAGATATAATGTTCTATCAAAACTAAAACAATAACCCTTATCTTGTGCATTTTATACACAACTATATTCTTAAAAGGAAATATAAAACGTGAACATAGTGGTCATTTTATTGTAGTATGATGTATATGTAGACACCTTTACTTTGGTAACGTCTATAATTTCGAGACCATTATTTCACAAGAAACATTCACTAGCGTATTGTAAGACAGTGTAATTATCAGAAAGTTTTTAAGTAACCCATAATATATTTGTCAGGTACAAAATATCGATGCTGAAGTTTTGCACCATACTTATTTACTGCATTCCAAATGCTAAATTTGTACATCCGAAAGACTATTAATACAATTGATTGGTCAGTCCGGGATTCGAACACACAACCTGAGATCAAAAGAAACCTGCTCTACCAACTGAGCTAAGCGGGCTGATATTTTGTTTTCAGCTAGCTTTTTTGCTTTTATATGCTCCTCCGATTCGATTATTCTATATGGGCCCTCAGTAGAGTTTATCATTTTAGGTTTGGGGATAATACAGATACAGGCGTTGTACTCGTTCCTGAGGCACGACTGGTTCTTTTACACGCCAGGTTTATATCACCCATACATGGGACCTAGGTTTAAAGTCTCATCCGAAATACCCCTTTAAACACAGTGTCATACGTAGCGCACTAAGATAATTATACTTTGTGATTAAATGGGATATTATTTTATACATCATCTTCAGCAGGTGCGAGCTCAGCAACACTGACGCAAAATGTGTATGAATACAGACACTTTTTTGTAATTGTAGGCAAAATAGACTTGTTTCGCCAAACGGACGATGAGTGAAGATTGCATATTGAATTAAGTCAACTAACATTTGTACCAAACTGAGATATTGGAACTGGCAGATTAACACCGCGGGGGAGGGCCAGAATCGAATATACTCCGTTACCTAACCGCAATTATAAGTTTCCTGACGAATAATATGATCAATTTGTATAAAAGCAAATTGTTATTTCCGACATTCGAGCGTCTGGTTACAAATATAATTGCGTTGATGCATCGACTGTTTTTGAGGGAGCAAAGTGTGTTAGACACGCTAACGTTATTGAGCGAGTGGTTGTTATTTGGTCAATGTCCATAAGACTTAGTGTACACGCCAAACATAATTTCGAGAGAACATCGCACTATTTTGGCTTCACGAGTTAGAAAGTCAGTCGTAGATCGTAGGTCAACCAAATAATACTTAAGAACAACCACGTGATCAATATGACTGTCATGGTTTGTAGTAGCTAGTAAATTAAGCATATTGGCTGACTTGATACAGTGGTCACTTATTTATGTCAAAATAGTCATTAGTGTGCTTCCGGTAGTACTATGGTCTTTCATCCTGTACTAGAGGCTCTTAGATAAATTACATGTCATGACAAATACACATCTATCAGTGATAATGGTATGTAACCGTTGCTAAGTAATCAACCACATCATCCAGAAAAAGGTACAGAGTACACGCTGATAATTAGAATGAAGTTATTGCCAATACAGGTGCCCAGCATACAGGCGTAAGACAATGATAAGATAATGTGTTTAAAAAGCCTCTAAACGTAAGTAAAACTAACACTACAGCCAACATTGTCCATATGTATTGGCATGACGAACATGCATGATTACACATATGAGTGTTTTGGCACTTAACGAACGTCAAGATAAGTTAAACCATTCTCACTAATTAAATAATTGGACGACGTTTAATAGGAATTCAATAGTGCACAGACAACATAATTATGTCTAGTGTAGCCATTCTTTAAGAGCAGAACCATAACAGGAAAATTTTTAATCATATGAACATATTTAGCATATCTGTCTACAAATATGCCTTGCTAAACAAGAACAAGTTTTTAATACGACCATATTGTGTCTAGAGTACAAATGTAGCCTTATCTTTAATAGCAGACGGCTTATGGAAATCGTTCAAATCGAACGACATTATTTTGCATATCTGTATAATTGTCTGCCATGCAAACAATAAATGTTCAAAGTTTTGTTTATTTGTTAGAGTTGATACGATACCGTAGACACAGACACTTAAGACAATAGTAGATAAGGTTGTGCTTTAGTGCTTAAGAGAGTTGGGGAGGTTACGAAATGGGAAACAAATTGCGACAGAGTTGGATGGGTTAACACGATAGAGGACATATGCGAGGTTGAGAGATGGGGCAGAATATATAATCCACAAATATGAAAGACTAAATTGGCTGTTTAACGATGTTTCCTTTTTTAATTTCAGTATATGAAATTCAATTTTGTGATTTATTAAGGAAATGTATTTACAATGTCTTAAGTAATGTCGAATTAGTTATGATATCATTAAAGCTATTAATCAGTTCTCCTACATTGTACTCGTATTAACGACAGCTTTTTTATTGCCTTAATGAAATACAGTTCTTCGCAATCGTACATGTAAACCTTGATGTAAAAGTCATGTAACTTTTTCTACTAATGATTCCTTCAAGACACGTACAGTGATTTTCTAATGGCATCATATTTTTCTAGGATTCTGTCGTTACACATATTTAAGACACGGTACATTCTGAGCGAAAATATGTTGTTCAAAAGAAGAATACTGTATGTGCTTAATTAGAAGATTCATTATAACAGATTTGACTTTGTATATGAAATCAAGTCAATTAAAATATTGAAAATTCGTTAATATTCTGAATTTAATTCGTTATTATTCTTTGCTCGTAATATTTTTGCTACATGTATTTATTTGTTTATTGACGTCGCATCTTTGAATAATATAACGTATCGATCTTAAGACGACATATTCTTGCTGACTTATCTATCATGTCATAATAAAAAAGAGCGGTGTTCTCACTAAATGAATGTCTGGTGAGTACAATTAGGGTCAATAGCCTGTATGTTAGCATGTTAACATAGACTTTGCTCTCTGACAAGACTTTTGATGCATCAAAGCAATTACATGTGTTATCAGACACTCAAATGTTGAAAATAACATTTTTCTTTTTCGTGCACTCAAGTTACAATGTACATCTAAGCACACTATTTCGGGTTGATATGTTGAATGTGTGTCCGCCGTAAAATCAGAAAGTACGGACTTTGTTACCTCTGGAAATAAAGTTATATAACCATTGTATAAACATGGGATGTTGAGAGTATTAACGCTTCGTCATGTGACGCGACATTTGTGCCATTATTGATAACAGTATTCACATTAAGTAATCTAAATAAGCGCCAAAAACGACCAAAATTTGATATGTTTCTAATAAGTTCTTTGTCATGAATGTAAGAAGTATAGTCAACATTTGTATACCCTATTGCCATGGTTACGATTAGTCCATTACCTTCTCATGTCTCCCTGAATGCTTTTATTCTGATTACTTCCGGTTCGCCGTCATTTTGTGAGACAAATGTCTTTTTATCTGTCAAAATATGCCACAATCACGTGCTTGTCGTATGTATGGAACGGAAATGATATTCAGATATTGAATGTTGACAGATTGGGTAGGGAATGTGAGAGTTTGTTATTGAGGTTGTTAGCCGGTTACTGACTCAACTAGTACTTTGTTGATGGTTCTGACAGTTGAGATACATTTCGTGTAGTGAATTGTGCTTAGGATTACTCCACTGTTGTGAATTAGTAGCTACCCGGCAATTTATAACGTGTCTCTTCTTACCTGCCATACACAAAGTATGTAAGAACTAGTTTAACAATCGACCTATACGAAATTAGTTGAAACCAAAACTATTTACAAAATATTTAGCATGCATATGGATACTGTTCTATTTGGTTTGAAGTCGAATAAACAAAGGCAAAAGAGACCTTGACATTTAAAAACATGAAGACGTTCTTGACAAACTTCCTGATATCGTATTATCAAATAATCGTACATCAAGGAACTGAATAACCAATAGTTTCTAGAGAATTTGCATTGTATCTTCAAATGTCTTAGACCTGAGATTTAATTGAGTTGGTTAAAAGTATCTGACGACAGTTGATCGCGTTAAACCAGAAACATTTGTCATTAATATTGTCAATTATTTTGTTCTCATTGGGTTTCTTGGATTAGCCTACTTTTGGATAAACAAGTACCAACATTTTTATATAGACTTGAGGTTGGTCTCCCAGAAATGTTTGCCATTGATATTGTCAATTATTTAGTTTTCTTGCGTTTCTTAGTATTCACAAACTTTTAAATAAACAAGTACCAAATACGTGTATATACCGCAACCGTGGCCTAGTGGTTAGGGCGTCCGACTCCGGAGCGGAAGGTCGAAGGTCGAATACCGGCGGAAGCTGGGGAAGCTGAGCCGCCAGCTAGTTAAATAATGGTTACCGTAGGCCCATCTCTGCCAGGCGCCCGGTAATATGAGAAGGGATTCGGGAGGTTCTGTGCGCAAGAAAAATAGGTGTCTCATAAGTCAAATTGGCAGGCCCTTTCATTAGGGGTGACACTATAATAAACAGACACTTTACATTTACTTTACCTATACTTGAAGTTTGTTTCCTGCGTTTCTGTGTGTATATATGTGTTTCTGTCGTGTTTGGCTGTTTTGGTTAAGTGCGTCCTTCACTGTACAATGTGATGCTCAGCTGACAAGTCAATGTAACTGCTCTATGAAATGAATAAAGTACCTACTTACACAATTGTCAGGGAAATGACTGTACGAGACTAATCACTACTTACTTTAAATACGTCGCCGTCAATTTATTCTAGACGAATTGTCCGGAGAAAACGACATTGTCTGAATGTACTCGATTGTTTTAATCCAGTCTTTCCGCCTCGGACTATATGTAATTGGAAGCAACGGACATAACGGAGTTTTGACGACCTCTGTATTCCCGGTCCTAAATAATTTGAGATAATCTCAAGGGAAAATAGACTCATAAGCTATGTACGTTGTGCAAGTAATTTGTACCGGAAACTATTAGTATTGGGTTTTATCCCGTTTTTGGTGTTATATTGGCGTTTAGTGGCTGTAAATTGCCACGTATAAAACCTTAACATGTCCAATAAACATTGTTGACACGTGTCTTGTGCGTATGGTAATGAAGTTGTACTGTCAGCAACACTCTGACATAAGTCGACAAGTTACTGGCTTTTCTGTCAGTGTTTCCTTCTACACCATATAATAATCAAACTGTGAGACATTCGGTCAATTGGCGAATGATTGCGATGTTCTAACATTCGCGTATGTGCAAATTCCTTTCATTCAACACACATGTATTTGTATATAGGCGACTAAAGGTAGCCTAGAACATGCCGTCATTTTCATCTTATATGGATTCAGGTGAGATATCACCGGTGTGATATGTTTGAAGTCTGATTATTTGACTGTTTTTTTTTCAGAATGTGACATTTCTGTCACGCAACAATTTGTCTTTTCTCTGAAAGATTATTCGCGTTGCTTGTGTTATCTGTAACTAGAATACATGTATGTCTAACTATGCGTGATGTCGATAGAAGCACACCTTCAGACGTATCAACAACTTGTGTCAATTTGTCAAATAATTCGATGTCAATGTCGTTAAAATATTTGTCTGTTGGAATTGATGCATTTTTCAAGACGTCATTTATGTTATTGCGTGATATGCAGTGTGTTGTAGAGCTCATTTTAAGTATGTTTTGACCAATCAGTGAACTAATAACCTGAAGGTGTGCCTGTATCAACCAATCAATGACCTATTGGCGGATTGAGCTTTATCGGTGAATGCCTCCTTATAGAAGCGGCTATAATGTGGAAGATTGAATACAATGGAGTGTTTAATCACAGAGAATCGATGAAATAAATAAAATGCATAATTAAGTATGTCGTAATATGCAACTATGAGGGTATATAATCAATTTCTGAATACAAAATTATTGCATTAAAGATAGTAGTTAACACTATGAAAGCCGTTACTGTCTTAGCGTGACAATCGCCGCTGTCATGTGATTCAAAATATTACGCCTAAGAAATCGAAATTTTGCAAAGCGTCGGAATAAATATCCATTGGGAAAGAATACAACATCATAATTAAATCAAATTTCTGCGTTGTAATGCCAGATAATAAAAACGTACTTCTTAATCCTACATTTTGTGATTTTTAAACGATAACAGCTACATATATGATGTATTCTAATTGAGTAATCGGGTGATGCTGTACTTACAATGTATTTGAGACTCTTAATGATCCCAGTAATGCAATGTAACACAATGCACTAACATTCTACGGACAATATTGATAAATAACGAGTTCACTTGTATTGTTTTACACAGAACGTCACATGTTTCAGGAATCGGGTTCAAATTCGCGTGGAGAAACACACATGACTGTCATATATCAGCGGAAAGCTGACCTGCAAGTAAAGGCTATGCTCGGTATGTACAATATGCTATTCCACCAAACTACAATGAATGACCTGAATTCGGTATGTCCGTCAGATGAATGAATGATATACTCTTGGTAAACACTGACATTGGTGCTCTATCATATGTATGAGAAGAAACGTTGCTATATCAGGAGTATGTTTTTAACGAACGCATTTTTAACACTTCTTATTCCATACAAAATGGCCATGAGTCACCTCTAAAGAAATACTTCAAAATTACATTTTATTTGCCAGTGTATATAAAATGTCGGTTTCGCTTAAAACACTTGCTGAACTGCCAGCGATTCATGCATTTATTGTGTTGTCATTTACATAAAGCGCATCCCTAATGTGTTATTTGAGAAGCAATTTATCAACAAGTTGAGCCAAATGTTTCGAATCAATATGGTGGAATGTGGATTTTCTACATCACATTTATTAAATAATCTCATATGGATTCTCCAAGTGTATTACATTGAATTTATGGAACGAGACCATTTCCCATATTACATTCATTAATAACTACTTCGTAACGTTGCGATGGCAACGCTACAACACATCAGACGTTTGTGTAGAATTACTACTTCGTCGCCGCGTTGCCATGGCAACGGTACAACAAATCAGACGTTGTGTAGACTAAGTACGTTTCGTGTTTCAAGTCCCTCGTTAAACGCTGCCTCAAATTGTCAGGGAGGGTAATTACATTGGATGACAATAATTGACTCTAGCTAGTGTTACACACAGGGAATATAGAGACATTTAAAAATAAACGTATGTGTCCTTAACCCCTGAATATTGCATTTATTCTTAATAAGATGTAATCCCTGGTTGTCCTTCGGTCTACAACTTCCGTTCCAACTTACACTTGAAACCGGAGTACAGCGATTTGTTTCCAGATGGATGTTTGGGGAGTATACCATTACGACCAACAACCCTATAACATCACATCGCCTTATAACGTTTGCGAGTTGAGCATTCACTTTGCTATTTAACAAGCCATTCGGTGCATCAAAACAATTTAAAGTGTTCGCAGACACTAGAATGTCTGAAATAGCATTTTGCTTGATATGAATTGACCATATGAGTCGTCGAAAATTTTATAACACAGTTAGGTTAAAAAGCATATTAGGTCCGGCCCTCCCTCGCGGTGTTAATCTGTCAGTTTTTGGTACAAAAATTAGTTAATTTAATTCAATAAAATATGTTCAATCATCTTCGCTTTGGTGGAAAAAGTCTGTGTCTACCATTTGACTGCATTTACAATACACGTCAGTTTTAATACGGTCTTATTTCGAATTATTGTCTTTAAAACCGAAGCTTCTGACGCTGTTTTGTGTATAAAATCATCACCCGAATGCACTCTTTTAAATAGTGTTTCGGATGAGACAATAAAGCTAGCTTCCATGTATGAGTGCTATACATATTCCTGACATGTAAGAAAACCAGTGGTGTCTCTTTAACAAGTTGCAAATCCCCTGAAGCTACATTATCCCCCAAACCTGAAATAATTTATCTCAATTGGGGTCTCGCACATATCTTATAATATATGATGAGGAGTATATAAAAGCAAATAAAACAGTCCAAAAGAAACTGTCAGCACGCTAATCTCGGTCCGTATAGTAGGAAACTTCTGATCTCGGG
Organism: Spisula subtruncata; assembly: GCA_963678985.1. NCBI lineage: Eukaryota > Metazoa > Mollusca > Bivalvia > Venerida > Mactridae > Spisula > Spisula subtruncata. The sequence goes on along the minus strand of OY787678.1, from coordinate 1,235,521 downwards.
TTGTGGGTTGTTCCCGGACTGCCCTACTAGATTTATTGATATTCTTTCGGGTGTACACATATGGTTTCTGGAAAGCAGTTAAAAGTGTGCAAAAGTTCAGCATCGATATTTGTCTACCTGACAAATATATGATCGGTTACTTAAAGACCGTCTGATATTTCTGCTGTCTTTTAAGACTACTGTGTATGTTACTTGTGAAATAATTGTCTTGGAATTCTAGACGTAACCAAAGTAACGGTAGTAATTATTGAAATGTTGTGCTTAGATGTAACTTAAGTTCACTAGGATCTCGTGGAATAACCGATGTATCGTATTACACAGACACATTAAACTAGAAGAATGTCTCGTAATGGATGAAGTCGTATCTAGCTCGAGTAGTTCTTGGCGTCTAGAGAGGACAATTTCATGTCTGAATGCTCATTTTAATGCAATAACACGATCGATATCAATATTATATTTCATTTCAAGAATAAATTTGTGCATTAATGTATATTTGGATAGTGGTTTCAGTTTTGATAGTCTATTACATCTGGTTGTCCGGACGACCAATTCGACTTACAAAGTTACAGGATCAATTTAATTGATCAAAATAAAGTCAAAGTATTATATGGTCTGTGAATGTGCAAGTGCCAAACATTCAATATGAAATTATTGTTCCTTTGATTAGAAATCAGTATATTGTGGTTCAAGTACTCGTTTGTATATTTGGTATTCAGGATTGTTTGCCAGGTGAAATTGTCACTCTCGCTGCCCAGTACAAACGGGGGACTGAAACTAGTTGGCTAACAATTCTCTAAATGACGTAAAAAGCCTTACAAAGTTGGCACCACACACAGAGTATAATACACATGTTTTGTGTCTCGTGTACAATACATTGTCAAAACTTTCCTGACAATGGTTAAAGTGCATGAGCTTTATTCATTACAAAGCAAACTTTCGGAATTCTTAAGACATTATCGCATATTGAATGTACGAAAATGTTTATAAAAAAACTCTAAACTTCACAGACCGCATTTTACGACCATATTGCGTCTAGAACTCTTATCTTTATACCGGAAATCGCTCCAATTTTACGACCTTATTTTGCATATCTGTTTGCAGGTCAGCCATGCTAAACAAAACTTGTGCCAAGCTTTCGTATGTGTTGGTTCACAGGATGTTTAAGAAGGAATAACAAAAAATAACAATTGCTCCTTTGGTTGGCGCCAGGTCGATCATTCAATTGCTGGCAGGCAAACGACTATATTTATGGGCACTTGTTATTCTTTATGCCCTTTTGTATTTGTTTTCCATGCCCTGTGCTTAAAGGAAATATATTCAAAATCATATTATAACCAATATTTAAATGGCTTAAAAGTAGGTGTAGTTTATCAAAGTAAAAAACCTAAGTATATAAAAGCTAAAATATATTGAAGATCTAAAAGTACAAACATTTGTCCAAAACAAGATTTGACACAATGTGTTTTCTTTCACGAATGTGTATAAACACTTGTTTACAAGAACCTGAGTTTTACCTCACCCGTATTTTGTTTGCTTATCCTTTGCATCGTACCAACATTTCAAAACAGGTTATAAAATACAAAATGTACACATGTTTCAAATACACGGAACTTCAAAAAAGAAGGAGAACGACGACAGAACGAAAAATAGCAAATATAAGCATCACTTTGGCCTTAACAAACATCGTCTATTTTCCTATACAATCTAATGTCGTTAATGGAAGGGGAACATATGATAGGGACGCCGTATGCGGAGTTGAGAGAAGTGGATATGAAAATATTGGCCATTATCTAATTAGCTACGATATAAAAGCCGTATCAATTCATGGGATGATGGATAACATAGTTTGTGTGAGTTGATAGGAGAACGTAGACATATAAACCCAGACTTTTGTGATATTGTGAGTGTGAGAGAGAAAATTGTGTGTAAGGCAGAGGCGCTCGTGAGAAGGAAGCATATTGTTGAATTTGGGTAAAGGGGAGAGGGGGTAGGAAGGGGATAGGCCAAGATAGGATAGATAGGTTGTACGCTAGGTAAGAGGACAAACAAGGAGGGCAAGAGGATGGGCAGTTGATGTGTGAGCAAAGAAGGAACTAATGTGGGAAGCGTCGAAGAAAGTTATACCTGTGGGGAGAAAGATAGAGAAACGTTGTAAGTTCACACCAAAACATCTATCAATGGACTTGAGTATAAATGACAAGTTCCACAATACTAAGTTTATAGCCACGTTGCCCTTGGGAGAGGGACACACAATCAGTTAAAAACTTGTTTTAAGATTTTTCTGGCATTTTGGCAGATTATTCATGAGACAACTTTGCCAAACTTGGACAAATGATGAACTATTATTTACTGTTTCTGATCAACAACGTAATGGTGGGATATTGCGTGCGACTAGGTGAAAACGAGTTATATGAAGATAAATAAGTTAAATGCCAGCACTAATCATAGTTAATTATCCGGTGTTATAACGATGATAGACAGTGGTAACAAGTATGTTCTTATTAGTACTAATTCTACAATTAGCATATTGTATGTACTAATTATGACTTTGAACAATCATGTTGGATTGAATCGACATATGTACCATTATTTAAGATTATATGGTGCTATTTTGCACGTACATAAAAACGCTATAACTTGCGAAAGGTTTCCAAGCAATAAACTGTCAAAAGCCTTAATGGCTAACCAGATTGATAAGGAATCGATCTATAAAGCAAGCATGTCTTAAATGCCAATTGTTCTTAATAGCAACCCTACCTTTTTAAAGCGTCGACCTTGCTTAATATAACAGCAGCAGACCATTTGAGCTTTAAGTATTCTAGATTTCAAACAACCGTATATCATTTCAACATGATTAAGGTTTTGTCTTATAATTATGAACGATACTTTACCTTATTATGTTTGAAATATTGCGGTGTTTGCACATTTTACCCAATGTAACTAAAGGTCTGATTTACAAATGACGACAAAGCTCTAATAGAAGTTCATCTAATAACATTTGACAAATGTTTCCAAGAGGTTATTCATGCTATCTAATGAATTATTCAGAGTTACAATGCCTGTAGAATTTGCGAGAAGAGAGTGGAAAGTCCATAAAGGATCAGTAAAAAGCACTTTTTTGTAGTCTTTTTGTAGATGTATAGTAACAGTATTATATACTGTATTTGGCAAACATGGTTATGAAACGAAAATTTAAACTTGATGTACATGTATACACGGGCTGTTTATGTTCTCAATCTAGATATTCCAACCAAACTTAAACATTTACGATAATTGTTCAAACATGTCAGGCGCTTTGTGGGTTGCAGTGGCCTTGAGGTAGGGTGCGCTACGGGATCGAGGTCCCGGGTTCAGTCCCCCTCATGCCCACTGGTTAATTTCTCTGAACAAGACCCACATGCTCCACTCCACCATGGTGTAAAATGGTACCTGTGAGGGCAGTCTATTCCTGGGCGCCGCAGATCGATGTTGACTGGAGCGATATCTATACTTAACATAACGAAGAAATAAAAACACAAGTCCCCGTTCTAACAGAAAAGGATGCTCTTGTTACTCGAGGAAATACCAAACTCGATGACACCAAGTGACCGGTCCGTCATCCTATAATTACTTTACTACTGTCATTTAGAGTAGAGCACATTTAATTATCAGCAGAAGATAAAACGTTAAAGCACGATGCCAATAATCAATGTTCTTATCGCATTGTCACGTCCTCCTAATATGCCTTCTAATTGTCCTAGCATGTATTCCCTTTGTCTTAATAGCATTTTACCATAAATAGATAGGTCGCAAGAGCAACTCACATATGACCTAATGGAACACCGTATATCATATCACCAAATTTATTAAGTTCGGCATCAACGTTTCATGCAACTGGTTATCGTTGGCTTAGATTGAGAAGGTCGCGAGTACAAAATCGATATTTTGAGAAAACAAGAAAAACTGTCGGAAATTAAGTCTTTATTTGGAAACACACGCTTTTACAACTTCAGTTTGGTGAACATGAAAAGTTCCAATTTTTATGATAATAGGCTCATAACATGGGCCTTATGATGCCGATTTCAAATATGTATTAGTCTTATTTGGTCGTAAGTAGTAGTTACGACCTTCTCATTCTAAGCGATATGAGCGAATTATTATTCCTGTATCCTTTATAAAAAATCTAGGCTAAAATTTTAAAGTTTCATTTTTTTCAACCCAACCGTTAAATATTTGTATATTCAAAAAGATCTTGCTTGAGCTGGATTCATTGCTATAGCAAATATTTTTATTTGTCTTAAAAGTAGCTTGTTTATAATTAGGTCAACCTGAGGCACTTGACCTGCCATAATTAGGTAAAAAGCAAAGAATATAGGCCAACGCAGTTGTTACATATAAAGCATATGTAAAGTAAATGGATATTGTTTCATGTTGGCTTTTGAAGATCTCAGATAGAATCATACATGTACTTATGGCATTCATTGTCATGGTGAAGTTTACTATTATGAAATACCCTGTATCTTACAGTTCGATATTACGTTTACTCCTACCGAATGTAACATATTTTTTGTATCTAAGTGGGACACAAGATATATGCAAATCAAGAGGTTTTACATCACGTATTGTGCTACAGCGATGGATGGAAAACCATTATGAGTCATTACACTGAAGCATATTTCCATAGCCGATTTATCATTACAAGCTCGATAGGTCGAAACATACAACAGTTTATGTCTGGAATTCCATAATGGCGGCAATGCTCTTAGATGTTTTGTTCAAAGTTGTGCATAAAATTGGTTGCTGCCGAATAGCAAGTTTTGAACAATTCATTGCGAAATTCTCACTAACACGTTGTATAATGCAGTTAGGAACTAGTCACCAGCGAAACGTTATTGTAAGCTCAATTGAAACTCTCAATTGGAGATTTAACTTTAATTATAACATATAATGCTATATGAAAGTTCAAGGCGTTTTGACCCAAATTATCCGATTTGTTTAACTATTCGGATGCTAGAACTACTAGTTAATCAACTATACAAGTCAGTCAGCAGCAGTTAACTGACATCATACCCTATCGTCAAACTGTCAATTCGAGTGTCTAGTTAAAAATAAGATAATAATAAAAGGTCGTGTAACATATCAACGATCAATAGACAATAAGCAAACAATCAGAAAGACAGCATAAGTTTCCATCTTATAAAAAACGTAAAAAAAGTATTAAATTTTTCAGAAAAAAAAGAAACCAACCTCCAAATCAACCAGCTCTTTCGTCCGTTTGTCACGTATCTCGACAAAATTTTGCGACTTAATTTTACGTTCAGTCCTTCCGGTTTCATTCTTCTTGGGTGGCGGTAGTCCCATCCGTTTACTGAAGAATTCACTGTTTCTTAAACGTCGGTGGAATGACGCCGTTTGGCGCAATTTCCCCATGTCCACATTTTACTAAACACCTCGTGTAAAATCCAAAAATCCCTTTTTCAAAACCCTATATCCAAATTAATTTTTAATTGCAACTCATGTGACACTTTTTTACTGCACAACATATGGGCACTTTTTATTTATAATTCCTATGGCTAAATCCCGTGGCTTTATTTTACTTACGCATAATCCACTATTTTTTAATCCTGTGATCTAGCTTTTCTCGCTAATCGAATGGACCCTTTTAACTCACAAATCGAACGACCCTTTTTTACTCACAAATCGCAAATCGAACGGACAAATTATGACCCCTATCACTCTAAATCCCTTCATATGCCCGTTTTATTCACACTAAATCAAATCTGATGTATCCATTTTACTATTTTATTCCTATGCACCCTGTTAAATCTCAAATCACAAATCATATGGTCCCGTTTTTACATCACAAGCCTTATGGAAAACTCATTAACAAGTTCGTGATTGTTGCTTTTCTCAGACAAAACGTGGATGCAATCACTGCGAGTTGTTAAAATTCGTCACCTAAACCTCTCGATAGTTGAAATTAAACCAACCTTGCTTCCAATTTACGATTCACGTTCACACGATAGAACAATTAGCAGCCGCACTGAAAATGCAATGTGTTAGAAATATTGTCACGCTGAGAAGCACCGAATTTTACAACGAAGATTCTAAAATTCCACGTTGCCTTAGGAACTAAACGTAAAATATGCAAATTCTGTCACAAACACACACATTTATTCCAACTATTCCAAACCGATTGTTATTAACCGACGTTTTCGAAAAAACAAATAACCACACTGGAGAAATTCTATAAAATTCCGTCGATTTCACATTTATGTAAGCACCAAATCGACAAAACTTGATCGTTATCACGTAATCACTCAAATGAAAATTTGTAAATTCCTTTGAAAACACAAACTACAAATAGACAAAAGCACCGTTTTCGCATACAAGTAATCTTTCAAGTGAGATTTTGTAAATTCCGTCGTTTTCCCATAAACAACATAACGACGTTATTCCTGATACAAAGATTCACTTGTGATTCACAATTTCAGAAATCTCTCTTGACATCGGAAAATAACTATTTTACATTTGTAACAACATGCGATATTCATGAGGAAATCAAATATTTCTCTCTATGAACTGACTTGTATGCTATGTTCAGTGTATTCTATGAAGACATCCTTGTCATCAACAATTTGAGAAGTTCGATATTTAATGTAGCATCCGTAACATGAAACATAGTGTCTATTATATTGCGCTAGTATGAGGGACTCTACTCATTTTAACATCAAAAGCAACCGGTAATAAGATTCCAGTTTTTTCCGTTAGGAAGACAAATGGCATATGGATCATACGGAGTGCATATCAAAGTGAGTGTAATTTATACCAGACCATAGCAACAGTGAATGTATTTTCGATATTTATTCATGTGAGTAGTTCATTTCTAAATACCCTATGCGTATAGTATTTTCAAATAAGAATCGGACAAATCGCTGGCTTAGGATGAGAATGTCGTACAAATGTAAGAACAAAATATATATTTTGAGAAAACAAGAAAAAAACAGCCCTAAAATTACTAAATTACAAAAATTATGGTAAAACAAGCTATTCCAACTTCTTTTTGGTCAACATAACAAGATCTGTTTTTCATGAAAATAGGCTCATAAGAAGCGCCCTGTGATGTTGTTTTTAAATATGTATGAGTCTTAAAAGTTCGTAAGTAGTACTTTCGACCTTCTCGTTCTTAGCCAGCGTAAATCATGTCAGTAATTCATTCCTGAACACGCTATGCGTATAGTATTTCCAAATAAAATTCGGGCTTATGATTTCCGAATAACACACTAATGGTAGTTTCTATCGAATAACATATCAGTTTCGAACAAGACAAATTTTAACGTATACTAGTTCGGATTAGCACGTACGTATAACTATTTATATCCAAATAACACATTAACGAATGTCTTAATTGAATTTAAATATATAGAATTTCCAAAAACACGATGAGTAGAATTATCATTGCCGAATAACAGCATATTACTCACTCAAATTGCTTAGAAAAGTAGAACTAATTATAACTATGTCAATAATTTAATTATCCTTTATCATTTTCCGGAAAAGTCACATATAGTTACTTAATTAATATACTTGTGTCTCCACACTATCTGTCGCCGTTTAATTAAGGAACGTAATTCCAAATGACGTCTGCTGTACTCTCCAATAAGGAATCTAACAGTGATGTTTGTCTCATTCACAGCAGGCGTGTAATAGCGCACACGGTGACCACCATCTGTTAGACTACTGTAAATAACATCCTACTATCGGAAATTCCTCATTTATCAGACATTTGTTTGAAACATTGCTCTATTCAAATACCACGTGCTATTCCTGTTAAAGATCACGTTGTGTGAGATAAATATCACGAGCTTGTGTTTTATAACCAGATTTATAACTGGCTTCGATTGAGAAGGTTGTAAGTACAATATCGATATTGAAAGAAAACAAAAAAAACTGCCTGAAAGGTAAAACCAACTGTTTCAACTTCAGTTTGGTCCTCATGACAATGTCCGATCTTTATAGAAATAGGCTCATACATGTAGGAAGCGCATTCTGATGCTGATTTTAAATATGTATTAGTCGTATAAGGTCGTAAATAATTGTTGCGACCTTCTCATTCTAAGCCAGCGATATGCCACCAGACGCCCATAGAAAATGAAATATCGTGATCTCACACGGTGTGGTGCTTACAAGTATATCAGTCTTGTTCATGGAAGATTAGAAATGTAACAAAGTATGATCAGTTCAGATTTCTTCGCTTCGTACAATTAATTCCGACAAAGATAACGCTTTATTGTTTTAATTACAATTATCGTCGCAAAACATGAACATATTTATAGTCAGGAATGCCTTATCATCCAAGACATGGAGTCCATTTCCTACGCAAAGCGCCACGTAGCGCTTCCCACGGTATGTTATGCAAACCTTCTGTAATCAATTGAATGGGAAGTAACTGAATGAAGGCACTACGTAGTACTTAGACAACGGACACTTATCAAGCTTTGTTTATTTGGCGTTAACAAAAAATACGAGTACAATTAGCATACAACATTCGCATCTCTGATTTAGTCTGTGTTGCTTTTGGTGAATAATTATTTGTTGATACACATCGGAAGCTGATTTCATGTTAATTTACTTTGAAACTTTAAATAGCTATTGTGCATATCAAAACTATTATTGAAACCTTACTTGGCAAAAATAAAATTCATCATGTGTAATCGTGTAAGAACGAGCTTGCGCCTTCCAAGACATAGTATTTTAAAATGTAGCAGAAAGTATGTACATTTCATTTATACGACTTGAGATTAAAATCATTTGAATGTCAGACATTACCTGATGTAGTAGACTCTTCAACATACATATCAGGCTTAGAATGAGTGTTATTCACGACCTTTGAAGACTGGTACATATAAAAAATCAATATCACAAGTCGCTTCTCATGTACCTATTTTCATGAAAATTGGAACTTGTCATGTTGACCAAACTGGAGTTTTTTGCCATAACTAAAGAGTAATTTTCAGTCAGTTGTTTCATGTTTTCTAAAAATATCAATCTTGTACTTAAGACCTTCTCATTCTAAGCCAGCGATATGTACTGCCAGCAACTATTATTCATATCAATTTGAATTAGAATAAAACGATATATTATAAGACAATGCTCTTTTATATTGCGTCATTAAAATTGATATACATTTATGTTGTCTTTCGATATGGTTTCCGTTAAATAAAATATAGATAAGATGTTATTGTGAAACAACCGACTAACGACTCAAAGAGTGCATTTGTCTGAAAGTAGTTCGTGTGAGAATGCTCTGGAGGACGAATAGCACTTTTAACGAAACATATATAGTGTCCAAAAGACCCATTAACCTATTTATTCCGAGGATCGATTGTCTTGTGTAGACAAAAGCTCTCAATACGAAGAGGTGACATAAATGTCTGATCGTGCTAGCTGTTTTACGAATAAAAATCCGGTTACTTTCATCACATAAGTATACTTTTTTATATGGATTCTTTTACAAATATATATGAGGAAATATACAGGGAAGGTAGCATTTAACTTAACCAGCTGATCAGTAATACCACAACACAACCACACGGATTAATGCCAATATACAACCAAAAAAAGATTAAAAGCTCAAGTACCCGCCGCAAAAAGCAGGACGACCCAATTTCACAAAGAAATGACGAAATTAACGTTGATCCCATGTGATCAAATGGAACGCAGCTTGCTCTTATAACTTAAATTAATCATTTTCGACACCTCGTACCTGAAGGTGTTTATTGTCACGAGGACGTGGTGGCACATGCTCGCTCGAGTCATGCAATGCCAATACAAAATGCCACGTTTAATTTGGGATTCAATGTTCACAAAGTACTGTGACATGCGACAGACACACGGCCACTAAATCCTAGCTCGACCATCTAAAAATGGTGATACATGTAGTCAAAACTTCCATCGTGGAGCTATTTATTGTTTTCGAGAGAAAATGTGAGTACAATTTGCTTATTACAATGTGCCGAAATTCTTTGTTTTTCTTCTTGAAAGACAAGCATCACTCCGAATATCAAGACGCGACAGACATGGCATTTCGTATAAAATGCCAATTGAAAAACTACCTGACACGTTGAAGTAATTTGCCCCTTGACCTTTACGCGATATATTACTGATCAACGAGTAATAGACATTTTACATTATTCCATTCATTTACCTTGACGTACAGACATATGTTAGGGGGAATGTCTGTCTACAAATGATATATATGCCACTTGGGATTTATCATATCAAATATCAAACGATCATGACCAAAAAATAATGCGTTTTATCCATATACGAAACCCTCGTATAATACAAACCCGATATCGTTGGCTTAGAGGTCGTAACTACAAAATCGATATTTTGAGAAACGAGAAAATACTGTCCGATAATTGCTCTTTACACATGGTAAAACAAGCGGTTTAAACTTTGTTTTGGTCAACATGACAAGTTCCTATTTTTATGAAATTGGGCTCATAAAAGGCGTCTTGTGATGCTAATATGTATGACAATACAATACAATCTTTATTTTAAGTCGGATTTACATTTACAACAAATAACATTAGCTATGTATAGCTATTGTCCGACATGACAATTCTAGTAGTAGTTACGACCTTCTCATTCTAAGCCAGCTATGTATAGCATAAAACTTTTACATGGAAATAATCTCAGAAAGCGTTCGTATGGTAAACAATAAATCCGGTCTGTTATAGACAATAAAATCTGTCAAATTTCACTACATTCAATTTCCATGGTGACTCGTACAATTCCATGAAATTGTAATTTTATCATCAATATTTCTTAAGCAATACTTTAAAACGTTTCTGTAATTACTCATTGTAAGATAAATGAGGTTTGATTTTACAACCTTTACACGAATGCAACAAACAACAGTCCCAATGAGACTTCCATAGCATTATTAGGAGCTGAAAGTTAACGTCAATCTAAACAAGACCAATTCATTTATCCACACTACACAGTGAATACAGAAGTCAATGTTTAAGCTATACATCACAATGCGCGTGTATTTCAAAAACACATCAATTACAAATACTTGTAGTATTCGAATATATTAATTATCCAAAATCTGTTGATGTTTGCTGATAAAATCGGTCTGCACAGGCTAGCCTAGCTTGGTTTATGATGCTGTCAGAGGGCAAACAAAGGTCAGATTAGAGAAGAATGTAACCTGCTAAGATAGTGCATAATATAAAACATGAAAACCAATTTTTATATCTGAAAGCATAAAATTAATATCGGGCATATTGTATTGTGCATTTGTTAAACTTAAGGCGCCACAGAAATACGTTTTTCATAAACATTGCTGAATATTTTCTGTAAAAACACTTAAGGAATTTCTGTGTTTCCGTTTCTCAGCTGTGAAAAGTTATACTTAACACCATTCCAGGGGCCTTATTCACCAACGTTGTAAGTCTAAAACATAGACTTAGACTTTACATTGTCAAATGTTCTATTCGCTCTCATTTTGTTACAAATGTACCGATTTTGATATAAATTGGTATACATGTTCAGTGGGTGACAACAAATAGTCAGATAAAATTTCACATGGTTAAATCTAATTTCAAAGAAATGCCAGTGATTATGAATTATGACATTTTTAAGTCTAAGTCTGATTTTTAGACTTACAACGTTGGTGAATAAGGCCCCAGTAACATATTTTGATTTATACGATTTATATCGTTTTAGCTGTAAAATGTAGTAACACTTTCATTCCAGTAATATACTCTGATTTATACTAATTCCTTACAGTAGCTCGATTGAGAAACCAATTAGATAACTTAGATTACTGACGTTCGAAACCTCATTACTGATGGTGTATCCAAAATGTAGTACATCGCGCTATGACATACGATAAATCAGTATAAAAGTTTCAAGCAAACTTTGTTAATAGTCTAGTTCGTGTCAATTCGGATGACATACCTGGTCCACTTAACTGAACTGACGGCATATACAGTTTAATAAAGAACCATGCATGTAATAGTTTTTCCCATTAAATTACTGAACTATGAAAACATGTTACAAATACAAATAAACAAAAACATGTAAGCAGTTAAACCCAGGCATAAAACACAACTTTAGAATTTCAAGTGCCAAACACATTTTCTACAACCTAACAATAACCAATCTATCAGTTTACAAATAAATGAAACATCGATCAAACGCTTCGAGTTACATAATTATTTACGTATCATAATGATGTCTAAACACAAACGTTGCTGCTGAATTGTTTCATCTGCACGAGAGCTCTAACTATTGAGAATCGTGGAATTTGTTTTGGATACATGGATGATTTCCCAAACGTACAAATGACAATGGAAATAATTATTTGTATATCTTACCAAGTAGTACATAAATCTTTACGCATAGAAAATTGCTGAAATATTTCCAAGATAAATACAAGAATATAATTATATTTAGAAGATCTATATGGACCAAAACACTGAAGAATATAATTATACTTTGTAAGTTTATCAAATAACAGAGGAGGAGTTTTTACTTTACATTATCCATCATTTTATAGACTTCGATGTTGCTATTTCTGAAATAAGTCAGGCATTGTGCTTCTTAGAATCAGCCGTGGTATCCCCCCTTGTTTAAAGTGTATATAGCTATATTCTAACAGTCATTCAATGTCAAAATAATTACTTGCATCGTTTTTAGTATGATACTAGACTACCTTAATTGCAAATAAAAACTTTGGATGTGTTCCGTGTACTTTGATTCAATCGTCAAAACATAGCTGCTTCTTATAGTTTCATAGGGTGTTCTAGAACACTTTTGTATGGAAATGGACCGTTTGCATGTCCAGTAAATCACAGAGAGAGTTTTTGTTAAAACTGAAGCGAACAATGATCTAATGGATATGAAAGCATAATTGTTTTTCAGTTTTTAAAACGTTTTTAAAAATATCTTCCGATATAGCTCTATACACTTGAACATTTATTAATAATATTGATAGCCCTCGACAATCCTAGAAATAAACTCAGCAATACCAATCACGACGGTTGTTGACAATTAATGATATTGACCTTTTTGTGACTCATGAAGTGTGTTCCATTACTTAACGATGTCAAGAAAAGTACAATAACCACAGATAAAAGACGTCCACGCTCTCGTGTGGAGCTAATTGGTCCAGAAAACAGGCATTCCTAACAATTATAGACACTTTTGCAAACCTAAAATATTATAGTATGCATTTAAAGATATACCACCTGTCAACAATGATTCGAATAATATGTCTTTTTGTCCCAGTGTTTTTACAGATACATTGTAACAACCTGAATTTAAATGATTCGTTTAAAGCTTCACGCTCAGACACATGGGAAAATTACACCATTTCCGCGACATGAAACCCTCGCCATCACAGAATAGGTATTAATAAAACAGTGAATGTGATCTGGCCTTTAGCTGCCATCGTTCTCATGACCGGTTCTAGTTTTAAAAGTACATCATTGGAAGGTTACTATACGGAAAAATAAAAAAAGTTATTATTCCATTGTACTCGGATATTAGCACAGCAACTTTTTCACGATTTACAAATACATGTAGAAACAAAGACGGTCGTAAACAACGGTTATCACAAAATTACGCGCCATAAAATACCCACGATAAATTATGTGCTACGGATCTAGCATTGTTATATGGTTTAACTTTTCCTGATATGTCATAATATACCAACGACAAATTGTGCTGTGTGATTCTAGCATTGTTATATACAAATGTTTCTGATACAAACTTGTATTTACATACCTATTCTTGTATTTCTATCACTTTATTACAGTATCTGATCATTAACGTCAATGTGTCATGGCCGCCATGCTCTCAATCAATCACAAGAACGCTGCTCGAGCGAAATGAATGCGCATGTTAACTGTGACGAGCTTCAACAGCATACATCAGTAATTGAAAATAGTTCCAGAATGTTGGCACTTTGATTAAAATGCTCCAAATTATCCGTTAGTAGACATAATTTTCTCAAAATAATTTACAAAATGATCCCATAATTCCAAATAATGTTCTAAGAAATTTAATCGTTGGCTTTTACTCCGTACATGTAATAACTGAATCAAATTTGATTTTGGCTTTTGTGCCATGAATTTTGATTTGAACATTTGAGGTTTGCATATATTAGATTTATTGTAACTTCCAAGTTGGTCATGCCTTGTTGTTCGCTACAGTATATGTCTAATATCGGCATGTTAAGTTGTCATTTGCTCTTTGAAGAATAATATAAAACTGGTGAATACACAATTCATGAAAAAAGTTGTTCAGTTCATGACATTATATATATATATATTTGTAAATAGCATTACAAGACACTAGATATAGAGCAAACTATTATCGAAATTCATGACATTATATATATACTAAGTATATATTTGTAAATAGCATTACAAGACACTAGATATAGAGCAAACTATTATCGAAATTCATGACATTATATATATATATAGAACAAACTATGCTCAGTACATCTAGAAACGCAACGTTTTCATCGTTGATTTTTTCTTACTTCTATTGTTCATACATCTTTTAATTGTGTGTAATAATATTGTATAATCGTTTAGAAACTTGGCTATTGTCCATTTGTTATCGATCGGGTTACGTAACTCCCGTGTGTCAAGAAAATCACAAAACGCACGAATTCCACGTGCATCATTTAGGCATGATAGATTTTGGTGTAAATTGCTTTGAATCGTTTGTTAGGTTTGGCAATGAAAGAAAATCACAAAAGAAAAGTTCTAGGCCTTGGAATAAAAATGCCAGGATAGTCCGAACATGGAGGAAATCAGGCGATTTGGATGCCTATGACGGGGACGTCGAATTGGAGGTTTCACTTCGGCTAAATTGTCTTTAACCGACAATGCTTCATCTGGAAACACTCTATTAGCATGTTGGCACCGTTTGCATCCACCCATGTCCAAGGCTTCCATGTGAAACAACTCTCCGACAGGACCAGTTACTCCACATGTACCATATCTAGGTAAAATTCACAACTGATCTATACACTTCTAAACAACTTATTGGACGTCATGAATACGTAATCAATCAATAATTAATCAATATTTCAACTTTTCACTTAGAACAACGATTCTGAAAAATTAGGATTTTTCCAATTTAGGTTTCGTTACTTTTTAGCCGCACTATACACACAAGCAC
Organism: Spisula subtruncata; assembly: GCA_963678985.1. NCBI lineage: Eukaryota > Metazoa > Mollusca > Bivalvia > Venerida > Mactridae > Spisula > Spisula subtruncata. The sequence goes on along the minus strand of OY787678.1, from coordinate 1,220,329 downwards.
TGCTCATTCACATCGATAGCACTTTATAAAAGCAATGTTGCAGTTGCATTGTTCATGGAATAAAATATCATCAATTAAATACAGTTTGGTTGTCAATAATAAAAAGTTTGAAAAAGTATTGACAGTAACCCTAGTGTTGCGTTTCTAGATGTACTCAGTATATTATCGAGCATGGTGACCTACTTTATGTGGACAATTAGAGTGCCCGCGTGCAGAACGTACATTGTAGATAGTACATGTAACTGAATACTTAAGTTTTCTATAAAACATTCAACGACATCGACTAGTAACCGTGACAGTACGACGACATTGACAGTATTATAGTTCAGAGGACATCTCTGTGATAAATTGACCATTAACCAGTATTGGGTACTTAATAGCAGCTTTCCCCGGAAAGTGAATAATATGTAACACTTAGCTGATATTTCCCCTGTGATCAGGACACGCCAGACTTCCAATAGTCCGGAATTTTAATTAACGGGTTTTATTGATGGTGGTATTTGCATACAAATACAAAAGGGCAGTAATAGACAAGGCATCTTGGCAAGGCATTTAATCAGTCTCGACTATATATCAAGATTAAGCGATCACATTACTTTTTTGACGTAAGAAAATGATACTGAAAGGTCAGACGATTAAGACCGATGCATATTCTAATACCGTATACCATGTCAGTTATGCTTAGAGAAAATGGCACGTAATACACGTTATACACGTAATGCACTAGTATCTCTCTCTATGTTTGTAGGTGTCATCAGATTATTATTTTTCACGAAAGTATTTCATTTCCTAGCCGGACGTTCACACATGTATACAACCACGCCAATCTATCTAACATTGAAAACATCTGGTGAATTATAAGATTTGTTTGCTAGTCGGCAGACATGCTATACTTATAATACACTGACATACGCGTACGTAAATATACTACCTACGTATGCAATGTCCTTGCAGACAAATGCTTAAGAGTGTTATTTGCTTCAATTATAATTTAAATGTTGTATGCACTTCACTGTCAAAAGCGCTCAATAAGTAATTCGAAAGGGAACAAATATTGCCGCGGTATCCAATGACATCTGACTTTTGTTGGTTCAAATGAAGTTCGAAGGCGCCCTCGTTAATTACTTTCTAGACTCATCTATTAGATTTTGATCTCCAAAGACTGCTTAAGACCGTTTAGTTACTGTGTCTATACTAACGATATTTGTTTTTTCGGATGTAGGAATCGACATATTTTACAGGAACTGTTGTACAAACTTCAGGTTAAGTAATCAAATCTCGACAAGGTTATTGTTAGGGTACAAACATACCATAAACAAACAACCATTTGTTCTAGATAATTGTCTTGTGGTCTCTGTTATTCGTACATCAAGTAAATAAACGCATATTTTATATCCCAAGTAGTTCAGCCTTGTTACATCTCATACCGTTAACTGTATAACATACATTTGTACTAGTAGACGAATAAAGATAGCCTCGTATTAATTGATAGTATGCCTCACTTTCTATTAAATATAATTGCGTTGCAACCTCTCAAGAGCATGCAAAACCTTTTTTTGGAAACATCAACAATTCGTACTGTGGCTTCTGTTGCTGTGAGAGGCATATGCATAGTTTACTAGTTGTCGAATTTAATGCCACTTAGTTTAAGACATAAACACAGAATGTCTCTCACGTCGTTGTGGTAATGGTCATTACAGTTATAACAAACCCTATAATGCGTTATAGCAATTTTTAAAAATAGCCATTGCAGTAATTGCTGAGCATTGGCACAATATTCATTATGACAATGGTAGTAATAAAAGTTGCCATTCTAAATATAGCTAATCTTGAACTTTTCATACTCGCTGTAACATTTCTTGGAATGTTGATATGAACAGTCTGGACATTTACTGATAAATACAATCCGAATTGGTAATTGCAAACTTTGTCTTTTAACAAGCAATACTATTGGTCAACAAGTCATTTGTATCGAACAAGTTATCTTTGGATATGGAACATTCGTGAGATATGTCGAAAAACAATAGAATCAAAAGCAAAACTACGTTCAATAACCTAGTATTACTTAGTAGTGCATACACAAATGCAGTACATGTATATACGTCTGTTTGTAATACGCATAAACAAAGTAATACTTAGACGGACATATACGTATGTCCAAAATTCGATGGAGAAATGTTTTAAACATCCATACTGACATGTTGTCTCTACGTACATGCATAGCAGAGTAAAGTGTACCAAACAATATGATGATATCAAAACTTGTATTGGACTTACCTGAAAATAGAAAGAACAATAAATTAAGTACAATTAAAGCTTCAATGGGGAACAGTTCAATGAACTACTTGTACATGTAAGAAGATAAACTAATACATAAAACGAGGTCATACGTTTGTTTATATAACATTGCATGGATCATTGTCTACGTTATTTGGGTTGGATTTGTAACCGGATGGACCACCTTTGATTCCCGGTGTCAATAGGTTATACAGCAATGTCGAGTTTCTTCTTTCCACAATTGCCACTGTGTCGCTATTCCAGTGAAACGGTTAAGTTGTCCCTGGTAAGTATAAAACTAGACGAATAAGCCGTCGTATATAACTGCTTAGATGTAAAGAAACGGCGTTAAACCGTAAATAAACAAACATAAAAGACGTCTTGCCCATAAATCCTCATTACCGACCATCGAAATATTGATTGCTTTCACAGAACACAAATAAACTGTATAATCAAGTTGTATCTTTAGCATTGTAATATTGTTCTACCTTTTGCTTTTAAAATGATAAATCGAGGAGGGACCCACGGGATATAAGAGCAATTACGTTTCCTACAGTATGCACAATTGTCCTTTACTGTTGAGTTATCAATATTTGCAGTTAACCAATTTTCCTTGATTCGCCTATGAACCGCTGATTGTTTTGATACAGGTCCACTGTATAAATATGTATCCTACGTGTACACAATGTACATATGTGATGTCATCAATTATTATTCATAGCGATTTGAAATAGAATAAAAATATTTTATTTCGAATAAGACGATGCTATTGTATATTGCGTCATTTAAATTTATATAAATTTGTATTGTCTTTCAATATAACGTTTTCCGCTTAATAAAATTTATATCGTGAAACAACCGACTAACGACTCAAAAAGCACATTTGTCAGGAAGAATTTCTTGCGACAATGCTCTGGAGGACAAATAACACTTTTAATGGAAGGTATGTAGTGTACGAATGACCCATTAACCTTTTTTCCGAGGATCGGTTGTCTTGTGTAGAAACTTACACATAGACAAGCTCTCAATACGCGAAGGTGACATAACTGTCTGTTCGTGCTAGCCGTGTCGGAAAACAAATAGCACTTTTAATGGAAGATATATAGTGTCCAAACAAAACCTGATTAATTGTTCGCATGTGTATACGTTTTTTATATTGATTCTTTTAAAAACAGATATATGAGAAAATCGGACAGGGAAGGCAGCACAAAACTTAACCAGCAGCCAAACTTAGAAAACATCAAAACACTTGTACCTGGATCAATGTCCACACACAACCCAACGAAATTATTAAAAGCTCAAGTTCCGCCGCTAAAATGCAGGATGATCCAATTTCACAAAAAAAAAACAAAATAACGGTGATATCACAATTGACCGAATGAAACGCAGCTACTCTTCTAACATAGATTAATCAATTTCGACACCTCGCTCCTGGAGGATGTCACATGCTGGCCAGAGTCATGCAATGCCAATTACTTAAAATATGTGACAAGTCTAATCCGGGAACCAATGGACACATGGAATTATATCGAATGCGAATATCTGGGTGATAAAAGTGGTATTGGGTCATCCTGCATTTTTTGGCGGGGGCTTAGATGTTTTATTGTTTCTTTGGCTTATGTGTGGGCATTGCTCAGTGTAGTTGTGTTGTGGTGTTTCTGATTTCTGTGCTTGGCTGATTAGGTCAAGTGCTACATTTATACCTTCCATTGTTAATTTTCTCATACCTTTCTTTTATACGTACAAAATTCCGTTCAATTACTACAATTCAAGCTCTGCAGTATTTTCCCCTAGACGTACGCGATACATCACCGAAGTACGAGTAGTATAAATCATACATTATTCAATTCATTAACCTTGACGTCGAGACATAGGTTAGAGGGGAATATATTCTAAACATGATATATATACGCCTGGAGAATTGTCATGCTAAATATCAAACGATCATGACCGAACATTAATGCGTTTTATCCATATACGAAACCTTCGCATACAACAAACCAGATATATAATATAAAACGTTTACACCGAAACAATCTCAGAAAATGTTCATAATAGAAATAACAATCCGGTCTGATAAGGGCAACAAAATCTGTCGAATTCCACCACATGCAATTTCCAGGGTGACTTGTAAATTCCATGAAATTGTCATTTTATCATCCGAATACCTGAAATATTACTTTAAAACGTTTCTGTAATTACGAAATTGTTTAGTTTTAAACGGGTCAAGATTTCGTGAGACACGAAGATGTGTGTTGAAACGTTGATTGGAACCTATGTTAACCATGATATTAATCGGACAATACTTTCTAAACGAATATTACACTTTGAGACGAACTGTATAATGGCAGAAAAATATTACGACCAGAAAAGTTTCCAAAACACAACAATATGAAACAGAATACTTAAGTACGAAAAACTGACAATTTGATAAAAATCAGAACGATTTCGCTCATAAATCGTCCGGTTATCAAAACATAATGTAATAAACGCAGCACGCAATTTCAAATATATCCTCAAAGAGAAAACTAATTTCCGACATAAAAGCTTTCTTGCGACTACAGTACCATTTACGGAAGCATATAAAATATTCTAAAATGATTCATTCAATGTATCTGCACAGGACATCACGTTCAACCGGTTGAGGCACCCTATGATGCCATTACATTCAACATTAGTTGTTGTGTTTTTGAACATTCGTCGACTCCAATAAATATTGTCCGTCCTACAGAATAGACATAGGAGAATATGATATGATATGATATTATTTTGTTACAGCTGTTTCTTCACTAATGCACTAGGAATGTACACTTTTTACATAGCACAATTCATTGCGTCGATGTTTGGGGCGAATACTAATGGACAAATGGATATGAGTTCGACTGTATTGCCTAGAAATTCATATTAACAATAAAAGCGTCAGTTTCTTAGTTATACATTAACTATAGATGTAAGACACGCTGTTTAATGTCTACCCTTTATTTTCAAACATCTATTTTACCGAATCAATGACCTGTTGTAAGACAAACGAAGTTTGCACGAATGCAGCCAACAACCCCCTTGAGAATTCCTAAGCGTTTTTACGAGCTGAGCGTAACTTGACAATCTAAACAAGAATACTATATTCATCCACACTGCTCACTGTATACAAAATTCAATCAAACGTCCCAATGTACTTATGTGTCACAAACGTATCGATTATAAATACTTGTAGTATCCGAATCTATGAATTATCCGAAAACAGTAATGTTTGTTTATACAATTGTTTGACATAATCACGATCAATTGTAATTTATGATGCTACCGGAAGAGATACACAGACCAGATCATCGAATAATGTAACCTGCTTGTATAGTGCATAATATAATACATGAAAACCAATTGATACTGTTTATCTTAAATCATAAATATCGGGCATATTGTATTGTGCATTTGTTAAACTTAAGGCGCCACGGAAATACGATTTCCATTAACATTGCATAATATTTTCTGTAAAAGCACTTAAGGAGTTTCTGTGTATCATTTCTCAGCTGTGAAATTTAGTCAGGCACACGATTCCTGTAACACGTTTTGATTTATACTAATTCTTTTCAGTAGGTCGATTGAAATTTATTTTTAGATAACTTAGATTACTCACTCGCGAAACCTCATTACCAATTATGTATCCAAAATTATTACATTTCGGTTTGACAGAAGACAAATAAGTTTAACGAGTTTCAATCACATATCGTTAATATTTTCTTACGTGTCAATACGGATGTTATACCACTGAACCTAACGGGCGGCTTATACGTTTTAATCAGACATCATGGCGGGCACTGCATGTAAAAGTTGTTAGCTTTAATATAATCAGCCGTGGTGTCCACACGGTTTATCTTACAGACGTTTGATAAGCCTCGGCAATCCTAGAAAATATCTCATACCGATAAGGATGGCTGTTGACATTTAACGATATTGACCAGTTTGTGACACATGAATTGTGTCTTTCTACTTAACGATGTCATGGAAAGTACACTAACCGCAGATAAAAAGACGTACAGGCTCTCGTGTGGAACTAATTGGTCCAGAAAATAGCCATTCCTTAGTTATTGACACAATGCGAACAGATACCACATTTATTGCATGCCTATAACAGAAAACACATTGTACGTTTCTCTTAAAAGGGGTACAAGGAAATCTGACAAGGAATGCAGCACAAAACTTAACCAACCAGAATTAGATTTTTTCTTGTCTCAGGGTTTCTACTGATAAATTGTAAACTCTAAATTAAAATAATTCGTTCAAAGCTTTTCGGTGAGATACATAGACAAATCACAGAGATTTCGCAAACATAGTAGTAGTATTTAATAAAACTGTAAAATGTGATCGGGGCCACAGTCGCCATTGTTCTCTATACCGGTTTTAGCTAAGTACATTGCATGTAAGGTTGCTATACGGTGAATAAAAAAGTTGTTATGATGGCGTCCTTGGATAATAGCACGGTAACACTTGTACGGCTTACAAATAAGAGCAGTCATAAGAGACGGTCATAAAGAATGGTTATCACACAATTACGCGCCATAAAATACCCACGATAAATTGTGTTCCACGAATCAAACATTGTTATAAAATCGTTTCCTGATGCGGGCTTGTATTTACACACCTAATTCTGTCACTTGATTACAGTATCGGATTATTAACGTCAATACGTCATGGCCGCCATGTTCTCAATCAGTCAGAAGCTTTAATTGGCATCATTATCGCCGGAGCGCTGCTCGAGCGAGATGAAAGCGCCTGTTGACTGTGACGAGGTTCTTAGTTGTGCACCAGTAATTGGAAATCATTCCAGAATGTTGGCGCTATGCTTGAAATGTTCCAAATTATACGTTAGTAGACATAATTTACAATATGTTCCCAGAATTCACAATAATTTTCTATGGAATTTAATCGTTGGATTTTACTCCACAATAACTGAATCAAATTTGATTCTGGCTTTTGTGCCGTGAATGTTGATTTAAACATTAGAAGTTTGCATTTGTCAGATTTATTGCAACTTCCAAATTGGGCATGTCTTGTTGTTCGCTACTGTGTATGTCTGATATCCCAAACAAGGTCCAACATGGTGACCTACTTTATATGGACGATTCGTTTGCCGTAGATAGTAACTGAATACTTAAGTTTTCTGTAAAACATTTAACGGCATCGACTAGGTAGCCGTGGCAGTAATACTAAATTAGCAATACCATAGTTAAGAGTAAATGCGAAGGTTTTGTGATAAATTGTCCATTAACCAGTATTGGGCACTAAATATAGCTTTTCCTCCGGAAAGGGAATAATATGTAACTCTTAGCTGATATTTCCCCCGTGATGAGAACATCCCAGACCTCCAATAGTCCGGAATTGTTAATTAACAGGTTTTATTGATGGTGGTATTTGCATACAAATACAACAGGGCAGTAATAGACAAGGCATCTTGGCAAGGCATTTAATCAGTCTCGACTATATATCAAGATTAAGCGATCACATTACTTTTTTGACGTAAGAAAATGATACTGAAAGGTCAGACGATTTAG